>SJYW01024802.1:1249610-1311638 GCA_006410735.1 Raphicerus campestris | reverse complement strand
CACCTAGGCCACAGCCCCAACAGCAGTGCGTCTGGCCTCTTTGCTCTCTGCACCCTGGATGGTGAGTCCCCCGGTTCAGCCACGGGCCGTGCAGGGTGAGCGGTCATGTGCCCAGGTATCTGTGCAGAGATGGGGTCCCCAGCCGGCCTGCCTCTCCCCGCAGGGACCCTGAAGCTCATGGAGGAGGCGGACAGGCTGCTGTGGTCGGTGCAGGTGGACCACCAGCTCTTCGCCCTTGAGAAACTAGACATCACGGTGAGCGGGACCAGGGGGAGGGGGGCAGCCTCCTCCTCCTCGGGCACCTTCAGTGGGGCTGCTCTCCCTCCACAGCCAAGTCTGCCCTCCTCTTAGGGCTCCCTGGAGAGGCCCAACCCCCATGAAGTGAGAAGCACCCCCACAGAAGGCCTCTCTCAGAGGCTCCCGGCCCCCCCCTACATCCGCTGTCTGGCCTTTTTCAGGGCAACGGGCATGAGGAGGTGGTCGCCTGTGCCTGGGATGGCCAGACGTACATCATCGACCACAACCGCACCGTTGTCCGCTTCCAGGTGGACGAGAACATCCGCGCCTTCTGTGCAGGTGGGACCCCGCCGCGTGCCCAACACACCTGTCCCCTCCCTCCAGTGACCTGGGGAGAGGGGTCATCACCCGAGAGAAGCTGCCCGTGTTCCCTGGGGCTGCCGCTGAGACAGGAACTAGGCAAACACCCCCTGGGACACTGTCCTGCCAGTTTGTCACTCCATGTCTGGAACGGACCAGATATCTTACTGTTTTCCTTGCTTTACTGAGTTCCCAACAGAGTAGAAACAGAAAGGGGCCTTCAGTGCTCTGTTCGGCGTCTGTGGGTGGCTGCAAACTGCTGACGCAAACACCCATGCGGCCTGAGCCTCCCAACCTTGTCTCCCCATCCCCGACCCCCCAGGCCTGTATGCCTGCAAAGACAGCCGCAACAGCCCCTGCCTCGTGTACGTCACGTTCAACCAGAAGATCTACGTGTACTGGGAGGTGCAGTTGGAGCGGATGGAGTCCACCAACCTGCTCAAAGTGCTGGAGGCCCAGCCAGAGTTCCGGGAGCTGCTGGGAGAGCTGGGCGTGGGTGAGCCCAGGGATTGGCAGGGCTGCTGGGAGAGCTGGGCGTGGGGGAGCCCCAGGATTGGCGGGGCTGCTGGGAGAGCTGGGCGTGGGGGAGCCCCGGGATTGGCGGGGCTGCTGGGAGAGCTGGGCGTGGGGGAGCCCTGGGGCCCGTGGCTGCAGGCTTCCAGTGGCACAGGTCCCAGCAGACCCACCAGCCTCCGTCTCACCCTCAGACCCTGATGAGCTGCCCGCCACCCGCGCCCTGCTTCACCAAACCCTCTACCATCCAGACCAGCCTCCACAGTGCACCCCCTCAGGGCCCCAGGACCCCACCTAGCTGGACCAGCTTCCTGGCAGAACAAGGAGCCTTCTGAACCTCCCCGCCGCCCCCCACCCCCAGCTGTCTGGCATCTGGAAGACAGGGAGTGCACATTACAGGCGAAGGATAGCAGCACCCTCGGGTGCTGGGGACTGTAGCCTTCCTGGCCGTCCTAGTGAGGGAAGAGACAAGCTGCCCCTCTGCCCGTTTCCTTGTGTACCTCACCCGTCCCGCAGCAGGCACTGCCCCTCCCCAGAGCCCCCAACTCCTGTTGTTTGTGAGGAGTGGCTACACAGGGCCCCCTACTTGTGGGGCCCCAACCTGAAAGGAAAACAAGCTTTGGGGCCAGAAGAGTGAGGGCAGTGAGGGCCCAGCCCCCACAAGTTCTGTCTCCTGCAGCCCCAGGCGACTGACTTTATATTCCTGTAACATTCCTGTTACAGGAACGGCGAACCACAGATCTTCTACCGTGGTGGGGTTATGCCCTCATTAACCCATCATAGGCTGAAAGTATCATTAAGTGGAAAATGCATTTCCCATACCCCACCTGCTGAGCATCATGGCTTAGCTTTCTCTGTTAACTGTGCTCCAAGCACTTATATCAGCCTGCAGTTGGACACAATCACCTAACGCAAGCCTTTTTTGTAATAAAGTGTCATTACAAAAGTGTTAGAATAAAGTGGGTATCTCATGTGATTTACTAAATACTGTACTGAAAGTGAGAAACACAGTGGTGACCGTGGGTACAGAATGGTTGTATGTTGGTTGTTCGTGCTCATGATTTTAAAATCTGATGTGGGTTTTCAATCCCAACAACAATCAGAACGGTACCCAGTGTTCTTTATATCCCTTCTGCTGTGGATTCCTCTGCTCTGAGTCAGTGGCTTTCACATTGCAGGTTGCATGTTCATGCACATGTGTGTANATCAGAATGGTACCCGGTGTTCTTTATATCCCTTCTGCTGTGGATTCCTCTGCTCTGAGTCAGTGGCTTTCACATTGCAGGTTGCACGTCCATGCACATGTGTGTGCTGAGGGCAAAGTAGAATGTCCCTACCATGTGTGAGCTGTGTTCAGAGGAACTGGAAAACCTGTACTCTCGATTACGCTGACCCCAGCCAGAAGGTCTCCCCGGGGAAGGTCCACACTCATATTTCCTTATGTGTGGGAGTGGGAGTAAGGGCAGCGCAATCATGTAGCGTACTAGAAGCAGAGAAGGACACCAGCTTAGAGAAACAGGTGTTTATTCCAACAAAGTCGCTGCTGAGCGGAGGGCATTCTTGGGCCTGGGGTCTACAATGGCAGAAGCAACAGGTGGAAGGGAGAGGAACCGGGTGAGACCCAGGAGCGCAGGGATCACAGAGGGTGACAGCAGGGGCCAGCACACTCCTGCATCTGTGCCAGGGAGCCCCTCCTCTGGGTGCCAGGGACATAGCTGAGGAAGGTATGCCTAGGGGCCATGGCCTTTCCTGGGCCTGCTCTGGTCTGACCTAGTCCGGGCTCCGGGTTTTGTTTCCAACCCAAGGGGCATAATGCCCTAGTCAAGTTAGTTACACCACTGTTTTACTCTTCCCCCAGATTTGAGACAGACCAGCCAGAAGGACACCAGGTGCCTGGGCCTTAAGGTTTGGGATCCTCTGTTCACAGTGAAGGTAGCAGAGCCTCCTTGGGTCTTTACTGGACTGAGGTGGGGTGGGGGTTGGAAAGAGCTACTGGTGCCAGAGAAGATGAGCTCAAGCTCAGGAGGCCAGAGGTGAGGGGTGGGAAGAAGGTCGAATGAGGTGGATAGTTCTGGAAGTAAGGAATACTGGCTAGGTAAAGTTGGTGTTGACAATCCCACCATCCCATCTGGCTTGAGGGGCAGTTCTCCACATGTGCCCCCACCTGAAGTTCAGGTGCCCCACAGGTGAGAAAGCAGGTGGAGGGCAAGTGTTTGGAGTAAGTCGTAGAGGTATATCCAGGGTTTGCACGGGGCAATCAAACAATAACTGGCTTCAATCGTTTGTAGCCCCCAGAAAAGGCAACTGATGAAAGAGCCCGCAGCCTCGTGGACCGGGCACTCCTCTCCCAACATGTCCCCATCACGACTACAGTTTCTTTCGCTCAGCCGAGCACAGAGTCAGAAATGTGGGCCAGCAGGGCCAGGGCCCGGGGCCAGTGAGGGGGCAGGCTAGTTGTGAGGTGAGCAACGTGGAATCAAGGCCTCGAGGGTGTTCAGGGTGGACGGGGCAGGCAGGGACAGGCAGCAGGCTGCAGCCTCGGACTCGGGGCACCCTGGCCGTGCCGGGGCTCAGCCTGGAGACCTGCTTTGTTGATGTCCTTTTCTGCAGTCCTGATGCAGCTCTGGTCTTGGGAGGGGATGAGAGACGACGGGAAACCAGAACCCTGAGGTCTCAGGCCCTTTCTAGGGATCACTTTTCCCGGGAGGCAGGGCAGGTGCTGAGAAGCAGAGGAGCGTGGTCGCCCACCAGGGAGACGGGACAGTGGGGTCAGGGTGGTGACAGGAGGGACAGTCTGCAGCTACCCGGCTCTAGTCACGCCCCATCCCTCAGGGCTTCGCTCCTGAGGCAGGGTGTTTTCCCCCAGGGGACTGTCCGGGGCTGCCGTCGTCACTGGCCGGGCTCTTGGTGCAAAGGTAGGAAGGGCAACTCTGAGAACGGGGCTTTCAGCCGCAGCACATGATGCTCCAGGTCGATGCAGCACTGCAGGTGGGGGCAGTGAGCTCACCTGGGCAGGTGACCCCCTTCCTTCCCACCGTGCCCTACTCCTTGCGCCTCCCCGTTTTCATGCACCCAGACCACTGTCGAGAAGGGGCCAAGTTCTCCATGTTCTTCGGTTGTGGGCAGATAAGGAACCTCTAAGTTAGTGAGGGTAAAATTCCACGTCCCCAACTCCGTTCTTATGGGACGGAGCCTGGTCACGCTCCCATGCCCATGCCTCCTACCTCTTTTTCCCCGTCCCTGGGTCAGGCCAGGGTGTGGTACCGGCGTCGCCTTACCTGGAGAGAAAGCAGGGTCTGCAGGCCAAGGCAGAGTTCAGGACTCTCCACATCTGCGAGAACCATTTGAGGACACCGCTGTCCCCCGTCAGCCCTCACCCTTCTCTGCCCATCCCCGCCCAGGCCCGAGAACCTGGGGGATAATGGGAGCATCTTGGGAGTGGGATGCCTCGTCTGTGTTGGCCGGAGCTGAGAGGCTCTGCCTTTGCCCCGCCCAGGAGGGAGAGCTAGAATTTCTGAGACAGACACTGGGCTCTGACGGAGCGAGGACTTACCTACCACCTGAGCTGAACACTCCAGGGTCTCCTGGCCCAGCTGTAGCTCCAGCTGCTCCACTAGGGCTGGGGGCCCCGGGTGCAGGTTCCCACCTGGGGCTTTTAGAACCCTCTTCCCTAACCTGTGGTTGGGAAGCAAGGCTTATGGCCACCACAGCCCCCCCACCCTCACCCCATTAATGTCCCTCCCACCACATTTTGGGTTTGCAGCCCATCCCTGACCCCACGTAGAGTCTAAATCCAGTCTTATCAGCCAGAGCCCCCAGCAACTCTTAAAAAAGAAAACAGTTTTACTGGGACTTCCCTGGTAGTCCTGTGGTTAAGACTCCGAACTTCCATGACAGGAAGCTCGGGTTCAATCAGGGTACTAAATCCCACATGCTGTGTAGAATGGCCAGAAATAAAATAAATAAAAGTAGAGTTTGTTATACATTTTTTTAAAAAATCAATAAAATAATAGCTTTATTGAGATATATAGTTCATATATATAGTGAAAGTCACTTTTTTTGTGACCAAGCCATGCAGCTTGTGGGATCTCAGTTCCTCAACTAGGGATTGAACCTGGGTCACAGCAGTGAAAGCCCAGAATCCTAACCCCTCGACCACCAGGGAACTGCCGGAGGTCACCCTTTTAAAGTAGACAGCAGAGTTCTGCAACCATCACTACCTAACTTCAGAATATTTCCATCACCCTGAAAAGAAGCCCCTCGTGCACACGTGCGCGCACACACACACGCACGCACGCACACACACACACCCCTGCCTTACCCCAGGCGGCTGAGACATCCGGCAGAGATCTGATTGTACTGGGTGCCCGTGTCCACCGCCACCTGAAGCTCCTGGTCCTGGCACTGAGAAAAGGGAAGGGTCTCCGTGAGTCCCTGGGGGCGGGGCTGGGGGGGGCGGGCACAAGGAGGAATGGGCTGGGATTGACTCTGTCATATTTCCCAGCCCCTGATAAGTCCCTTTCAGACATGAGTGAAAGGAGTAAACTGAGTCTTTAAGAGGGATTCTTCTGGGAGTCATACAGTTGAGGCAGAAGAGGATCGGATCAAGAGTTGCGAGTGGTGAGCGCACACGTTTGGGGAGAATTCCATCAGAAGTGGAGGAACCGAATGGAAGTCCTTCTGCTGAGAGGAGGGCCAAGCCAATCCTGTTGGAGGAATCTGGAGTGTGAGTGAAGAGGGGTGGGGGCAGGGACCACGCCACCGATTAGGAAACGAGATGCTAGGAACCAGATTCGCCACTGCAGGCGAAGGATGAGGCTACTTTCTTTCGGATAAAAACAGACGTTCGAGTTTGGACTTGATACCGCAAAACAAGTCATTTCCCCCTTCTCCGCGTTTGCTGAGGTCTGCTGTGATGGCAGGTGGGAGGGCCAGCAGAGGAGGCTGCTTCCCTGGAGGCAGTTGGGGGGGCGGTGGTCACCGGTTCAGGGAGAGAGTGTCTAGGCCTGTGGGTTGAGGGGCTAGAACCTTAGATGTTGAGCCAGAGGAAAGGGCCCTTCCATCAGGAAAGTCAGGGGACCGTTCCTGGAGGAGGTGACAGCTGGAGCCAGAAGGACATGGGACAACACCCAAGAGCAGGCAGAGGAAGCGCCCAGCAAAGTCAGGCAGGAGGGAGCGGGCGTGTATCAGGGAGGGCTCAGAAATGACAAGGCTGTGGCCTGGAGCATGAGCTTTCCCAGGAGGGCTGCGTTACCCACACGTGTGTGTTGTTTGTGTGCAGAGAACACTCCAGATGTGGAGGCAGGGAACAAAGAACGTGGAGGACCCTAGTTCTAGGCCCAGGCTCGGGGAGGAGTGCCTTGGTTCCCCACCCCTCCTCACCTCCGAGGCAGAAGGGAGGGTGGGTGAGGGGAGCTGGGCCCAGGAGAGGGTCTCACCTTGCAGCTGACCAGAAGCGCTGGCCTCTCGGGCTTGCCGGTCTTCATCCTGCTCTCCTGGCTGTGGATCGGGGCCTGTGCCCTGGGAGGCTCCCCCTGAGGCCGGCCCGGGCTCCCCTCCACCACCATGCGTCTCTGGATCACGCTGTGTGGCTGCTGCTCCATCACAAAACGTGGAGATGCTGAACCCCGGTGCCCAGTCTGCTCGGTCCCCCAGCTCACAAGTCCCATGCTCTCCTGCCCAGCCCCGCCCCTGGCCTGAGTCTCCCGGGAGTAAGAAGGGGCAGAAGCTTCCTCAAGGGTCCCAGCGGTCAGATCATGATAACAGAGCGAGCCCCAGCATCAAATCATGCTGGTTTCCAGGGCCCCAATGGATAGCTCAGTGATGGAGAGATGGGGGGAGGGGAGGGGTCCGTCCTGAGTTAGACATGACCTTGCAGGCACTGGTGTGATGCTGGGAAGCAGGTGGCAATTCTGTCTCCTGTCTACAACACAAATTTGGGGACATTTTTTCTTTTTTCCTTCCTCTGACCTCATTCTTCCATGGGATACAGACCCCAGGGTTGACAGTATGATGAAAAGAAGTCAAGGAAATGAGAACAAAGAAGAAAGGAAAGTCCCAATCTTCTCCACTAGGAAGCTGGGAGCCATCCTCCCGTCCTTCACCCACAGCCACGCTGCCTTGTCCAGCCACTTCTCAGTTCCACCAGTTTCGCCTCCTGTGTTTACAGCCCACCTCGCCTTCTGTTACTCATTCGGCACAGCTCTCCCGCATCTCTGGGATGCCTCCGTTAGTCCATAAGAACCTGCCTCTCGAATCCACCTGCTCAAAGCCAGGGAGTCTCTGAGACTGCTACTCCAAGTGCCATCCTCAGATCAGCGGCTTTACTGTCACCCATTAGAAGCACAGAATCACGGCCTACTGAATCAGAATGTTGTTTTAACAAGATGTGCAAATGACCCACATGCACAGGAAAGTTTAAGAAGCGCAAAGCAACCCATCAGACTAAACCTGTCCCTCCCTTGCTTGAAATCCATCACAGGGACCTCCCTGGTGGTCCAGTGGCTAAGACTCTGCGCTCCCAATGCAGGAGACCTGGGTTTGGTCCCTGGTCAGGGAACTAGAGTCCACATGCTGCAAACAATACCACATGTCACAATGAAGAATTGGCACAAATAAATAAATTTTTTAATATTAAAAAAAAAATTCATCAGAGCCTGCCTCTCCCCACTTTGCTTGCCTGGAGGCGACAGCCCAGTGAGCTGGCCACTGCCTCATCTCCCTCTGCCTGGGCCAGGCTGTCCAGGCCTCTGCCCCTGCTCATCCCTCCTCCTGAAAGTCCTCACCCTTCTCTAGGCCAGCCTGGGTGACTGGCTCAACTCACTTGTTCAGAAACTGCTCTCTGGAGGGAGGCTGTGATTTTCAGTCTGGGGTTCCAAGAGCATACTGTCATCCAGGCAGGGTTCACCTCCTCCAGGAAGCCCTCTCTGACCTCTTTGCGTTCTTCCATCCACACACCAGGTGGGGGCAGTGTTGCATCTCTTGTCCCCCGCCCCCTGTCTGTCATGCATCTCACCTCTGTTTTCTGCCCTTGAGGTCAGGTCTGTTACTCACTCTTCTTTATATCCCAGGGCTCGGCTTGGCATACAGTAGGCACTCAATAAATGCCCACCCAAGAATGATTGTGTCCCTCTAGGCTCCACACATGATTCCTCACCTGCCCTCTTTCCATGAGAGCCTGGGACTGTTTTTCTACCCTGGGCTTAATGAGGCCCTTGAGGCTGCTCCTGCCGGCAGGCTGCCAGCAGAAAGCCCAGCTCTGGGAAAAGGGGCGGCGAGTGCTGGGAGCGGCTGGGAAGGGCGGCCCGCCCACCTTTCCCACGAGGGGCACAGGCTCTGATTCGACTCCCATGCAGCATGTTCCAGAGTCACCCAGGGAGGGAGACAGGGTCCCCCTAACTGCTGTGTCTTCACCCCCAAGCCACACGAGATAACTTCTCCAGATCAGTCTGAGAGGACCTGAGGGCAGAAGGCCGAATCTCCAAGCTGGAGCAGCAGTGTTACTAGAGCCCCTTTGCCAGATGAAGATGGGCCGATGAGAGCCAAGAACCTGCTTCCCTTGGGATCTCAGCTGTGCCCGCTGCTGGCAAGGCTGTTCTCTGAACTGAAATCTCAGGCTGCTCACTTTTCCCTTGAGTGGGGGTGCCGTTGGGCCGGGTTCCTGGAGGGGGAACATTTGGCTGGGAGGGACGTGGAGAGGGAGGGCTGGTTCAGGAAGAGATGAGAGGGGCTGAGTCTGGCTGCACGTTTCTAGGGAGAGGGGACTGCTGGCGTGGCCCGAGGTTCCCCGGAAACAGCCTCAAATGCCTCCCCTTGCGGGAGTCCCTCCTCTCCAATCCCCTGTCTACTAGGTGAGAGAGGTGGCAGGGTGCCCCCAGCCCTTCTACAGAAACTCTCTTCTCTTCTGAGCCAGAGGCCAGAGCCATCTTGTCTTCTCTGGACCCTGTGAACTTCACTTTCTCTCTCAGGCTAAACGGAGGAGTAAGAGTAACTGGAGAAGGGACTTCCCTGGGAGTCCAGCAGCTAAGACTCTGTGCTCCCAATGCAGGGGGCCCGGGTTCAATCCCTGGTTGGGACCTAGATCCCACCTGCTGCAACTAAGAGTTTGCATGCCACAGCTAAGACCTGATGCAGCCGAAGTAAATAAACATTGAAACAGAAGAGCTGCTAGAGGAATAACAGCCTTTAGATGATGCTCCCTATTTCCCAAGCACTGTGCTAAGCCCTCTACAGGTTTAGCTGATGTAACCCTGACATTCCCTATGCGCTACAACCTGTTATTTTTATCTTCATGTAACAGATGAAGAAACCAAGGCTCAGAGACAGAAAGTAACTTGCCCAAGTTGCTAAGTGCTGGAGCCAGGCCCTGAACCCAAGATTCCAGGCTCTGCAGAAGCCCACACTTTCAGCCGTTCCCTCTGTGGGAGCTGGAGGGGAGCTGGAGGGGAGCGAGCGTATGTAGCTATCCCCTGATTCACCCATCCCTTGGTGGGTGCTCCCTGACCTGGTATCCTTGGCGGGGGCAAGGGGCACAGCTACTGCAGGGGGATGGAAGGAAAGGAGCCTGGGAGGGCCACATCAACTAGGAGGGAGCCGGGGGTCCCTAAGGAGCCAGGTGCCCAGGCCAGAGCTGTGGGAAACGGTGGTGTTCTAGCAGGGGTGAGGGCAACAGGCAATGAATGTCCAGTCCCCGTGTGCCGGGACCTGCGGTTTGGGGAGAGGAATGAATCACAGCCTTGAACCCACTGGTTCTCCGGGCCCAGCAGTAAACCGCTCCCTGCAAGCCTCTGCTCTAACCAGTGGTCTTCACCTCCCTGGAGGGAAGCCTGGAGCTCTCTAGGGAAGCTGAGCAATAGATAGGGTCCCCCAGAGCCACCAAGCCGTGACAGCAGCCCAGTGAGGAGTCAGGAATGGTCAAGGTGAACCCACAAGTCAGAGCCACCTCCCCCTACTCCAGGGGCAGGCAGGTGTCTGGAGGCTTGGGGTCTTCACCCTCCCAGCAGAGCCAGAGAAGGTGGGGGTCCCAGCCCCCCAGGGGAGGGGAGGGGAGAGGGCAGCCTCACCCAGTCCTTGGAGGTGCCGAGCCTCTTGAGGCCATCCAGAGGCAGCAGGTCGGCCGAGTCCTTGTGCAGGAACTGGGTGGCCTGTCTGAGCCGGCGCTGCTGGCTCAGCCGGGCTCGGCCCCGGAGCTCTGCCTCCCGGCCCCCGGCCCCAGCGTCGCCCTCCTCCCGTGGGGCCTCCGGCCTGATGCTCATGGCCCCCTTAGAGCGGACCAGGGGCTCCTGAGTGGTTCTGCCCTCGGTGCTCCCTGCCTCTGCAGCCCCTGCTGCGTCCTGGCTGCGGCTCTCCTGACTGGAGGGTCGTCTCGGTGGGAAGAAGAGAGGAAATAAATAACGTGCAGAAGCAGCCGCGTCAGACACCAATTTCCAGAGCTTGCAGTAGAGGGAGCGGGGCTCCGGCTGGAAAAACCCAGCCCTGGAGGAGGTGGGGGGGAGTGGCGGTTGGCAGGGCTGCAGCTGGCAGGCTCTGCAGCATCTCCAGCTCTGGGGTCCTGGCCGGAGTGGGCGGTGGAGTGTGTGTGTGTGTGCACGCGCGTGTGTGGCTGAGGGGGTGAATCTGTACTGTAAACTGTAGAGTATCTGTGCCAGGTGGTTGGAAAGGCAGCATGTGTCAGTGTGCGGGGGCAGGCGTGAGATGCAGGACAAATATCCCTGGGCATGTGTCTCCTGGGTTTCCCAGCCGTGCCCTCCACCTGGGGTTCTCTGCAGCCCCAGGGTGGGGTGCAGGCCAACACCTGGGGTGCAGATTCGGAACAGGGAGGTCCAGCATCACATTTGTCTCAACAGGGAGCTTCTCCCCTTCTGAGTCTCAACCTTTCAGCATCCTTTGCTCCTTTACTCTGGGTCCTGGGTTCCAGGGTTGGCAAGAGCAGCTCTGAATCTTCCCACAAGTAGGGCCCCAGCTTCCCCTTCCCCTTTATGTAAGGCTCACTGAGTCTGGCTCTTTTTTTTTTAATTTTGGCTGTATTGGGTCTTAGTTGCAGCGTGTATGATCTTAGCTGTGTCGTGTGGGATCTTTCATTGTGGTGCATGGACTCTCTAGTTGCGGAGTGAGGCTTTCAGTAGCTGCAGCCAGCAGGCTTAGTTGCTCTGTGGCATGTGGGATCTTAGTTTCCTGACCAGGGATCGAATCCGCACCCCTTACATTGCAAGAGAGAGAGAGCATTGGTGCTCAGTGGTGTCTGGCTCTTTCAACCCCATATACTGTGACCCGCCCCCCCCNACCAACCGGCACTCCATCAGTAGCAGATGGGGTTCCTTGGCTCCACTTCCTTGTCAGCCCTTGGTATCAGACTTTTCCTTTTTAATTTATTTGGCTGCCGCAGGTCTTCGTGGTGGCATTCGGGTTCTCTAGTTGCCGTATGTGGGCTCTAGTCCCCTGACAAGGGATGGAACCTGCACCGGGAGTACAGAGTCTTAGCCACTGGGCCCCCAGGGAAGTCCACTCTCAGATTTTGCAGAGCCCTGATGCATCTGCCATCAGATTTTTCTCTCCAGCCTTTTGTCCCCAACATCATCGGCACGCCTTGGTCAAGGTTCTGCTGACTTGTGCTGGATACTCAAAGGGTGAGTCTTGGCCTGGGCCCTGCTCCCTAGGGCTTGATCCCATCCAGGCAACACAGAGGCACACACCCATTCAGACCAGGCAGACATTCCCCTGCCCCACTGCGGACCACGCCTCCCTGAGGCACTTTGCAACCATGACAATTACATTACTATCCCCATTTACAGACGAGATGTTAGGGGTTCAATTGTGTTCCCCTCAAATCCATATGTTAATGGCCCAACCTCTAGGGAGTTTCTCAGGTGGTGCTAGTGATAAAGAACTTGTCTGCCAATGCAGGAGACGTAAGAGATACAGGTTGGATCCCTGGGTGGGGGAGATCCCCTGGAGGAGGGCATGGCAACCCACTCCAGTATTCTTGCCTGGAGAATCCCATGGACAGAGGAGCCTGGTGGGGTACAGTCCATAGGATCCCAAAAAGTCAAACACGACTAAGTGACTTAAAATGCAGGCATGCACACAACCCCTAGGACCTCAGAATGTAATCTTATTTAGAGACAGGATCTTTACAGAGAGAGTCAAGTTAAGATGAGGTCATCAGGGTGGCCCTAACCCAGTGTGGCCCTAATCCAGTGTCCTTCCTTTTTTAAATTTGCTTTTAACTGTAATACTTGCTTTACAGTATTGTGTTGGTTTCTGCCACACATCAACATGAACCAGCCACGGGTATACATGAGCACAGGTATTCCATGAACCGAGAAACATATGTCCCTTCCCTCTTGAACCTCCCTCCCACCCCTCTAGTTTGTCATAAGGCACCTGATCTGAGCTCCCTGCATCATACACCAAATTCCCACTGGCTATCTCACACATGCTAGTGTACATATTTCCATGCTACTCCCTCAGTTCAGCCCGCCCTCTCTTTCCCCCACTGTGTCCACAACTCTCTTCTCTTTGTCTGTCTCTATTCTTGCCCTCCAAATAGGTTTTGCTAAGTCACTTCAGTCATGTCTGACTCTATGTGACCCCATAGACAGCAACCCACCAGGTTCCCTGGGATCCTCAAGGCAAGAACCAACTGGAGTGGGTTGCCATTGCCTTCTCTGAGGCAAATAGGTTTATTAGTACCATTTTCCTAAATCCTACACATATGCATAGATATGATACTCATTTTTTGCTTTCTGACTCAGTTCACTCTGCACATGAGGTTCTAGGTTCATCCACATCGCTACAACTGACTCAAATCCGTTACTTTTTATGGCTGAGTAATATTCCATTGGGTGTATGGGCTGTGTCCTTCTTTAGTCAGTCAATTCAGTCACTCTGTCGTGTCTGACTCTTTGTGACCCCATGGACTGCAGCATGCCAGGCTTCCTTGTCCTTAACTATCTCCCGGAATTTGCTCAAACTCATGTCCATTGAGTCGGTGATGTCATCCAATCACCTCATCCTTTGTCGTCCCCTTCTCCTCCTGCCTTCAATCTTTCCCAGCATCAGACTCTTTTCTGGCGACTCAGTTCTTCGCATCAGGTGGCCAAAGTATTGGAGCTTCAGCTTCAGCATCATTCCTTCCATGGAATATTCAGGACTGATTTTCTTTAGGATTGACTGGTTTGATTGCCTTGCAGTCCAGGGAACTTCAAGAGTCTTCTCCAATACCACAGTTCAAAAGCATCAATTCTTCAGCACTCAGCTCTTTATAGTCCAACTCTTACATCCATACGTGACTACTGGAAAAATCATAGCTTTGACTAAACTGACCTTTGTTGGCAAAGTAATGTCTCTGCTTTTTAATATGCTGTCTAGGTTGGTCATAGCTTTTCTCCCAAGGAGTAAGTGTCTTTTAATTTCATAGCTGCAGTCATCATCTGCAGTGGTTTTGAAGCCCAAGAAAATAAAGTCTGTCACTGTTTCCACTGTTTCCCCATCTATTTGCCATGAAATGATGGGACCAGATGCCATGGTCTTCGTTTTCTGAATGTTGAGTTCTAAGCCAACTTTTTCACTCTTCTCTTTCAGTTTCACCAAGAGGCTCTTTAGTTCTTCGTTTTCTGACATAAGGGTGGTGGCATCTGTGTATCTGAGGTTATTGATATTTCTCCTGGCAGCATTTCACATGATATACTCTGCATAGAAGTTTAATAAGCAGGGTGAAAATATACCGGTCTGTTGTTCCATGTCCAGTTCTAACTGTTGCTTCTTGACATGCATACAGTTTTCTCAGGAGGGAAGTCAGGTGGTCTGGTATTCCAATCTCTTTAAGAATTTCCCACAGTTTGCTGTGATCCACACAGTCAAAGGCTTTGGCATAGTCAATAAAGCAGATGTTTTTCTGGGACTTTCTTGCTTTTTTAGTGATCCAACAGATGTCGGCAATTTGATCTCTGGTTCCTCTGCTTTTTCTAAATCCAGCTTGAACATCTGGAAGTTCACAGTTCATATACTGTTGAAGCCTAGTTTGGAGAATTTTGAGCATTACTTTGCTAGAATGTAAGATAAGTGCAACTGTGGGGTAGTTTAAACATTCTTTGGCATTGCCTTTCTTTGGGATTGGAATGAAAACTGACCTTTTCCANACTGACTCAAATCCGTTACTTTTTATGGCTGAGTAATATTCCATTGGGTGTATGGGCTGTGTCCTTCTTTAGTCAGTCAATTCAGTCACTCTGTCGTGTCTGACTCTTTGTGACCCCATGGACTGCAGCATGCCAGGCTTCCTTGTCCTTAACTATCTCCCGGAATTTGCTCAAACTCATGTCCATTGAGTCGGTGATGTCATCCAATCACCTCATCCTTTGTCGTCCCCTTCTCCTCCTGCCTTCAATCTTTCCCAGCATCAGACTCTTTTCTGGCGACTCAGTTCTTCGCATCAGGTGGCCAAAGTATTGGAGCTTCAGCTTCAGCATCATTCCTTCCATGGAATATTCAGGACTGATTTTCTTTAGGATTGACTGGTTTGATTGCCTTGCAGTCCAGGGAACTTCAAGAGTCTTCTCCAATACCACAGTTCAAAAGCATCAATTCTTCAGCACTCAGCTCTTTATAGTCCAACTCTTACATCCATACGTGACTACTGGAAAAATCATAGCTTTGACTAAACTGACCTTTGTTGGCAAAGTAATATCTCTGCTTTTTAATATGCTGTCTAGGTTGGTCATAGCTTTTCTCCCAAGGAGTAAGTGTCTTTTAATTTCATAGCTGCAGTCATCATCTGCAGTGGTTTTGAAGCCCAAGAAAATAAAGTCTGTCACTGTTTCCACTGTTTCCCCATCTGTTTGCCATGAAATGATGGGACCAGATGCCATGGTCTTCGTTTTCTGAATGTTGAGTTCTAAGCCAACTTTTTCACTCTTCTCTTTCAGTTTCACCAAGAGGCTCTTTAGTTCTTCGTTTTCTGACATAAGGGTGGTGGCATCTGTGTATCTGAGGTTATTGATATTTCTCCTGGCAGCATTTCACATGATATACTCTGCATAGAAGTNTCTCTTTCACTTTCACCAAGAGGCTCTTTAGTTCTTCGTTTTCTGACATAAGGGTGGTGGCATCTGTGTATCTGAGGTTATTGATATTTCTCCTGGCAGCATTTCACATGATATACTCTGCATAGAAGTTTAATAAGCAGGGTGAAAATATACCGGTCTGTTGTTCCATGTCCAGTTCTAACTGTTGCTTCTTGACATGCATACAGTTTTCTCAGGAGGGAAGTCAGGTGGTCTGGTATTCCAATCTCTTTAAGAATTTCCCACAGTTTGCTGTGATCCACACAGTCAAAGGCTTTGGCATAGTCAATAAAGCAGATGTTTTTCTGGGACTTTCTTGCTTTTTTAGTGATCCAACAGATGTCGGCAATTTGATCTCTGGTTCCTCTGCTTTTTCTAAATCCAGCTTGAACATCTGGAAGTTCACAGTTCATATACTGTTGAAGCCTAGTTTGGAGAATTTTGAGCATTACTTTGCTAGAATGTAAGATAAGTGCAACTGTGGGGTAGTTTAAACATTCTTTGGCATTGCCTTTCTTTGGGATTGGAATGAAAACTGACCTTTTCCAATACTGTGGCCACTGCTGAGTTTTCCAAATTTGCTGGCATATTGAGTGCAGCACTTTAACAGCATCGTCTTTGAGGATTTGAAATAGCTCAAATAGTGTTCTTCTTCAAAGGGGAAATTTGGACCCCAAGAGATCTGCACTTGGGAAGAATACCACGTGAGCATGAAGGCTGAGGGTGGGGTGGTGCATCTCCAGACAAGAAAGGTCAGAGGTCACCAGCAAACCACCAGCAGCCGGGAGACAGGCCTGGAGCAGATCCTGCCTCACTGCGCTTAGGAGGCAACAGTCCTGCCCACATCTTGACCTTGGGCTTCCCGCTTCCCCGGGACAGCAGGACAACACATTTGTGCTGTTGAAGCCACCCAGGTTGCAGGGCTTTGTTAGGTGGTGGCTCCCTGAGGCAGCCCCAGGAAGCAAGTATACCAAGAGTCAGAAAACTTACTCAAGGTCAGGTACTGAGGTGGGGGGCACAGCCAGGACTCAAAGCCTCCTGCCTGTCCCCCGAGCCCTGCTCGGTCCCCGCTGTGCCAAAGCCAAAGCACAAGGGAGACGGCGTGTGCGGACTGAAAACCAAACACTGGTGTGATTCCACTTACCCAGCTCAGCACCCCCATCCTGGCTTCCTGTGGCCTCAGTTTCAGTGGAATATTCCAGCTCCTTTCCACCCCCATGCCTGGATACCCATTACCCCCATATTAGCTGGGCATAGAGGTTGAAGAGGCTCCCATGGCATGTACTGGCGTCCCTGGTTGTTACAGCGGGATTAACCGTGCACGTGGACTCTGTATATAATGATGCCCGGCAGGCCCATGTTGACAGGTATCTCCCCCGACCTCATTCTCAGCCATCCATTCCTTAGGTCTGAGAAGTCTTCAATGTCTTCAAGAGTCCTTTATTAATACATTCTTTAGAGGGGTGCCACAGTCAATGATTAAGAATGAGGGGACCCTCGGGGGCTTAGCCATGGTGCCTCGGGCTGGGCTAACAGCCTGGATGGGTATCTCAGCATGTTTCTGCATCCCACAGGACAGCGCAAGCTCCTGTGGTGTAGAAGGGGGACTTGGTGGGGGCTGGGGGACTTCCCTGGTCATCTGTAGCTAAGACTCTGAGCTCGCAAGGGTTGGGGCCCAGGTTTGATCCCTGATCAGAGAACTAGATTCCACATGCCACAACTGAGAATTCTCACGCCTCAGCTAAGACCTGGCACAGCCAAACAGATAAATATTTTTAGAAAATAGAAAAGAAGATGGGGGACTTGGGCGTTTGCAGTTTGGACAGGGAGAGGTTGAGGACAGCGTCACCTCTTTCCCAGCGGGTCTGACGAGGCCTGGGAACCAGTCGTGCTCAGGAAATACCATTCTCTGGAATGTGGCTGCAGAAGGGGTCCAGCTGGTCCCTGTGTCTGTGACTTAAATTAATACTTGCTCTCTCGCTGTCTCATGGTCCCACAGGCTCAGGGGTAAGGAGACTCTTGCTTTTTGCGTCTCTTGACTTCTTCCTTTGTAAATTTGTCCTTTGCCCCATGTTACTGAACCTGAAGAACTCTGGCCACCTGATGCGAAAAACTGACTCATTGGAAAAGACTCTGAGGCTGGGAAAAGTTGAGGGCAAGAGGACAAGAGGAGAAGGGGACGACAGAGGATGAGATGGTTGGATGGCATCACCGACTCGGTGAACATGAGTTTGAACAAACTCCGGGAGACAGTAAAGGACAGGGGAGCCTGGTGTGTCCATGGGGTTGCAAAGAACTGGACACAGCTGAGCGACTGAAGAGCAGCACTGTGTCAGACACTGAACGAGACCCTGGAGGCACAGTGGTGAGCCAGATGGAGCCCTGCTTCCATATAGCTTGCATCCTGATGAGGAAGGCAGACTGCAGACGACTTCACGGATGATGCGGGGAGGGCTGGGCGCTGGAGGATACACCAGGGCAGAGGAGAGGGAGGGATGAGCTTAGGGGCAGATGACATAGTGCGGAGATGAGTGCAGGGGAGGGAGCGGGCCGTATGGTACCTGGCGGAGGTGCTGCAGCCGGGGGTAACATGGGCCAGACTGGCCTGGCTGATGCCCCCACACCACACCCTAGATGAGGTAGACCNGGATGATGCGGGGAGGGCTGGGCACTGGAGGTTACACCAGGGCAGAGGAGAGGGAGGGATGAGCTTAGGGGCAGATGACATCGTGCGGAGATGAGTGCAGGGGAGGGAGCGGGCCGTATGGTACCTGGTGGAGGTGCTGCAGCCGGGGGTAACATGGGCCAGACTGGCCTGGCTGATGCCCCCACACCACACCCTAGATGAGGTAGACCTCCAACCCCTCTGCCCGGCCTGGCGCCGCCATCTGGTGACCAGTCACTCACACCAGCAAGATGGGGAGAGAACAACCAGGAGGCCAGCACGGAATATTTCCTCGCTCTCCCAAGCGGTGTTTTTGTCTTTTTAATTAATTGAGGGATAATTAGTTTATAATGTTGTGTTAGTTTCTGCTGTATAACAAAATAAATCAGCTATAAGTCTACATCTATCCCCTCTGTTTTGGATTTCCTTCCCATGTAGGTCATCGCAAATCACTGAGTTCCCTGTGCTGTACTCAGTTCTCATTAACTATCTGTTTTATACAGTATATATCAATAGTGTGTATATGTCAATCCCAATCTCCCAGTTCTCCTGGGCAGCGTTAACCCACAGTGGTCAACAAGTCACTGACCCTGGACCCGACAGACCCTCGGGATCAGGGTTCCCTCTGCCAAAAGGACACACAAAGCCCTGCCCAGTGGGTTCTCAGAACTGCGGGTGGTGACGGATCTTGTGTTTCCGGCAACAAGGAAGGCTGAGAGGCGCTAGGAGGTACCGCTCTCTGGGCCTTCACCCTCACAGACTCTTGGGACTTCTGGAGAACTTTCTGCCTGCAGGTAAAACCAGACTACGCCTTGTATCTCCATGGGGTGTCAGTCATTAGTGATTTTAGACTTGTGCAGACTGTTGTTGTCATGGCCATACGTGGTTGCTGAGCAGCAGCCATACGACCAGTCTGAACTGAGACACGCTGTAAGTGTAAAATACACGCTGGGTATTGAAGACAATACTTAAAACAATGTGAAATATCTCATTAATAAAAACTATCTCATTATTGAAAATGTAAATTACATTGCTTTTTAAACAAATTTTTTTTTATATGGACCATTTTAAAAGTCTCTATTGAATTTGTTACAATATTGCTTCTGTTACACATCTTGACTTTTTGTCCACAGGGCAGGTGGGATTTTAGTTCCTCGACCAGGGATTAAACCCACTCCCTCTGCACTGGAAGGTGAAGTCTTAACTGTGGGACCACCGGGGAAATCCCTACATTACTCTCTATTGATGGTGCTTTGGATCTGTTGGGTCAATAAAATATGTTATGAAAATTAACGTCACTTGTCTCTTTTTTCTTTTTAAATATGGCAGCTAAGACATTTAAAGTTGTATATGTGGCTCCTTTATATTTCTGGAAGATATCACAGGTCTAAAGAGATTCACAGCTTGTTTCCTGGAACCCGGCATAATCCACTCCAGCCTTTCTTCACCTTATCAGAAAGCTCTTGTGTCTAATCTAAATCCCTGTGAAGAAAGTGTCTTTATGATCCCATGGACTGTAGCCTGCCAGGCTCCTCCATTCATGGGGTTTTCCAGGCAAGAATTCTGGAGTGGGTTGCCATTCCCTTCTCCATGAGATCTGCTTGACCCAGGGATCAGCCTCGAGTCTCTGTTGTCTCCCGCAATGGCCTTGGTGGGCAGGTTCTTCACTACTAGCGCCACCTGCGCTGTGCTTAGTCCCTCAGTCATNCATTCATGGGGTTTTCCAGGCAAGAATTCTGGAGTGGGTTGCCATTCCCTTCTCCATGAGATCTGCTTGACCCAGGGATCGGCCTCGAGTCTCTGTTGTCTCCCGCACTGGCCTTGGTGGGCAGGTTCTTTACTACTAGCGCCACCTGCGCTGTGCTTAGTCCCTCAGTCATGTCTGTCTCTTTGAGACCCCATGGACTGTAGCCCACCAGAGTCCTCCATTCGTGGGATTCTCCAGGCAAGAATCCTGGATGCCATTGTCACTCCCTTTGCCAGGGGATTTTCCCGACCCAGGGATTGAACCCAGGTCTCCCACATCGTGGGCAGACTCTTTATCGTCTGAGCCACCTGGGAATCCCTGTAGCTGTTTTCAAAATCCCCATTCTCTTGTCCAAGCCTCAGTAGACATGGAGATGAACTGGTTCCCACCTCCCTTGTGGTAACCTTTGATGTCTTTAAATATCTTTACACAGTTTCTTTTTAAGAAGAACCTGAGTAGTGCTGTTTCTTATCGCCGTGGTTAGAGATGGCATATTTAAAAAGAAAAAAGAGACAAGTGACGTTAATTTTCATAACATATTTTATTGACCCAACAGATCCAAAGCACCATCAATAGAGAGTAATGTAGGGATTTCCCCGGTGGTCCCACAGTTAAGACTTCACCTTCCAGTGTAGAGGGAGTGGGTTTAATCCCTGGTCGAGGAACTAAAATCCCACCTGCCCTGTGGACAAAAAGGCAAGATGTGTGTTAGAGATGGAGGTGGGAGAGAGTCCATCTGGCATTGTGAAGTCATCTAGTCAAACGCCCTGCCACAAAAGGAAATTCCCTTAGAATGGTTATTCAGAGCTGGACAAACAGCTCCCTCGGGTCTGTGGAGGGTGAGGGCAGCCAGGTCTATTTCAGGCTTTCTCCTCCAGCCCTATCAGATCTGCTCAAGACAGGCATGATGCTTTTTCCAGAATTCTCCTGTCCAGCAAGGGTCCCAGGAGGCTGGGCCAGTTTTGAAATTTTTCTTCCTACCTCCTAGAGATCAAACCAGTCAGTCCTAAAAGAAATCAGCCCTGAACATTCATTGGAAGGATTGATGCTGAGGCTGAAGCTCTAATACTTTGGCCACCTAATGTGAAAAGCTGACTCATTGGAAAAGATCCTGATGCTGGGAAAGACTGAGGGCAAGAAGAGAAGGGGGCGGCAGAGGATGAGATGGTTAGACAGCATCACCAACTCAGTGGACATAAGTTTGAACAAATTCCTGGAGATAGTGAAGGACAAAGCCAGTCCATGGGGGGGCAAAGAGTTGGACATGACTGAGTAACTAAACAATAACAATTTTCACCCCAAAAAGGGAGATATTCCAAAGGCCACCAGTCTAGGACCACTGTTTACACTTCAGGCTAAGATACTTTCCTTGTGTTTCCTAGATGACGAAAAACAAGATATAAGGAGTTCCCTGGTGGCCCACTGGTTAGAATTCTGGGCTTTCACTGCCGAAGCCTGGGCTCAGTCCCTGGTCAGGGAATGGAGATCTTGTTAGCCTCCATTGCAAGCAAAAACCCAAAACATAGCAATAAGAATGACAACAAAAGCAAGGCACAGAAAGGCAGAACGCTTGTCTCTACTGATGAAAGCAGATGGAGCCTGGGACGTGGCACTCAGACAAACTTGGTCATGTTTCCCAGCTCATTCACTAGCTGGGTGACTTTGGGTGAAGCGCTTCGTCTTTCAGAATCACGTCCTCATCTGTAAAACTGAGCTAATGCGTCATCTGCAGAACGGCTGTGAAGTTTGAGCGAGAGGCACAACAGCAAACTGGCTAAGAGGGTCTGGAGGCCTGGGTTTACTCGTCTCTAACAGGGGGACCCTGTGGGTCCTTCCTCATCGTGTTGGGAGGGTGATGTGGGCTGGTTCCTGGAAAGCTTGCAACTCCCTGTCCAACACACAGAGCCCTGGGTACCCATCGGCTGCTGTTTGGGAGGTGACATTCATCTGCACACACACACACACACACACACACACACACACACATGCATACAGGCTCTGACCTAGAGGTCTTTCCCCTCTGCTCTCACAGCACAGCCGGGTCAAGCATCTCTTACCTTATTTCTCACACTATTTAAAATTGTTTGCTTGTCCATCTTCCCACCAGATACTAGCCTTTATAAGGGCAGAGTCTTTATTATTATTATTTTTTTGGTCCCTTCTTTCTCCCTATTGTCCTTGCTGCCCCACCCCACCCCCACCCAACCCCAAATCCTTTGCTTGCCTTTTATATATGGGAAACTTTAGTCAAAGAATAAGTTTAACCAGAGAAATGTGGAAACAGGGAAAACAGTCAAAGGAGAAATAATGTCGTCATTAAGCATAGTCAGGGACCTCTAGTTCCTTCTCAAGGGCTACGGATACTGTTCTGAGCCATAGCGTATGAGCTGCTTTATAGATACTGAAACCCCAGGAGGAAGAAGTTAACTACATGATAACCAGACTGCACCCACGATTTGAGCTGCCACAGTTCTGAGAACTGGCCTCAAAGAAATGGAAACAAACCGACTCGGGAACTGAAGCTTAACTGTACCGAAAACAGTGAAGATGACGCCAGTCAGACCACTGACGACCAATTTCAAGATTACGGTCACAACTGACTGCTGTTTCTGCACGGAGCCCCCTCCCTCTGTCTATAAAAGCTCTTGCCCCACTGATGGCCAGTGGTTGGGGGGGCAGGCCTTTGGACAGACTTCTGTTCTCCCAACTCCGCCCCCTAGTTGCAGGCATCCTTTCCACCAGCCTGGCCTGTTTATTGGCTTTTGAGCGGCAAGTAGCTGGACCCCACACACCTTCCAGTAACATTTTTACACACGGTCTGCTGACTGAATTGTCTGGCAGGACTCCAGGACCCAGGAGGAACCGTGCCACTCTTACCGAGGACTCAGGTGCTGGGACACCAACTTGCTGAGCATCCCACCCGCTCTTTCCAGTTGCAGAATCTGCTCATGGCCATTGGCGGTCACTCCAGACCCCCTTTCCCTGGCACCAAGGGACTCATTTGCCAGACCCTCTAACTGCCCCTCTCCCTGGGCTCTGCACTCCAATCTTGATCCTGCAAGTGACTTCAGGGAATCTGGCAAAGATGTCCACCTGCCCTTGAACATCTTGGACATCACGTGCCTGACGGGGGTGAAGAGGGGGCTTGGAATCCTGCTTTGCCTTCCCTCTGGCCTCAGCCCGTCTCCCCACAGCCCCGCGTGCCTGTCTTGTATTTAATGGCTTCCTTTCCTGCATCCGTTTCCCTCCATCTCCTCTTTCTCCTTGCCTAAGCTTTGGACCTGCCCGGGGTGGCAGGTGTCACTGTAATGGTACTCGTGCTAAAGAAGCCACTGATTACTGCCCCAGGAGCCTGTCGCAGTGTCTCGGGCCAGTGCTCAGTGACCGTCCAGGGGAAGCGATGCTGGGCAGGGGAAAGCACATGTCCTGAGTCTGCCTTGGAATCTGTACTATATTGAGGCAGCAGCTTTCTTCCAGGGGGACTTTNCACACACACACACACACACACACACACACACACATGCATACAGGCTCTGACCTAGAGGTCTTTCCCCTCTGCTCTCACAGCACAGCCGGGTCAAGCATCTCTTACCTTATTTCTCACACTATTTAAAATTGTTTGCTTGTCCATCTTCCCACCAGATACTAGCCTTTATAAGGGCAGAGTCTTTATTATTATTATTTTTTTGGTCCCTTCTTTCTCCCTATTGTCCTTGCTGCCCCACCCCACCCCCACCCAACCCCAAATCCTTTGCTTGCCTTTTATATATGGGAAACTTTAGTCAAAGAATAAGTTTAACCAGAGAAATGTGGAAACAGGGAAAACAGTCAAAGGAGAAATAATGTCGTCATTAAGCATAGTCAGGGACCTCTAGTTCCTTCTCAAGGGCTACGGATACTGTTCTGAGCCATAGCGTATGAGCTGCTTTATAGATACTGAAACCCCAGGAGGAAGAAGTTAACTACATGATAACCAGACTGCACCCACGATTTGAGCTGCCACAGTTCTGAGAACTGGCCTCAAAGAAATGGAAACAAACCGACTCGGGAACTGAAGCTTAACTGTACCGAAAACAGTGAAGATGACGCCAGTCAGACCACTGACGACCAATTTCAAGATTACGGTCACAACTGACTGCTGTTTCTGCACGGAGCCCCCTCCCTCTGTCTATAAAAGCTCTTGCCCCACTGATGGCCAGTGGTTGGGGGGGCAGGCCTTTGGACAGACTTCTGTTCTCCCAACTCCGCCCCCTAGTTGCAGGCATCCTTTCCACCAGCCTGGCCTGTTTATTGGCTTTTGAGCGGCAAGTAGCTGGACCCCACACACCTTCCAGTAACATTTTTACACACGGTCTGCTGACTGAATTGTCTGGCAGGACTCCAGGACCCAGGAGGAACCGTGCCACTCTTACCGAGGACTCAGGTGCTGGGACACCAACTTGCTGAGCATCCCACCCACTCTTTCCAGTTGCAGAATCTGCTCATGGCCATTGGCGGTCACTCCAGACCCCCTTTCCCTGGCACCAAGGGACTCATTTGCCAGACCCTCTAACTGCCCCTCTCCCTGGGCTCTGCACTCCAATCTTGATCCTGCAAGTGACTTCAGGGAATCTGGCAAAGATGTCCACCTGCCCTTGAACATCTTGGACATCACGTGCCTGACGGGGGTGAAGAGGGGGCTTGGAATCCTGCTTTGCCTTCCCTCTGGCCTCAGCCCGTCTCCCCACAGCCCCGCGTGCCTGTCTTGTATTTAATGGCTTCCTTTCCTGCATCCGTTTCCCTCCATCTCCTCTTTCTCCTTGCCTAAGCTTTGGACCTGCCCGGGGTGGCAGGTGTCACTGTAATGGTACTCGTGCTAAAGAAGCCACTGATTACTGCCCCAGGAGCCTGTCGCAGTGTCTCGGGCCAGTGCTCAGTGACCGTCCAGGGGAAGCGATGCTGGGCAGGGGAAAGCACATGTCCTGAGTCTGCCTTGGAATCTGTACTATATTGAGGCAGCAGCTTTCTTCCAGGGGGGCTTTTGGGAACGTGTGTTGGGAGTGTGTGTTGCTCGAGATTCACCTGAGATAGGAGAGTCTATGAAGAGCCACGGAAACCACTAGACATAATGACAAGCAAGCTATAGCAATGAGTTATCCCAGGTAATAAGAAGAGAAAGTGGTGTGGTTCAGGGGACAGCCTGAATGAGGAGAAGCGTGGAGGTGGACGAGATGCAGGACGGTGAAGGGCTTGAGCAAGCAGGTCATTGGAGGATGGAGACGGGAGGCCAGTGCATCTCAGGAGGCCAGGAATGGGTCTGGGCAGCCTGGGCAGAGGATGGTGGCTCTAACTTGGCATCCCAGAGCAGTGGTGGGGCATTCTGAGGCATGGCAATGACAGGGGTCAGCTCTGCAGCCAGGCAGTTGAGATGAAGACTGAAGGCCATGGTTGGCTGCCCTGAGACTCCCCAAGGGGCCCTCAGCTCCCCAGCTTCCAGCCTCACAGGCCCCAGCCCTGCTTCATGCCCCAGCTGCCCATTTATGAGCCGGAACCTGGCCAAAGGAGAAGGAGGCTGCGGAGGTGAGGGAGGACCCAGGAGTGGCTCTGAGCCTCTGTGCTGGGATCCATTCATGTCCTGAAGCTGGTGGCACCCATCAGAGCACAGGGTGTCCTGGGGAGGAGTGCAGGATGCGGGTGGGCAGGCGCCAGCCCTGCCTCTTTCTTGGATCTGAGAGAGGAGGTCCTTAAGGTGGGCCCAGGCACCAGGGTCATCACCCCCAGAGGCTTTGGAGGTGAGCGGATGTGGGAGGGCCGAGGAGGGGTGATGCCTGTGATTGTGGGCTGGTTGGGCTGAGGATGGCTTTGAAGAATCCTTAGAACTAGGAGGGCATGTGGAGCCCCATGGCCCAGTGGGATTCCAGAAGCCTGGCCTCTGCATCTCTGACTTGTGATGGACCAGAGGGCCCGAGAGCGCCGCCGGCAGGAAGGAGGCTGCTATTCAGAGAGCAGAGCAGGAGGGTGGAAGCTGGAGTGGAGGTCCCAAGGGAGGCTGGCAGCCTGCCTTCGGAGAAGGGGGCTGGGTCTGTAAGGCAGGCATGTGTGAAATGCTCCTTACGCCTCTGCTCCCTGAGCTTCAGCTTCTGGCCAGAGAGGATGAGGTTTTCTCCTCTCTCCCATTTCCCTAAAACTTCACATTAACCTTCTAAGTGTCCCCTGGCTTTCTCTTGCTGGGGTGACAAAACTTAGGCCTGATGGGTAAGTGGCCTGAGAAGCAGCATGACTGCAGTGCCCTGGAGCCCAGGGTGCACCAGGAGGGCAGGGACCGCCTGACTGTGTGGCTTGGAGCCAGTCACCTCTCCCTGGGCCTCAGCTTATCATCTAAACCCTTGTTTCCCAGAGCCCGACCTCCTCTGACATGTCAGGATCAAAGGCAAGGAAGGGGCCTCCTCTTCCGGCTCCCATTCTTAATCCAGATTGAGGAGAACAGGCCCATCCCTGAGCCCCACACTGCCCTGGAGCACTCTCCTGCGGCCCCTGACTTGGGGCCTCCCCACCGACCCCACACCATGGAGGGGAAGGTGGCCAGGAGAAGGACCGTGGTGTAGAATTGTCGATTTGGAACTGGGAGGAACTTTGGAAATGCTCTGTACACATCCTCTTTATTATAATTCTTTCTAACGGAGATGACTTTCACATGACATGGACCACCTTAAAGTTTATCATCCAGAGGCATCTCATTCATTTGCCTTGTGCAGCCAGCATGTCTGTGTAGTTCCCCCGAGAGAAAACCCCACACTCGTGAAGCACTCAGCACCCTCCCCAGCACCTGGCCCCACTGATTCATCTTTGTCTCTAAGGAACTGCCTATTCGGGACCCTTTCTAGAATCGAATTGAATGGTATGCTCCCTTCTGTGCCTGGCGTCTCCCACTCAGGGCTCAAAGTTCATCCATGCTGTTGCTGTGTCAGCACTTGACGCCTTAGGCTGAATCATCTTCCACTCTTATTTCTTTGATTCTATAGGTAATGATGGACAGTTGCAGGTATGGAGGTCACGTTGCAGGTTTGTCACTTGTTTCATTTATTCCACTTATTTTTTTAATCTATTTTTAAAGTTATTTATTTATATTTGTTTTTGGCTGTGCTGGGTTTTCGTTGCTGCGTGGTTCTCTCTAGCTGTGGTGAGTGGGGGGTCACTCCCTAGTTGCAGCGTGCTGACTCTCATTACAGTGGCTTCTCTTATTGCAGAACACAGGCTCTGGGGCCCGTAGGCGTCAGTATGTGGCACGCGGGCTTCAGTAGCTGCAGTTCCCGGGCTCTGGAGCACAGGCTCAATGATTGTGGCACACAGCTTAGTTGCTCTGAGACATGTGGGATCTTCCCGGACCAGGGATCAAACCTGTGTCTCCTGCCTTGACAGGCAGATTCTTAACCACTGAGTCACCAGGGAAGCCCTATTCCACTNATTGTGGCACACAGCTTAGTTGCTCTGAGACATGTGGGATCTTCCCGGACCAGGGATCAAACCTGTGTCTCCTGCCTTGACAGGCAGATTCTTAACCACTGAGTCACCAGGGAAGCCCTATTCCACTTATTTTTGCCCTAGTGGTTCCCACTGTGCGGAGAAGGAAGCTGAGAGCCTGGGGGAACAAGGACCCTCTCAGAGGGTGCTCGTCTGGTGAGCGGCTAGACCAGGGCTGGAACCCTGGTGGTATTTGATTCCCAGGTGCCTCCTGATTCCCATGGGCTCGAGACAAGTGGGCAAAGAGGGCAGGGGGCAGAGAAGCCAAGAGAAACCAGCTGGGGAAGGTCTCTGGTGTGGGGGTGTAACGTGGGTGAGGGGAGGGGAGGTGGGCCCCTGGTGCAGCTTCTCCCTCTCCAGCCCCCTGCCCACTCTCCGCCCAGCCGGTCAGCACCCTACTGACCCCTGCACTTTGCCTGCCTCCGCTTGAGGTCCCTTGTCTCTGCCTTGCTCCCCCACCTCCAGTGCGAAACCTGAGGCCCTGGGGCGAGGCTCTAGGGGAACTGCTCCCACTTCTACCTTCAGTCTCCACTTTGTTCCTGTCCTTCCGCGAGGCCTGGTCAGCCTTCTTCAGACCCAGTTCTCCCTCCTCCAGCACAGCCTTGGCCTGACCTATGCTCCCCCAAACTCAGTCTGGGACCCACAACCCAGCAGGGTGCCTTCCGCGCTCTGTGCAGACTTCAGATGGTCCAGGGAAGCCTGGGATAGAGGTTGTTTTTGCCTAAGAAGCTTCCTGTGTCCTGACCATCCCAGTCTTGCTCCAAACGGGCTGCAAGAGTGGAGGTAACTCATCGTCCACATTCTCTCCCCACACCACACACACGTACACACACATACAGACACACACAAGCACACATGGATACACACAGAGACACACACAACACACAAACACTCAGAGATATACAGAGACAGACACACACAAACACACACAGATATATACAAAGACACACACACACACAGACACATAGACACACATACACAGACACACATGCAAACACACACAGACATACACAAACAGACTACAGACACACACACACAAACATACACACACACACACACACACAGACATACACACACAGACACATAGACACACACACAGACACACAGACAGACATATACACACAAACACAGACACAGACATATACACACAGACACACACAGACACACACACACAGACACAGACACACACAGTCACACACAGACACACACACACAGACACAGACACACATGCAAACACACACAGAGACACACAGAGACATACACACAAACCACAGACACACATACACAAACATACACACACACAGACACAGACATACACACACCGACACATAGATACAGATATACACAGACACATACACACAGACACAGACAGACACACACACACACAGACACACACACAGACACATACACACAGACATATACACACAAACACAAGCACAGACACAGACATACACACACAGACACACATATAGACACACACAGACACAGACACACAGATACACACCCAGACACACAGATAGACACACACACACACAGACACAGACACACACAGTCACACACAGACACACACACACAGACACAGACACACATGCAAACACACACAGAGACACACAGAGACATACACACAAACCACAGACACACATACACAAACATACACACACACAGACACAGACATACACACACCGACACATAGATACAGATATACACAGACACATACACACAGACACAGACAGACACACACACACACAGACACACACACAGACACATACACACAGACATATACACACAAACACAAGCACAGACACAGACATACACACACAGACACACATATAGACACACACAGACACAGACACACAGATACACACCCAGACACACAGATAGACACAGACACACACAGACACAGACATAGACACACAGACACAGTCACACACAGAAATACAGACAGACACACAGACATACACACACAGACAGACACAGACACAGACACACACAGAGACATAGACACACAGACACACAGACACACACACACACGGACACACAGACAGAGTCACGCACAGAAACACAGACATACAGACACACACACACACACACACACGGACACACAGACAGAGTCACGCACAGAAACACAGACATACAGACACACACACACACACAGGCACACACCGCTTCTCGCCAGGAACTGGATCCTCCTCTGCCCTCCCCAGTCCTCCCACCTGTCTTGAGTGGTTACTCCAAGGAAGACAGAACAGATTAGAATCTCAGTAGACTCTCCAGAAGCTGGGGTACAGATGAGGCTGGGGAGGGTGGCAGAGAGGCTGTCTGCAGAAGCCTGAGTCCTTTGGCCCCTGAGAATTCCTGCTGAAGGTACTCGGGTTGAGAGCCACAGCTGGGGGCTGTGTGCCCACCATGGTGCCACACATCTGGAGGCACTCCTACAGGTGTCCAGGTCTCCTCACTGAGGTCCTGCCAGAACGGGCCCTGGAGAGACAGTGGAGGGGCAAGGCTACCCGGCTCTCCAGCAGGGTTTGGTAGTTCTTCACCAGGTCCTGGCTCAGAGGCGCACTGGGCAGCAAGGCCAGCCTGGCCGCCTGCTCCCGGTAGTGAGGCAGTGGGTTCGGGCAGGGCCAGCTCCTGGCCAGATCATTGGGAAGAGGGTTGGGCATGAGCTGGAGGCCCCCAGGCTGATACCTTCCACCAGCCGAGAAGTGCCGGTACCTGTTGGGGGAAAGGTGCGGAGAGGACAGAGGTCAAAAGGGAGACTCAGGGGACAGGGCTGGGGAGGTGATGTTGTCAGCCATCAGCCCATGGAGACCCCTTCCAGCTCTCTGCCCACCTGGACACGGGCCTAAGCCCAGTGACCTGCACCCTGCCTGTATGTTTTGATGTGAGGCTAGTGACATCATGCTACGTGGTTGGTCAGTCTTTCACCCTGTGGTCTGTAAGGGAATCATTCAGATTCTAGCTATTTTTTAAGCCCTCCCTCCTCCTCCACCAATGCCGTGCTCCTTGTCCTCAAGGTGAACACCACAATTACACAAGACCTTCCCACTCTGACCTACCACCCTCTGGCCCTGGTCTGCAGAGGTGCAGTGTTCAGTTCTGCCTTGGGAAGTCCACTTTTCACACAAGAGTTGAATACAGGGCTTCCCTGGTGGCTCAGTGGTAAAGAACCTGCCTGTTAATGCAGGAGGCGTTAAGAGTTGCAGGTTTGATCCCTGGGTCAGGAAGATTCCTTGGAGAAGGGAATGGCAACCCACTCCAGTATTCTTGCCTGGAGAATCCCACAGACAGAGGAGCCTGGCGGACTACAGGTCATGGGGTCGCAAAGAGTCGGACAGGATGAACGACTAATACTTTCACTCTGCCTCTGGCTCTTTCTATTGATAATTGAGGTCCTCACAACATCCACGGTCTGTCTCACACTTTGGATACTTGGAGAGTGTGAGCTGGAATTGAGAGCTGTCTTTCCACATGTGTGCAGCGGTACCTGCCTTTCGGAAGCTCCTGGAGGGCAGGGACTGAATGATATGTCTCTGTATCCCCAGGGCCTGGCAGGTGTATAGCACACAGCTGGATCCCCTAAACTTCCCTTAAGTCATCAACCCCCTCCCATGCTGTGGTTCCCTGGCCTCCACCCCTCCCCTCCAGCTATGTTCAGACAGAGTGTGGTTTTCAGGACAATGGAGGAGGGAAGGTAAAGCATCAAAAAGAGGAATGGAAGAGGGAGGGGTCACCTGGACACAGGTGGGCTCCCTGACGAGGGAGCTCCTCTTACTTCTTGGAGGCCTTGGGGGGAAGGATGTTGCCATGGGTGTCGAGTGGAGGCACCCTCACTTCACTCCTCAGCTTGAGCTTCTCTGCCTCCTGGAGTTCCTTCACCGTCCTGAAAATCACCTGTTTCCTCCTGTTCCTGTCCAGGAAGATCGGAGTACAGGAGATGAAGGTCAGGAAGCTGTTTGGACCCAGCCAGGAGGGAGGGGGCACAGGGGGCTCTGCCGGGGGCCGGTGGTGGGCTCTGGAGTCCGTCAGCCAGCGCCAGACGTTGCTGTCGTAGGGCTTGTCGGGCCTGGAGGGGAAGGTGGCTGGCAGACGCCCGACGTCCAGCCAGGTGTGGAAGCCCCAGGTGTGCTGGGCGGTGTCCTTCCAGGGGCGGGCCAGTCGCTGGCGCACCTTGGCCTTCATCTCCGTGTAGGGTGGTGGCTTCAGGGCCAGCTGGTAGTAGGCTTGCTGGGTGAAGCCGGGCAGCTCCTTGGGCTTTCTGGGGAGGAGGAACTCGCGTTGGGCCCACGTGCGGGGGGTCTGGAGGGTCTCATGGGCGTGGACCATCTGAGGAGAGACAAGGGAGTCTGGGGTGCTCTGCCTCTCCTCCCCAGAGAAGACCCGCTGCCAGCTGCCTCTGGACTCAGGTTCTCATTAGGACCTGGTGGCCTGGCTAGGGACTGTTTCTGCCCCACCCTTGAAGTGTGTGGCACTCTGTGTGATTTGCATGCAACCTCATCAGTCTTTCTCTTTCCGTCTATTGGGTTTTGGCTTTGATTCCAGCCTCTTTCCTCAACTGACATGTTCCCACTCCTCACTCGGCCTTCACCCCTCCTCCCATGCTGGGTCCCCATTCCTGCCTGGGGTCTAGAGCTCCTCTCCAGAAAATGCTGCTTCCAAGCAGAGTGTGGAAGGGAAATGGTTCTCCGGGGGATGGGCCAGGGCTTTTCTGTCCTGGCTCCTCCCCTCCCCAGCTTCTCTGCGACTGCTGCATTCCCCTCATTCTTCACTGAGATACAAGCAAGTGCAGGAAGCATCAGATGGGGTTCCTCCCCTTTCTCCTCCTTTCCCCATGAAATAAACTAGCAAAGATGTACTTGACATATTGCTGAACACTTATCCACATCTCATGTTACCCTCACAGGCTTCCCATATGGCTCAGATGGTAAGGAATCTGCCTGCAATACAGGAGACCCAGGTTCAATTGTTGTGTTGGGAAGATCCCCTGGAGAAGGAAAATGGCAACCCACTCCAGTATTCTTTCCTGGCAAATTCCATGGACAGAGGAGCCTGGTGAGCTACAGTCCATGGAGCTGAAGAGAGTCGGACATGACTGAGCAACTTTTACTTTCATGTAACTCTCACAGCCTTGGAGCAAGTGGTATAGTTCCATCTCAAAGATGCTAAAAGCAAGGCACAGGAGGGTGAAGAGCTCGCCCGCAGCGCTGAGCAAGGATGGTGGAGTCAGGCCCCAGGCTGTGCTGCTTGGGAACCCCATACTTCCCCAAAACGCCTCTCCTTCCCACTGGCCCTGAGGACTTTTCTATTTCCAAAAACTCATCCATTTCTTGGGCCCAGTCCATTGAGTCAAGTCCACACCAGCACCCTGGGGGGAGGGTCTGAGAGGTCGTGATCAGACATCTCCTCTCCTCTGAGCCCTGTGTTCACAGGGTCACAGGATGCGGATTCACATGCCAGGAGCTCTGCTGCCCAGGGGAGAGCAAGGCCCATCCCAGGGTGGGGACAGCCCCTCACCCAGCAGGACACAGAAGGCCACTGCAGAGCTGTCCCTGCCTCCTACCTTCAGGAAAGTCTCTCTCACTCGGGATGGGTCGTCTAGCCCTCTGGATGGTCTTTCTAGACGGCTGGCCATTTTTCTGGGCTCCCCAGCAGCAGGGGCAGCTTGGTAGGGAAGACTTTCTTGGCAGCATTGTTTTGTTGCTATGGCGATGCCTCCTGGGTGGCAACGCAGGGAGGAGGCCCTTACCCCTCCCTGGGAGGGCTCACCTGTCCCTTGGTAACTGGCTGCCTTTCAGGTGAGGCAGGTGGGGGATAGAACTTGTAACAGGAGCTGCTTCAGGGGTGGGACTTCTTGCTAGGAAGGCAGGGGGAGAAAGGCAGGGTCCCTGGCTCCCAGGGCCCTTACCAGCCCATCCTTCCCTAACGTTGAGGGAGGGGGAGGGGGGTTGGATAGGCCTCTTAGGGAGCTCTCTCTGAAAGGCCCAAATTCCTCCAGCAGGTTCAGAGATCCCGAAGAGGAGAGTTATGAGGGACAAGCATGGGAGACCTGCAGCTGACTACTGAGTTAGAGGAGGTACCAGGGTGGGGTGGGGAAGTGCGGTGACCGGGCTGAAGCCCTTTCCTTCCGGGGCTCCAAGCCTTGCATCTTCCCCATCACCAGGTTCACAGTCACCTGCTTTCCTTCCCAGCCCCTCCTCGCGCCACAGGGACCAGACACCAGCACGCACAGACCAGCATGTGCCCTTGGGCTTTATTGGGTAGGTAGTTACAGTAGTGTTCTGGAGCCGGGGCCTGTGCACACGGTCAGCAGGGACCCAGGGCGGCTCTCTATGAAGCGGTGGTGCCAGCTAAGGTGGGCAGGCAGGCCAGGTAAGGCGGGCAGGCTGGCCTCCACTTCCTGTTGTGTCTCTCTGGCATGATTAGGCTCCTTATCAGAGAAACGTCTCTTGGGCATGTGGGGGCAGCCACTCTGGTCCAGGTACCTCCACCCCCACCTCAACTCTTGACCCATAATAAGAGCCCCCTTTACCAGGATTTCTTCGTGCAGGAAAGCTGACTTGGAAATGGGGGCTGGTGGGAGGGANTGCAAACACACACAGAGACACACAGAGACATACACACAAACCACAGACACACATACACAAACATACACACACACACACACAGACATACACACACCGACACATAGATACAGATATACACAGACACATACACACAGACACAGACAGACACACACACAGACACAGACATATACACACAAACACAAGCACAGACACAGACATACACACACAGACACACATATAGACACACACAGACACAGACACACAGATACACACCCAGACACACAGATAGACACAGACACACACAGACACAGACATAGACACACAGACACAGTCACACACAGAAATACAGACAGACACACAGACATACACACACAGACAGACACAGACACAGACACACACAGAGACATAGACACACAGACACACAGACACACACACACACGGACACACAGACAGAGTCACGCACAGAAACACAGACATACAGACACACACACACACACACACACGGACACACAGACAGAGTCACGCACAGAAACACAGACATACAGACACACACACACACACAGGCACACACCGCTTCTCGCCAGGAACTGGATCCTCCTCTGCCCTCCCCAGTCCTCCCACCTGTCTTGAGTGGTTACTCCAAGGAAGACAAAACAGATTAGAATCTCAGTAGACTCTCCAGAAGCTGGGATACAGATGAGGCTGGGGAGGGTGGCAGAGAGGCTGTCTGCAGAAGCCTGAGTCCTTTGGCCCCTGAGAATTCCTGCTGAAGGTACTCGGGTTGAGAGCCACAGCTGGGGGCTGTGTGCCCACCATGGTGCCACACATCTGGAGGCACTCCTACAGGTGTCCAGGTCTCCTCACTGAGGTCCTGCCAGAACGGGCCCTGGAGAGACAGTGGAGGGGCAAGGCTACCCGGCTCTCCAGCAGGGTTTGGTAGTTCTTCACCAGGTCCTGGCTCAGAGGCGCACTGGGCAGCAAGGCCAGCCTGGCCGCCTGCTCCCGGTAGTGAGGCAGTGGGTTCGGGCAGGGCCAGCTCCTGGCCAGATCATTGGGAAGAGGGTTGGGCATGAGCTGGAGGCCCCCAGGCTGATACCTTCCACCAGCCGAGAAGTGCCGGTACCTGTTGGGGGGAAGGTGCGGAGAGGACAGAGGTCAAAAGGGAGACTCAGGGGACACGGCTGGGGAGGTGATGTTGTCAGCCATCAGCCCATGGAGACCCCTTCCAGCTCTCTGCCCACGTGGACACGGGCCTAAGCCCAGTGACCTGCACCCTGCCTGTATGTTTTGATGTGAGGCTAGTGACATCATGCTACGTGGTTGGTCAGTCTTTCACCCTTTCATTCAGATTCTAGCTATTTTTTAAGCCCTCCCTCCTCCTCCACCAATGCCGTGCTCCTTGTCCTCAAGGTGAACACCACAATTACACAAGACCTTCCCACTCTGACCTACCACCCTCTGGCCCTGGTCTGCAGAGGTGCAGTGTTCAGTTCTGCCTTGGGAAGTCCACTTTTCACACAAGAGTTGAATACAGGGCTTCCCTGGTGGCTCAGTGGTAAAGAACCTGCCTGTTAATGCAGGAGGCGTTAAGAGTTGCAGGTTTGATCCCTGGGTCAGGAAGATTCCTTGGAGAAGGGAATGGCAACCCACTCCAGTATTCTTGCCTGGAGAATCCCACAGACAGAGGAGCCTGGCGGACTACAGGTCATGGGGTCGCAAAGAGTCGGACAGGATGAACGACTAATACTTTCACTCTGCCTCTGGCTCTTTCTATTGATAATTGAGGTCCTCACAACATCCACGGTCTGTCTCACACTTTGGATACTTGGAGAGTGTGAGCTGGAATTGAGAGCTGTCTTTCCACATGTGTGCAGCGGTACCTGCCTTTCGGAAGCTCCTGGAGGGCAGGGACTGAATGATATGTCTCTGTATCCCCAGGGCCTGGCAGGTGTATAGCACACAGCTGGATCCCCTAAACTTCCCTTAAGTCATCAACCCCCTCCCATGCTGTGGTTCCCTGGCCTCCACCCCTCCCCTCCAGCTATGTTCAGACAGAGTGTGGTTTTCAGGACAATGGAGGAGGGAAGGTAAAGCATCAAAAAGAGGAATGGAAGAGGGAGGGGTCACCTGGACACAGGTGGGCTCCCTGACGAGGGAGCTCCTCTTACTTCTTGGAGGCCTTGGGGGGAAGGATGTTGCCATGGGTGTCGAGTGGAGGCACCCTCACTTCACTCCTCAGCTTGAGCTTCTCTGCCTCCTGGAGTTCCTTCACCGTCCTGAAAATCACCTGTTTCCTCCTGTTCCTGTCCAGGAAGATCGGAGTACAGGAGATGAAGGTCAGGAAGCTGTTTGGACCCAGCCAGGAGGGAGGGGGCACAGGGGGCTCTGCCGGGGGCCGGTGGTGGGCTCTGGAGTCCGTCAGCCAGCGCCAGACGTTGCTGTCGTAGGGCTTGTCGGGCCTGGAGGGGAAGGTGGCTGGCAGACGCCCGACATCCAGCCAGGTGTGGAAGCCCCAGGTGTGCTGGGCGGTGTCCTTCCAGGGGCGGGCCAGTCGCTGGCGCACCTTGGCCTTCATCTCCGTGTAGGGTGGTGGCTTCAGGGCCAGCTGGTAGTAGGCTTGCTGGGTGAAGCCGGGCAGCTCCTTGGGCTTTCTGGGGAGGAGGAACTCGCGTTGGGCCCACGTGCGGGGGGTCTGGAGGGTCTCATGGGCGTGGACCATCTGAGGAGAGACAAGGGAGTCTGGGGTGCTCTGCCTCTCCTCCCCAGAGAAGACCCGCTGCCAGCCGCCTCTGGACTCAGGTTCTCATTAGGACCTGGTGGCCTGGCTAGGGACTGTTTCTGCCCCACCCTTGAAGTGTGTGGCACTCTGTGTGATTTGCATGCAACCTCATCAGTCTTTCTCTTTCCGTCTATTGGGTTTTGGCTTTGATTCCAGCCTCTTTCCTCAACTGACATGTTCCCACTCCTCACTCGGCCTTCACCCCTCCTCCCATGCTGGGTCCCCATTCCTGCCTGGGGTCTAGAGCTCCTCTCCAGAAAATGCTGCTTCCAAGCAGAGTGTGGAAGGGAAATGGTTCTCCGGGGGATGGGCCAGGGCTTTTCTGTCCTGGCTCCTCCCCTCCCCAGCTTCTCTGCGACTGCTGCATTCCCCTCATTCTTCACTGAGATACAAGCAAGTGCAGGAAGCATCAGATGGGGTTCCTCCCCTTTCTCCTCCTTTCCCCATGAAATAAACTAGCAAAGATGTACTTGACATATTGCTGAACACTTATCCACATCTCATGTTACCCTCACAGGCTTCCCATATGGCTCAGATGGTAAGGAATCTGCCTGCAATACAGGAGACCCAGGTTCAATTGTTGTGTTGGGAAGATCCCCTGGAGAAGGAAAATGGCAACCCACTCCAGTATTCTTTCCTGGCAAATTCCATGGACAGAGGAGCCTGGTGAGCTACAGTCCATGGAGCTGAAGAGAGTCGGACATGACTGAGCAACTTTTACTTTCATGTAACTCTCACAGCCTTGGAGCAAGTGGTATAGTTCCATCTCAAAGATGCTAAAAGCAAGGCACAGGAGGGTGAAGAGCTCGCCCGCAGCGCTGAGCAAGGATGGTGGAGTCAGGCCCCAGGCTGTGCTGCTTGGGAACCCCATACTTCCCCAAAACGCCTCTCCTTCCCACTGGCCCTGAGGACTTTTCTATTTCCAAAAACTCATCCATTTCTTGGGCCCAGTCCATTGAGTCAAGTCCACACCAGCACCCTGGGGGGAGGGTCTGAGAGGTCATGATCAGACATCTCCTCTCCTCTCCTCTGAGCCCCGTGTTCACAGGGTCACAGGATGCGGATTCACGTGCCAGGAGCTCTGCTGCCCAGGGGAGAGAAAGGCCCATCCCAGGGTGGGGACAGCCCCTCGCCCAGCAGGACACAGAAGGCCACTGCAGAGGTGTCCCTGCCTCCTACCTTCAGGAAAGTCTCTCTCACTCGGGATGGGTCGTCTAGCCCTCTGGATGGTCTTTCTAGACGGCTGGCCATTTTTCTGGGCTCCCCAGCAGCAGGGGCAGCTTGGTAGGGAAGACTTTCTTGGCAGCATTGTTTTGTTGCTATGGCGATGCCTCCTGGGTGGCAACGCAGGGAGGAGGCCCTTACCCCTCCCTGGGAGGGCTCACCTGTCCCTTGGTAACTGGCTGCCTTTCAGGTGAGGCAGGTGGGGGATAGAACTTGTAACAGGAGCTGCTTCAGGGGTGGGACTTCTTGCTAGGAAGGCAGGGGGAGAAAGGCAGGGTCCCTGGCTCCCAGGGCCCTTACCAGCCCATCCTTCCCTAACGTTGAGGGAGGGGGAGGGGGGTTGGATAGGCCTCTTAGGGAGCTCTCTCTGAAAGGCCCAAATTCCTCCAGCAGGTTCAGAGATCCCGAAGAGGAGAGTTATGAGGGACAAGCATGGGAGACCTGCAGCTGACTACTGAGTTAGAGGAGGTACCAGGGTGGGGTGGGGAAGTGCGGTGACCGGGCTGAAGCCCTTTCCTTCCGGGGCTCCAAGCCTTGCATCTTCCCCATCACCAGGTTCACAGTCACCTGCTTTCCTTCCCAGCCCCTCCTCGCGCCACAGGGACCAGACACCAGCACGCACAGACCAGCATGTGCCCTTGGGCTTTATTGGGTAGGTAGTTACAGTAGTGTTCTGGAGCCGGGGCCTGTGCACACGGTCAGCAGGGACCCAGGGCGGCTCTCTATGAAGCGGTGGCGACAGCTAAGGTGGGCAGGCAGGCCAGGTAAGGCGGGCAGGCTGGCCTCCACTTCCTGTCGTGTCTCTCTGGCATGATTAGGCTCCTTATCAGAGAAACGTCTCTTGGGCATGTGGGGGCAGCCACTCTGGTCCAGGTACCTCCACCCCCACCTCAACTCTTGACCCATAATAAGAGCCCCCTTTACCAGGATTTCTTCGTGCAGGAAAGCTGACTTGGAAATGGGGGCTGGTGGGAGGGAAGGGCAGTGAGAAGCACCCTAGTAGGCAGACCTGCTCCTCTGGGCACCCACCGAGAGGAACTCTCGAAGGAGGGGCCCCAAAGGAACCGTGCATTGCAGCCCTCCCGCCTCCAGGAGCCAAAAGCAAGGAACAGAAGCAAACTGGAACCCCCACTCCGTCATCCTACCCCTCTTCTGGCAGTCTCTGGATAATGATCTAAGATAGGCTTACGTTTATAATTAGAGGATAATTTGGAGCGTATACACTATTTACAAGGGCCACCTTGCATGTAGCAGGGAAGGTGGAGGGGTGTTGTTGGGCAGAGATATCAACGGTCTGGGGGCCCCTCCTCCCCTCTCACCCTTGTTTCTGCTGATCCCACCCTCAGCGCCTGGTGGTGAGTTGGGGGCACAGAGACCAGCCCCCAGTTCCTTGCTGCTTGCAGAAGGCCCAAGGGTGGCTCAGACAGGGAGCCTGCTGTAGCATCGCCAGTCAGGGGAGTGGGGCGCTGGGCAAGCGGACAGCCCGTTGACAGTCCTCGCAGAGGACTCGGAAGGCCAGCCCCCGAGCGCCTGGATGGCTTGAGAGGTGGGAGCTCTACCGCAGGTCAGGAATGCACTGAGTCCAGCCAGCGCTGGCGGTGCCCAGCAGGTCCTCCTCCAGGCCAGGGAAGCTGATGTCCAGCAGGATTTTGCTGAGGCTGTCGTTCATCGTATCGAGGATCAGGCCCTCGGTCAGAGAGCGGTTGGCTGAGAGGCCGGCCACCTGCGGCTCGGGGGAACCCGGCTTGGGGACCTCCATATCAGAGGGCGGGCAGCTGCTGAAGGGGTCAGTGGCGAGGTCAAAGGGTTCAGAATTGAGGAGCTCTCGGGGGGAGTCAAAGAGGGGGATGCTTTTCAGTGGGGTGGCACTGAGATCCACGAGCTCCAGGGAGTCCGGCAGGGGGCCAAAGGCACCCTGGAGGGTTCGTACAGGGCTGAAGTCGAGCCCCCCCACTTTGGCTGGGGGTGTGAGCCTCCAAGACTCAGGGGTTGTGGGGAGGGCAGATTTGCTGGGGGTGGAGGAGGTGGGCAGCATCTCCTTAATGGGTGTCTTAAAGGGGCCTCCGTCCTCTGGGAGGGAGCCGAGCTGGCAGGTGGGCTGCGGGGGCCCTGCCAGGGCTGGTTGGGGAGCCCCCGGGCCCTCGGAGAGGAGCAGCTCGGGCTCGTCCAGGCGGGGTGGCACGAGGTGCTGTTTCCTCCGAGACCGGCTCATCTCCCGCCCCTCCCTGCGTTTGATCACCAACAGGTCAGAGACACGGCGGGCGGGGGACCTGGACCCAGTGCTGGAGGACTTCTTGGGCCTGGGGGTTGGGGAGCAGGACGAGTCCTCCCAGGAGTGGGATGACTCCTCCTTGACCGATGGGCAGGGTGAAGGCCACTCTTCCAGGGGTGGGCTCTCGACTTTGATGGGCCTCCCTAGATGTGGTGTCTCCTCCCCAGGCTGGACGTCTTCCTCCTTGATGGATGGGACAGGAAGCAGAGGAGACAGTCCTTCCGCGAGGAGTAGCTTCTCCTCTGTCACCAGTCCTGCCGTGGGCAGAGAGGCCACCCCCTCATCTGCTAGCAGCACCTGGAAGGGAAGCGGGACATGCTGAAAGGAAGCCCTGCAGAGGCCATCAGGCACGGGTTGTGGGGGGGGGTGCGGGAACACAAGCTTATCACTGAGATGAATGATGTGCTGGTTTCGTGCTGATCCTCTTGTCTTCAAAGTCTTGAAGACTATTAAATATGAGACTGTGTGACGAAGTTTAATTCTGGGGGTAAAAAGAGCATTTTCTATGGTGCTGGTGTAATTAGCACCATCCAAGAGAAAATAAAAGTGGATGTCTGTTTCATACAAGGACTTAATCAGAAAAACTAAAACCATTCAAATCCTGAAAGGAAATCTAGGAGAGTACGTCTATAATCTGAGGGTCAGCAGCGGGGTAAACCTTCTAAACCAAGAATGGAACCCCAGAAGCTGTAAAAGAGAAGAGAGACATATTTGACTATATAAAAATAGAAATCTTACTGCAGCAAGAGAGATCATAAAGTTAAGAAGCAAGCAAGAGGAGTAAAAAATATGTGAAAAGACAAGTTATAAACTTTTNAGACCTGGGGAGGCCTCTGGAGCACGGGGTGGGCATGATGTGGGATGTGAGAGAGAGGCGGTGCTTTCCAGTCCCTTAGTGTTGAGTGTTAGACGTGGACATGACCTTAGAAGTCATCTTGATCTTTGAAGTTTCACTAAAGCAACTCTCTAATACCTGATAAGCGAGTATTTAAATTTCTAAAGAGGCAAAAGATGACGAGGGCTCCTGGAGTCAGGGAGAGCCTAGCCCTTTCCTGTTGACCACGTTCCCCAGGCGATTCTGAGGAGGACAGAGAGGAGAGGCACACTCTGTGGCCTCTGTGTGGCTGTGCTGTGAGAAATCACGCAGTTTCCACCTTCTGAAAAATCCCAAAAGGATTCGTGCTGGGTTACTGTATAGCATTCTGACCGGTAATCTTGCCAGTGGTTCCTCACAGATACCCAGATGCAATGACTGGTTCAGCTGCTGGTTCTTGCAATACTTTGGACTAGAAATGAGGCTCTAACATAAGTGTCATGCAAAGCAGTGAGCATTCTCCTGTCCCCCTTTCTGATCTTGGTCTGTAGGGTCTTGTTTTTGCTCTTTTTTTTTTTCCTGTTGAACAGAGCCCCTAAATGGAGAAAACAATGAGGAAAGAAGGAAGGTCAGGCTTCCCTCAGGTGAGATGAGTGTCCTTTTGCCTGAGGTGTGGTGGTCCCTGTGGAAGTGCTTTTAAGGGGACATAAATAAGGAATGACTCGAAACTTACTTCTCGCTGAAGTTTCTACTTTTACTACAAGGAGGAAGCAATTAGATTCTGATTAATTCTGTCCTCAGCAGCATAGGGTGGTCTTGAAGAGTTTTCTTCAAGCTTATTAAACAAATAACTATTAGTATGATCATGGGTCTCTATAAATTCATAGAAAACACCACCCCCAAATGATTTCAGTTGAGACTTTTAAATACATCTTAGTGAGCAGTTGCAGCTGTAGGTATAACCACAGTGTTGAGAGAAAGAGGTGAAGGAAAAAACATGTTAATGATTTTAAGGGATTAAAAGGCATTTGTAAAAGTTACTTGCCTTTCAGGTTTTCGCTGAGGTACTTAAAGCTCCTGAGTTTCATGCCCCAACTTGACAGTTTTTAAACATTGGAACTTAATGCCTTATTTCTTCTTGCCATTTGCTCTGTGACGACTCTCATGATCCATTACTGAGCAAATCTGAGCAGGCAGCCCTGCTTCTCATCAAGAAGAGAGATGGTGAAGAAGGGCAGGGGCCTTGGGCAGTGATAAGCGTCTTACTGGTACAGGGAGGCGAATATTCATGCTTACTTTCTTCCCTAGTCTGTGGCAGACTGCTATTAGCCAGGCTCATTAGTCCTTGGGAGAGCATTGTTAATTATTAGCATTACTAATTGACATTGACCCATCGTGATGTGAATCATATCACAGANCCTCCATCATCCCCTTCTTCTCCTACCTTTAGTCTTTCTCAGCATCAGGGTCTTTTCTAATGAGTCAGTTCTTCCCACTCCAAAGTATTGGAGTTTCAGCTTCAGCATCAGTCATCCCAATGGATATTCAGGTCTGATTTTTTTTAGGATTGACGGGTTGGATTTCCTTGCAGTCCAAGGGACTCTCAAAAGTCTTTTCCAATACCACAGTTCGAAAGCATCAATTCTTCAGTGTTCACCCTTCTTTATGGTCTAGCTCTCAGGTCTATACATGACAACTGGAAAAACCATAGCTTGACTAGATGGATCTTAGTCAGCAAAGTAATGTCTCTGCTTTATTAGTATGATGTTTAGGTTTGTTATAGCTTTACTTGCAAGGAGAAAGTATCTTTTAATTTTATGGCTGCAGTCAGCATCTGCAGTGATTTTGGAGCCCCCCAAAATAAAGTCTGTCACTGTTTCCATTGTTTCCCTATCTATTTGCCGTGAAGTGATGGGACAAGATGCCATGACCTTAGTTTCTTGAATGTTGCTTTAAGCCCTCTCCTCTTATCAAGAGGCTCTTTAGTTCCTCTTTGCTTTCTGCCATAAGGGTAGTGTCATCTGCATATCTGAGGTTATTGATATTTCTTCTGGCAATCTTGATTCCACCTTGTGCTTCATCCAGCCTGGCATTTTGCATGATATACTCTGCACATAAATTAAATAAGCAGAATGACAAAATACAGCCTTGACATAGTCCTTTCCCAATTTGGAACCAGTCTGTTGTTCTATGTCCAGTTCTAATTGTTGCTTCTTGATCTTCATACAGATTTCTCTGGAAGCAGTTAAGGTGGTCTGGTATTACCATCTCTTTAAGAATTTTCCAGTTTGCTGTGTTTGAAACAGTCAAAGGCTTTAGCATAGACAATGAAGCAGAAGTAAATGTTTTTCTGGAATACTCTTGCTTTTTCTATGATCCAACAGATGTTGGCAGTTTGATCTCTGGTTCCTCTGCCTTTTGTAAATCCAGCTTGAACATCTGGAATTTCTCCGTTCACATACTGATGAAGCCTAGCTTGGAGAATTTTGAGCATTACTTTGCTAGCGTGTGAGATGAGTTCAATTGTGCAGTAGTTTGAACATTCTTTGGCATTGCCTTTCTATGGTATTGGAATGAAAACTTACCTTTTCCAGTCCTGTGGTTATGGCTAAGTTTTCCAAATTTGCTGGCACATTAAATGCAGAATTTTTACAGCATCATTTTTTAGGATGTGAAATAACTCAGGGAGAATTCCATCACCTCCACTTGCTTTGTTCATAATGATGCTTCCTAAGGCCAACTTGACTTCTCACTCTAGGATGTCTGCCTCTAGATGAGTGATCACACTACTGTGGCTATCTCTGTCACTAAGATCTTCTTTGTATAGTTCTTCTGTGTGTTCTTGCCACCTCTTCTTAATATCTTCAGCCTCTGTTAAGTCCATATCGTTTCTGTCCTTTAATGGTTTCTGTACCATTAATTAGGGCCTTTTTAACAAATAGAGGTCAACTTATTCAAAGAGTTTTATATCCTTGACATCTTGACTATTTAAAATCCTGTGTTTAGGGCCTATGTGGATAGCAATGGGAAAGTCTTATGCTTCCTTTCAAGCTGGTTTATAATAGCTTCACCAAGCTATGCTCTGGAACATTGGTTTAGTTTCTCTGAAAAGGTGTGGCCTCCCAGCATGGTGCCTACCAGTGAATCTGGATCTTGCACAAACCTAATGTGGTAGAAAAAGGGAGGACCCAGGAGCCACTGTGTGGGTGGGTAGACCACGATGGGAAATGTTTTGAAAAGAGACATAAAGACTGGTTCTCGGCTAGTCTCTGACACCAGCTGTTGGACCTTGAACTGGAGTATATACTTTATTAGGCTAGGGTTTCTTAAACTTTGCTATCCTATAAATCATTCATTATGTTATGAAGATGCATACCTGTTCAATAGGTATGAGATTCCTGTTCAAAAGGCATATCGTGAGGCCTACAACTTGGCATTTTTAATGATTCCCAGATGCTGTTGTCTGTGGGCTACACTTAGAGTAATAAGGCTCTGGATCATACTGGTAAAATGGAGGTGATGGTGGTGGTGGTAGATTAGTTGCTAAGTAATATCTGACTCTTGCAATCCCATGTACTGTAGCTTGCTAAGCTCCTCTGTCCATGGGATTTGCTAGGCAATAAAATGGAGGTGAGCCTCTAAATTCTTTAAGTGTGCTTACATTCTGTACTCTTTCAGAGCTGACACTATGGTGATTGGATCTGAACCTGTTCACATTTCTGAAAAGATTAAGATTTACTGCTCTGAAACACCCCCAGTGAAGATGTTAGGCACTGAAGGATGCTGTAAATGCTCATCCAGATTATTGGAAAGGGAGGCAATTTACTCAAGGGAATATAAACCCTTGCTAAAATATTAGTTTTCACAACATTGCCATTGGGATACCAGGGGATCTGAAATGTGGCTTACGGTTCAAAGGAACAATGGCATATTTAGGTTTTCATATTTCTTTCTTCTTAAGTGGCATTCTTTAACTTTCTGATTTTTAACTTTTTAAAGTTCCATTTGCATAAATTATAGAAGTTTTTTCTCTAGTATAGGTGGGATGATGCAAGTTAATGATTTCTTGCTAGATCGAATAGACTCAGAATAAGTTGCCAAATGCAATAGCATAGGAAACATTATTAAAACGCTGTTGATCAAAAGTGAGTGGTTTGAAGGACTATCATCTATTATGATTTATAATGAGATAGACTTATTTTGAGATGATATACCTAACATAAAGATATCAAAGTTAAATACAGATGGAGGGTTTCATGCAGTGTAAAAATAAATAAGAGTCTAGGATAAGACAAACTGGGCACTAAGTATATAGGAGAGTTGCCAAGCTTTAGTAAAAGTAGGCCAGTAGCAGCTGATATTGAAGTAAGGCACAGAGAAAGGCGAACCACGTGGAAAGCTCAGAGTCAGATCTTTTCTTGAATCATGGTTTTAAGTCATAAGAGGCAACACTTACAGCTTAATGTTTAACTTGTTTTATTCCTCAACAGGAAAACAAGTAACATCAATAACAAATAGGGTAAAATATAATTCAGAAAATTAGCATGAAGAGAAACTTCTGGAAAAATTATAATCATGACAACTATGATTTATACTGTTATCAATAATGCCAAGAAGTTAAAGAGCTGACCTCTTTGTCCTCCTATGTACAGTTCTCATACTCCTCCTTTACCACAAACTTGATGCAGAGGACTCCAAGGCCTGGGAAGACGCAGAGCCATAACATGGAAGCAACCAGACTCCCTGATTCATCATGTAGAAGAAAGCAACAGGAATGTATGCACAGAACTTCTATTCAGTTGTGAAATACTTTTACATTCTGTTAAGTCACTGAAATTTGGTCCTTATTTATAACTGCAGCTAGGTCACCCAAACTAATACAGAAATTTATACCAGAAGTGGAGTGCTACTATTAAAAAAGCACTAAAATTTGTTGAACTGGCTTAGCAGTCTGCTTGTGGGTAGCAAATAGAGGTGCCTAGAAAACTGGAGATCTTTGTTTACCATGGCAAACATTTGATAAAACTGTCACCTGGGATGACCTAGAAGGTAGATCAAGTGCCTACTAAGCCTGTAGCTCTTAGGAAAGCTGTCAGAACCATCTAGGTAGTTAGAATATTTTGGTTAATTCCTTCTAGAATAGTAATCGACTAGCTTTCAAATGGAAAATATAACACATTGATTTCACATGATGATAAAAACTAATAGTTTCTGGAGTTCAAATAATACAAAATAAGACTGAAAAGGCATCGAGGGCATAAAGCCCATTGAAGCCTCTCAGGTGAAAAAAATGTAATTGAGGCATCAGTTCAGTTCCGTTCAGTCGCTCAGTCGTGTCCGACTCTTTGCGACCCCATGGACTGCAGCACGCCAGATCTCCCTGTCCATTGCCAACTCCCGGAGTTTACTATAACTCATGTCCATTGAATCAGTGATGCCATCCAACTAACTCATCCTCTGTCATCGCCTTCTCCCAACTTCAGTTATTTCCCAGCATCAGGGTCTTTTCAAATGAGTCAGTTCTTCGTATCAGGTGGCCCAAGTATTAGAGTTTCATCTTCAGCATCAGTCCTGCCAATGAATATTTAGGACTGATTTCCTCTGAAGGACTGGTTAGATCTCCTTGCAGTCCAAGGGTTTCTCAAGAGTCTTCTCCAACATCACAATTCAAAAGCATCAATTCTTCGGCACTCAGGTTTCTTTATAGTCCAACTACCACATCCATACATTACTACTGGAAAAACCACAGCTTTGACTAGACAGACCTTGGTTGGCAAAGTAATGTCTCTGCTTTTGAATATGCTATCTAGGTTGGTCATAACTTTACTTCCAAGGAGTAAGTGTCTTTTAATTTCATGGCTGCAGTCACCATCTGCAGTGATTTTGGAGCCCCCCCAAAATAAACTCTGTCATTATTTCCACTGTTTCTCCATCTATTTGCCATGAAGTGATGGAACCAGATGCTATGATCTTAGTTTTCTAAATGTTGAGCTTTAAGCCAAATTTTGCACTTTCCTCTTTCACTTTCATCAAAAAGCTCCTTAGTTCTTCTTCACTTTCTGCCATAAGAGTGGTGTCATCTGGATATCTGAGGTTATTGATATTTCTCCTGGAAATCTTAATTCCAGCTTGTGCTTCCTGCAGCCCAGCGTTTCTCATGATGTACTGTCCATATAAGTTAAATAAGCAGGGTGACAATACATAGCCTTGACATACTCCTTTTCCTATTTGGAACCAGTCTGTTGTTTCATGTCCAGTTCTAACTGTTGTTTCAGACCATATAAAATTAAGGGGATTGACTTTTACTCTATGCCAGCAGGTTTCAATATGGTAGGATCTTCCTGACCCAGGGATCAAACCTGGGTCTCCTGCATTGCAGGCAGATTCTTTTATTTGAGTCACCAGGGAAGCTCTTTTTTGGCCAAAACTGTACTGCTAAGGATACTATGATCCCAGCCAGAAACAACTGGTGACTTTGAACCAACGCTTAAGCCATACTTCCAACTTAGCTTGTTAGGAAGCAGAATAAAAAAGCTAAACTTTCTACAATTTCCTAACTAAGGCCAACTTTCCTGCATGCTTAGTGAGCAGAGCTAAGTGTTACAGAGTATAATGAACAGTTGGTTCCTTCAAGGTAACCAATCCAAATCTAAGCAAAGAGCAGAGGAAGATTCTTCAAACTGCTTGCTCAGCAGAATTCTGTCTTTGCCATAGATCAGTAACTGCTGTGTGTCTCCCATTTTCACTTTGTTGATCTGAAGTTTTTATTGGGCACACCCTGTCCTTGTTCCAGGCATACTCTACCCCTGCTCTGTCATTGTATATTGGATGATTTGTATTAGGTAGAGATGCAGCAAGTTTGTCATTTTAGTTTGTATGTTGTGACTTCCACAGGGAAACACAAAAGACTTCAAAAAATATACTTCATTACCTAAAAAGCCTAGACTTCAAGCTGGGTTCAGTAACTATATGGTGCTTTGAATTATTTCCCTTTAAGACAGAAATGAGTGTTGTAATAGATTGAATGTATTGCTTTAAAATTCATATTTTGATATCTAATTCCAAATGAGATGATATTTGGAGGCAGGACATCTGGAAAGTGATTAGGTCATGAAGGCAGAGCCTTCATGAATGAGATTAGTACCCTTATAAAAGAGATAAAGCTCCTTTCTAGTTGAGCTATTTCAAATCCTAAAAGATCATGCTGTGAAAGTATTGCACTCAGTATGCCAGGAAATTTGGAAAACTCAGCAGTGGCCACAGGACTGGTAAAGGTCAGTTTTCATTCCAATCCCAAAGAAAGGCAATGCCAAAGAATGCTCAAACTACCCGCACAATAGCACTCATCTCACACGCTAGTAAAGTAATGCTCAAAATTCTCCAAGCCAGGCTTCAACAGTACATGAACCGTGAATGTCCAGATATTAAAGCTGGATTTAGAAAAGGCAGAGGAACCAGAGATCAAATTGCCAACATCTGCTGGATCATTGAAAAAGCAAGAGAGTTCCAGAAAAACATCTATTTCTGCTTTATTGACTATCCCAAAGCCTTTGACTGTGTGGATCACAATAAACTGTGGAAAATTTTTAAAGAAATGGGAATACCAGACCACCTGACCTGCCTCCTAAGAAATCTGTATGCAGGTAAAGAAGCAACAGTTAAAACAGGACATGGAACAATAGACTGGTTCCAAGTTGGGAAAGGAGTACGTCAAGGCTGTATATTGCCAGCCTACTTATTTAACTTATGTGCAGAGTACATCATGAGAAATACTGGGCTGGATGAAGCACAAGCTGGAATCAAGATTGCTGGGAGAAATATCAGTAACCTCAGATATGCCAATGACGTCACACTTATGGCAGCACGTGAAGAACTAAAAAGCCTCTTGATGAAAATGAAAGAGGAGAGTGAAAAAGTTGTCTTAAAACTCAACATTCAGAAATCTAAGATGATGGCTTCTGGACCCATCACTTCACAGCAAAATAGATGGGGAAACAATGGAGACAGTGACAGACTCTATATTTTGGGCTCCAAAATCACTGCAGATGGTGATTGAAGCCATGAAATTAAAAGATGCTTACTCCTTGGAAGGAAAGTTATGACCAAACTAGTCAGCATATTAAAAAGCAGAGACATTACTTTGCCAACAAAAGTCTGTCTTGTTAAGGCTATTGTTTTTCCAGTAGTCATCCATCCGGATGGCTCATGGATGTGAGAGTTGGACTCCACAAGCACCGAAGAACTGATGCTTTTGAACTGTGATATTGGAGAAGACTCTTGAGTGTCCCTTGGACTGCAAGGAGATCCAACCATTCCATCCTAATGGGAATCAGTCCTGAATATTCATAGGAAGGACTGATGCTGAAGATGAAACTCCAATACTTTGGCCACCTGATGTGAAGAGCTGACTCATTTGAAAAGACCCTGATGCTGGGAAAGATTGAAGTTGGGAGGAAAAAGAGACAACAGAGGATAAGATGGTTGAATGGCATCACCAACTCAATGGACATGAGTTTGAGTAAACTCCGGACATTGGTGATGGACAAGGAGGCCTGGCGTGCTATAGTCCATGGGGTCGCAAAGAGTCGGACATGACTGAGCGACTGAACTGAACTGAACTGAAAGCTCCTTTGCCCCTTCTGCTGTGTGAGAACATAGCAAGAAGGTGTTCTTATAAGTCTTTTTTGTTTTACTGAGTGAAGTAGAATACAAATAAAAAATTAACAAATGAATGCATTGCTTTTCATGGTTTAATTTTTGTTGAAATACAATAAGTAGTTACAGCAGTTAATGATTATGTTTACCTATTTAATACAAGTTTATGAACATAATGATTGCATGAGAAAGATTCATACTGAATTAAATATTCCTGTGACTGTAGTCATTAAATTCAAACAGTTATTGCTATGGTTTCAAAAAGATGTAGGTTTTGAGATTCATCAAAGCAATGTGGTTTATCTACAGCACAATATTTAGCCTTGACACTCATGAAATTGTGGGGAGCTGTCTTTACATTGTATAACGCTGCAGCATACCTACCTTCTACCTGTCTATGCCAGTAGGACTCCTCTGCCCCTAGTGTGACAATGAAATTTATATCCAAATATTGCCAAATGTCCCTGGGAAATAAATCACCCTGATGGAGAATCTGACATACAACTTCTATCCATTCATTTGTCAACAAATTTAAAAATGATATTGAATGTTTACACCATGTCTGGCACTATTCTAGCACTAGTAACACAGCAATGAATGAAAGAGAAAAGCCTCTACCTTAACAAAGCTTCTATTGAGGAGGAATAAATATAGAATAAATAAATAAAGTAATCTATAATATAAGGTAAGGTAGTGAGAGATGATATGAAGAAAATAAAACTGGTATGAGGATTATGTTAATAATGTCTTTTATTTTCTGCATTCTAATATCTTCACATCTGAGAATTTCTGACCCTAAAGTGACTGATTGTCCTTCCTAGGGCTAGCCGGTTCGTAGCAGTATAAACAACTTGCTGGAAAGTGTGTTTTTAAATGCAACCTAAACAGTGAGAGCCTCACCCTCAAGTACTTTCTCTATGGGTTCTCACTCTGGACTGTTATCCACCTGCCCTAATCAGCTCAGGGCCAGGTACCAGGCAGTTATGAACAGCCCTGGTACCCCAGAGATGCTGAAATTATTCAAAGTAGGCAATCCTAAACCTGCTTACCCTGTCTCTCCTGTTCCTTCCTGAGAAAACCACAGTAAAGGCATTTGCCCACAGTTCCCCCAACCTGTTCCCTTGGTTTCCTGACCACCCTGGTGCCTCTCTGTGTGCCAGCCCATCCGTTTCATGGCATGCCCTCTCATGGGAACTATGAGTGATAAACTCTTTTCACTGCCAATTGTCTCCTGATCTGTTGGCCTCTCTATTACCTCAGTACACCATATTTTAGAATAAGGTTAAAGATCAGCAGGGTTCTATGTTAGATGCAGTGGTCAGGAAAGGAGTCTGTGAAGGAGTGACATTTGGAAAACCAGGAAAGGGTGAATGAACCATGCTAGTACTGGAAACAGTAGAAGTCACAGAGGCAAAGGTCTTGCGGTAGATGCGCAAGTGTCTCTAAGGAAGAGCGAGGCCCTTGTGGCTGGGCTGCCGTGTGAGCGACAGAAGGGGAACTGGCGAGGGAGCCAGGGGCCAGGCCGTGTATGGCTCTGCGGGCCTCTGTGAGGTTTCTAACTTTGAGTTGGAGTAGGATAAGAAGCAAATAAGGATCCGTCCCCATTTAGCTGGGACATGCATAATTAGACTTACATTTTTAAAAGATTCCATGTGACTTCTCTGGTGGTCCAGTGGCTAAGACCACACTGCCCAGTTTCCATCTCTGGTCAGGGAACAGAATCCCACATGTCACAACTAAGATTTGGCCCAGCCAAATAAATAAACAAATATTAAAAATAAAAAGATTTCTGCTCATGCTGTTAGAGAACAAACTGTAGTGGGNTCTGTCACCAGTCCTGCCGTGGGCAGAGAGGCCACCCCCTCATCTGCTAGCAGCACCTGGAAGGGAAGCGGGACATGCTGAAAGGAAGCCCTGCAGAGGCCATCAGGCACGGGTTGTGGGGGGGGGTGCGGGAACACAAGCTTATCACTGAGATGAATGATGTGCTGGTTTCGTGCTGATCCTCTTGTCTTCAAAGTCTTGAAGACTATTAAATATGAGACTGTGTGACGAAGTTTAATTCTGGGGGTAAAAAGAGCATTTTCTATGGTGCTGGTGTAATTAGCACCATCCAAGAGAAAATAAAAGTGGATGTCTGTTTCATACAAGGACTTAATCAGAAAAACTAAAACCATTCAAATCCTGAAAGGAAATCTAGGAGAGTACGTCTATAATCTGAGGGTCAGCAGCGGGGTAAACCTTCTAAACCAAGAATGGAACCCCAGAAGCTGTAAAAGAGAAGAGACACATATTTGACTATATAAAAATAGAAATCTTACTGCAGCAAGAGAGATCATAAAGTTAAGAAGCAAGCAAGAGGAGTAAAAAATATGTGAAAAGACAAGTTATAAACTTTTTAACAAAAGCCTGTAAGAAGACAGGCCATGGGTGTAAATAAGCATCTCATAGTGAACGATTCCAAGTGACCGAACATGGTGAGCAGCTGCTGACTTACGCACAAGGAGATGAAAGAAGCAAGTATCCTTCACACACTGGACATGGGCAAGCATTGTAAAAGAAGGATGATACCAATTGCTGGCAAACAGGGCTTGTTGGTATATATGTGAGATATCACAGATTTTTCTTAAAGTCAATCTTTCAGGATTTAATAAACTTTAAAACACTTGCCCCCTCAGCAATCTCATGTCTCGTTCTCTACCCACAGAAGTGAAAGCGCCAGCAAGAAAAGATACTTGAAAAGGAATTTATTACAATGTTGGTCATAGGGCAAAAAAAGCCTGAAAAAATGTGCCCGTGAAAGCAGAATGGTTAGAAAATTTATGGCAAAGCCACATCATGGACTATTATGTGCCGTTAAAAAATAGTGAATAAGGAGCTTCCCTGGTGATCCAGTGGTTAAGAATCCGCCTGCCAATGCAGGGGACCTGGGTTCGACCCCTGGTTGGCGAGTTAAGATCCCACATCCCTGGAGGCCAAAAAACCAAAACATAAAATAGAAGCAATATTGTAACAAATACAATAAAGACTAAAAAAAAAGGTCCACATTAAAAAAAAAAAATAGTGAATTAGAGCGATGCCAAGTGATTGGAAGAATTTCCATGGGGCAGAAAAGAGTAATATGACGAGGCTCTGGGTGGTGTGTGCACATGTGTAACATGGTTATGGTGATCCATGTACGCAGAGCATATTAAGAGCATGAAGGAATCATGGGAGAAGGCACGCTAAACTGTCAACATGGCTTATCACAGGAAACAGGGGGGACATGGGGAAGGTGAGGAGAGGCAAAATGAAGGAGGAAAAAAACTGCAAGACTGTATTGAAACAAAAACACTATCCATGCTACAATCACATGAATGCATTTAAGGAAAATGATCTATGGCGGTATGGATACTTTTATGTATATTAAAGTGATATTTTAAAATTAAAAAACAAAAGCAAACCCTAGTCTCTTTATCTGAAGTTGCAGCTACTTCCATCTTTGAGAAAGGGGCAGAGAGGCCCTTCCTTAATCTGTTACAGGCCCGGTCCTGCTCACAGACTCTTCTCTACGTCCCGGTGGGGTTGTACCTTGCCCTCTCCAGCCTTCCAGCTCGACCGCTAAGGCTCAGCCAGGAGCAGCTCTCCCCAGGGGACTCTCAGCAACACCAGAAGATGTCCTAACTGTCCTGGCATCCGGCAGAGAGACCATGGATGCGGTTGCTAAGCATCTCTCAGGGCACAGGGTGGCACCCCGCCCCCACAAAGCACCGTGCACGCTCAGTCGCCTCCGACTCTTTACCACCCCATGGACTGTAGCCCACCAGGCTCCTCTATCCATGGGACTTTCCAGGCAGGAACACTGAAGTGGGTTGCCATTTCCTTCTCCAGGGCATCTTCCCACCCAGGGATTGAACTCGAGTGTCTTAACATCTCCTGCGTTGGCAGGCCGGTACTTTACCACTAGCGCCACCTGGGAAGCCCTGAATATCAGCTGTTTGGAGGTCGAGAAACCCAGAGCTAGACTGTCCAGCCACTCTATGGTTTTGACTGGGCGTGCCCCAGGCCATGCCCTTTACAAGGCCTTCTCCACACTGTTTGCTGCCCCTTCTTTTAAGCCTGCTTCCCTAGTGAACTCTTCCTGAACCTCCCAGCCCATCCTCTATTACAATCATCCTCATCTCAATTCTCACAAACTCATCAGGCACATATGGGCCTTCCAACATCACTTACATTGTAAAGTTCCTATTTATTGGGATTTTTTTTTAAGGATAATTTTAGGGTTTTTTGTCTTTTATTAAGGCTATGCTGAGTGTCATGCAGGATCTTAGTTTTTTGATAAGGGATCAAATCCACGCCCTCTGCACTGGGAGTGTGGAGTCTTCACCACTGGCCCACCAGGGAAGTCCCTAACAAGTTCCTTTTTGGCTCTTATAACACTTGCATTTTCCTGTGTATTGATGCCTGGTTTACCCACTAAATTTATGAGCTTCTCAACGGACATGAAGCAGAGCCCGTTACGGACTGGAGTCTCTCCTTGGAGAAGACCTGAGGCACTGACCTTGGGGGCGATGCGGACTCGCTTGCTGTGGCGAGCAAGCTCTGAGCTCATGAGCGAGGCTGCCAGGGGCAAGGGCACCTTGACCGAGGGCTGCAGCACCAGGGACGGGTTCGCAGGGAACTGGATGGGCACCAGGTACGAGCTGACCCGCGGCAGTAGTGGCTTCATCTTCCGCCCTGGGGGAACAGGATGGGTCAGGAGCAGGGTCCAGGGTCGGGTCCCCTCCCAGCCCTGGGTTCTTTGCTCTCCTTCCCTGGGCTCTGACTCCCGCATCTGCCCCCTATGGGTGTGCCCAGGAACCATGCCTCCCCCTATACTAACGTGCACCCAGGGGGAGTTCGGTTTTGATGGCCACGTTCCGGCGGAGATCAGGGTTGGGCCGTTTCTGCTGCTGTTTGGGACAGAGAGGGAGAGAGACAGACCTGGGTCAGGAGGGTAGGGGGACGGGGTAGGGGACCCCACCAGCTGCTCCGGGATCGGGCACGGAGTGGACTGACTGCCTGGTCCCAGGAAGGCAGCAACAGAGGCACAGGGCGGCGGGCGATCCTCCCACCTCATCCAGGTGTCCTCACCCCCAGGGTGCAAAGCATGGAGCTCTAGGAGGGCAAAGACAAGCCAGGTAGAGAAGAGAGAGCAACGGCTGCCCGCTGGGCCTGTGCCGTACACCTCATCAGCATCCTGCGGTGAGCCTGTGGCGGGTCCCCCTGCCACACGTGCTCTGCTCAGGCCACCTTGATGAGTCCACGGGAGTGGGAGGCGGTGGCAGTCACCAGTGTCCTGACACCCAGAAGCGAGGCTCTGCGTCCAGAGCTGGCAGGCACACGGCCACGGGCTCCCATCTCCGGTTAACACCTTGTCCCTGTCACCGAAGCCATGCTGAGCGTGGAGGGGAAACAAGGCCGAGCCCCGAGCGGGAGGGAAAGAACCTTACTGATTCCGAGTGCTCGGGCGAGTGTGCAGACCCTGGGTCCAGTGGCTGGTGGTGGATGGGCATCGTGGGAGAGAAATGAGACCAAGTTACCACCAGTGCAGTCAAGCTGACCAGATGGATACACCTACTCCGGATGGACACCCAGGGCCACCCTCAACTACGGGCTCTCCCGGGAGAGTGGAGGCAGCTAGTGGCAGCCTTGTGGGCACTCTGAAGCCCCAAAGTGATCGCTTCTGACGAGAGATTCTGTAGGCTCCGATTCTACTCTCTACTGTAAAGATCAGCTTTTTAAAAACCCAAGAATCACCTGAGATTCTCGCTAAAAATATACTCCTGGGCCCATCCCAGGCCTACTGAATCAGAAGCCCCAAGAGGGGCTTGGGAGGCTGTACTTTAAGAAGTATCCTAAGTAGTTCTTATCACAGGGCAGTAGGGGCCATCCTGCCCTAGGAGGTCCCCTTTCTGGCACAGGAAGTCCTCTCTGGGGCCTGGTCTAGCAGAGATGGTGCTGTTCCTTATGGGCTGGTTGGCCCTTAACTCTGCCCTTAGCAGACAAGCTCATCCCAAGGAGGACTTGCTTCTTTCTTATTTTTTGGTGGAGAGGAAAGTTTGCTTTCTTTAGAATGCCAGCAGCTGGGGGTGGGGTAGGGCGTGGGGGTGGAGGGATGGATTCCTATCCGAAGGTTGGCTGCCTGGCCCCCACACCCCCACCAGGACTTGTTTACTTTTGAGATGGACATCATGACCTCTAGCACTGGCTCTATTTGGACAAAACGGCTACGCTTACCTTAAACACCTGGTCCAGTGTCAGGTAGCGATTGGCACTGGGGTGAATGGTCCAGAAGGAGACCTTGCCGTTGGCAGACGTCTCGCGGACGAACATGTCATGTAGAGAGAGGTTGTGGCGGATGGAGTTCTGAAAGTGGAGGACGCAGCTCATCGGCTACTCTGGCTCTGGGAGCGCCACCTCCGATGGTCCCAAGGAGGTCAGCCCCTGGCTTTGTGTCTCATAACCCTGCCTGCTGGCCACTCCTGGGACTATCCGCTTGGCAGGCCAGGTGACCTAAGCCACCAACCCAACTGTCCCATGGGGACAGAGACTGGGGCTGTTGCTGAGGTGGTAATAAAGCAGAGACCTGGACAGCTGTTGGGGGCTGGGAAAGGTGAGTGAGGCTGCGGCAATAACCGGTAGCCAGAGAGGTGGGGGGAGAAATTACAATGCTGGGGGTTCCCTGGTGTGCCAGCAGGTAGGACGCGGTGCTCTCACTGCTGGGGCCCGGGTTCAAACCCTGGTTAGGGGACTGAGATCCTGCAAGTCACAAGGTGCAGCAAAAATTAAAAAAGAAATCAGGAAGCTGGGGAATTTAGTTGAGGTGAGAGTGTGAGGCTGAGAGTTCTGCTGTGACCTAGACGTCCACTGATAGATGAATGGATAAAGAAGTTACAGTACATATATATATATACAGTGGAATATTACTTGGCCATGAAAAGGAACACATTTGAGTCATTTGCAGAGACATGGATGAACCTAGAGCCTGTTAGAGAGTGAAGTGAGTCAGAAAGAGAAAAATAAATATCGCCTATTAACATATATATATGGACTCTAGAAAAATGGTACAGATGAACCTAGCTGGAGGGCAGGAATAGAGACAGAGATGCAGAGAGCAGATTGGTGGAAATGGTGGGGAAGGGGAGGGTGGGGTGAACTGGGGGGAGCAGCACTGAAATACATATGCCTCCACGCGCGAGACAGACAGCTAGAGGGAAGCTGCTGAATAGCACAGGGAGCTCAGCTCGCTGCTCTATGATGGCCGAGAGGGCTGGGCTGGGGTCGGGGGAGGCTCAAGAGGGAGGGGATGTATGTGTATAGCTGATTCGTGTGGTTGAACAAGAGAAATACACACAATATTGTAAAGCAGTTATGCGCCAATTAAAAATAAGCAAATAAAAACTATAAAAAAGATTCCTGCTGTGGGGAAAACAATCCAAAAGCCCCTTGGCTTGGGACAGAGCATCGGTAGGGCACCTGAGCTGTGGCTGTGAGACCGCATGAGCTATGGCTCTAGGGCATCTGTTTTCCAAAGAACATGAGGCAGAGAACATCCCCACCTACTGGAGAAGAGATGTGACTTTACAGGAGGTGAAGCTTGGATCTTGAGGCTCCCAGGTTATTATCTTTTTTCATCAATATCTTTTCACAAAGCTACCTAGACACTCTAGCCGCTGTTCAGTGTAGCTCAGAAGTGGGCTCTGAGCGTCCCTGAAGAGTGTGCATTACCCGGGGAGCGACAGATGAAGTGGCTGCAGGGCTCTTACTGATGGTTTTGCCTGGATCCAGTAGGGTCAAGTCTCAGTCCAAAAGATATGACTATTGTTTATGGTTCTAGCATCGTTGGCACTTAACTCCTCCCCCCGCACCAGACACAGACTACCACTCTGCTGTGCAGACCAAACGATAGGCCTGAGTGACCTAGACTGTGGTTACTGCGGGACATGGTACCTTCCAGCCCGGCTTGGCGATGTGCTTGAAATAGGGGAAGTGGTCCTCAATCCAAGTGTAGATGTCTTTCAGGGTCATGCGCTTCCTCTCTGTGCTGTTGATGGCGAATTGTATCAGGGCCATGTAGGAGTATGGGGGTCGTTCAGACACGGAGTCTGGCCAGGGTGCTGACGCTGCAGGGGGCCTGTCCACCTGAGGGGTCTGAGAAGCCAAAGGGAAAGAAAAATAGGCCATGAAGTGGAGGGGGGGGTGGTCATAAGGCCTCCCCTGCCCCAGCCCCACCTTAAGAACAGCCTCTAGAGAAAGCTTTTCTCCCACAGACCGGAACAGAAACAAACTCATCTGAGACCACTATTCTATAGGAGAGAACTTTAGGATCAGGAAGGATTTTGGAGACGATCCCATCCAGTCTCTGAACACAGGACCACTTCTCTGTCATCGGTCATTTTGTTGAGAATATTGCCCGGTAATAAACAGAAGTCCATCTAGTTTTTGCTGGTTGAAATCAATCGTATGTTAAAACTATACCCATTTTTCAGACCTCAGGGTTGAGGGACCTAGGTCTTAGTCCGATTCCTGCTCCTGAAGTGATGTAAACAAGCCCATCTCCTTTCAGTGTTTGTAGAACAGAAATATTCCCCAAAGTGTGGGCAGACAAAGGTCAGCAATGCACACATCTGGATAAGTCTGAGGCAAAGATCTGATCAGCCATATTTAAAAACATTGAGCTGTAACTTCAGGGAATTCCCTGGCAGTCCAGTGGTTAGGACTCTGCTTTTACTACCAGGGGTGTGGGTTCAATCCCTGGTCAGGGAACCAAGATCCTATAAGCTGCAAGGTGCAGCCACAACAAAACCCGAAAAACCAACTCCCTGCTTTGGGAATTTCCTAGAGGTCCAGTGGTTAGGGCTTGGCAATTTCACTGTGGTAGCCTGGGTTCGATCCCTGGTCAGTGAACTGTAATAAGACCCCAGCAAGCCACGAGGCACTTCCCCCTTTCCCCTCAAAATAACTGAGCCATAACTTTATAAAATACACAAGTTTTAAGTGAACAGCTCAGTTTTCACTTATGCACACATCCATGTAAATTTTCCCCTTTAAAAATTACTGATGGGACTTCCCTGGCAGTCCAGTGGTTAAGACCCCATGTTTCCAAGGCAGGAGGCACGAGTTTGATCTCTGTGGAGAGCTAAAATCTCCACATGCTGCTGACAAGGCCAAAAAAAACACACAAAACCCTGTTGAATAAGGAATTAGGGGTATATATGAAGAGCAACCATGAAAAATAAACCCAGACCCCACAAATGGGTCAAATCAATTTTGATTGGAGAGGTATTTAAAATTCACAACTCATTTTATTTGCTGTTAATTTGTCTTCTAATAAAGCAGTCTTGTTAAAAATGCTGTACTCCTTTTCCACTGTCAGAATACCTCTTTAGAGTTCAAGTGGCTTTCTGAACTAAGGCCTCTTCATTAGTCCCTGAATACTAAGTACCTGCTAAGGACAGAGCATTAAACCCAGTGCTGACAGGGTACAGGGTGAGCCAGAGGAATCTGCCCTCAAGGAAATTTCCCAGATGGGGGTAGGAGGAAAGATCCCAGGCAGAAAGGAAGCTCCAAATTATGCAGAATAAACACTAAATAAAGTGCTAACATGAAAACTTGGCAATTCTCCTCCACAGCCTACCTGACCTACTTCCCTTCTTAGAAATTGCCTGTACTGGCTCTGACTGCCCTGGTGGGGGACAGGACCGTTCATTTACCTTGGCCTGACTCTGCTCCAGGTGACGATTCTCCTTTTCTTCTACCTCTTGCTTGATGCTGCAGGAGCCCAGCCCATTGGAAGTCATCTTTCCAAGCCACTGGATGTTGGTCAAGCTGTTGTCCAGGGGGCAGCTGGCTGCCTCACCGCCAGCTACAAGGGAGACAACCCAAGATGCCACTTAGCTGCCCGATTCCCTGCCTGGCAGGTCCACCGAGACTGGCAGTTAGGCATCACCTCTCCAGGTGATGACTGCGATTAGGGATCACCTCTCCAGGACCTCTGCCCTTAAGCACAGAGAGTGCGCATGCTGAATCTATGGTGCCCTTTTAGGATTTCGAGAGAAATCCAGGAGCACGGCTCAAGTTGCATTTCAACCTGAGCCACTCTAAGCCTCAGAGATTGGTCAAGGCAACCTTACAAAAAACATCATCAAACATCTCAACAAAATAAGTCATTTTTCCATCTCGTGTTTCTCCTTATTAAGATGGAGAAAGATTCCTACTTCCTTATGTGGTCACTGCAAAGGAGAAATAGAAACAATAAACAAATCCTTTTCCAATATAAAGAAGGCAACAGAATGCGGAATTACATTGCAACCCTGTCGACAGAGCCCAAGGATCTGGGTCAAGGTTTCAGGATGAAGGAAGGCAAGACTTTCCCCCAGTTTAGGCAGACGCCTGTGTGCCCTAGGTATCAGCATGGCTGACTACGGTCCTTGCACCAGAGAGCGAAGGCTGGCTCCTCCCCCCTTTGCCTTATGGACATACCACAGTTCTTCCATCTCTGCCCAGGAAGGGCTCCCGCTGGTCTTGGAAGATTCTCATCCCCAGTTGCAGACTTTGGTCCCAGGGTCTCGGTGATCACTTCTGTCCTCTTGGGGTCCTTGCTGGTTTGGGCTTGATGCTGGGGTCCTGGAGGGGGAGTGGAGGCTCCCCCGCAGCTGATGAGGATGAATTTGTTGGGCCCGCTGCTGCCGCTCTCCTTCCCTTTGGCGGTCAGTGCTGTGATGATGCTCTGGATGTTGGCGTTGTTGGGGACGACCACCACTTGGGTGTTGGGCATGGTTGGGTGGTTCAGGATCTTGATTCCGGCTGGAAACTTGCAGGGGTTGGGCTCTGCCACCTCCTTGGGGGCTTGCGCTTGAGCAGGCTCTTGTTTGGCAGGGGGCCCCTTAGGCTCCTCCTCTGCTGTGTCACCTGGGGCATTTTGAACAGGAAGGGGCAGCCTCCGTCTTTTGAGAATCAATGGCCGACGGGGGCTGGTTTTCATCATGAATCTGTGCTTTCACTCTCCATTGAGCATCACAAGCCTGGACCCTGCAAAGGGCAAGGGTCAGCGGGAGGTCAAAGGTTTGTTAGGCTGAGAAGGAAGTTGTTAGGGAGGGGTCTTCCTGATCATGTGACTAGGAGTGTGAACCCATAGGCCCAGGTGACACAGCAGAGGTGCTCTGCAATGCTCCCTGGGCCTCTGGAAAGACTGTTGACTATAAGATGAGTTCTATAGACAAAACTGAAGCAAACAGAAGAAATTCAAAGGGGGAGAGTGGGATAAGGTTGGCTGTAGGTCCACATAGTCAAGGGTCTGGAAGCTTAAGAATGTCTGGGGAATTCCCTGGCGGTCAGCCCATTAGGACTCTGCGCTTTCACTGCCAAGGGTGTGGGTTCAGTCACTGGCTGGGGAACTGAGATCTGCAAGCCCTGCTACAGAAACAAGTGGAGAAGCTACAAAAACGTGGAAATGTCTCTTCTTGCCTAGTCTAACACAGACCACTTGCAGTAACTGTCAGCATGAGGACCGGGAACAGGGCCATCCTGACAGAACTCTGATCCCAGGATCCATTCTAGCACAGACCACTTGGTCTGAGCCCACAGAATCAGAGGAAAAAGGCAGATTGTACCATTACACTACTGTCACACCACTGAAGAAATCATCTTCCAGTTGCACAAGACCAGACAGAAGGGAAACTGCTCTATTCAACACCCAGAGTAATGCTGAGGGGTGACATCGTTTCATGGGCTATTATGCTAGCACTGATCTTAAAAAAAAGTATATACATCTTTTTCTTTCACAATTTGCAAACTATTTATATAGCGACATTTTAGTACCTGCATATACTTGTTCATATTTCAACTTTCTAAGCATGTTACCGTCTTGCGTAACTTCTCTTCCAGAACCAAGACTATAATCCTTGTCTCCTGACTAGTGCTGTGCATTAAGGAAGAGTTTTATCTTTTAAAAATTGTGTTTTGTTGATTGTGACAGATCCATGGCATACTCTACTATTGTGCGAAGTAGTGAAATTCTGCTAAGAGGTACTTTGAGAGACAGAGTAACTGCCTGCCTCTTCTTTAGAATATCTGCAATTCCCCTAGAAATGACTGTCACGCTTGTCTGACATTTGCCATCTGCTTAGAGGTCACAGACCCTCTCCACTCTGCCGCCTCCCTCTCCTTTATATCTAGGTTTCCTCTACCTTCAAATCTCAGTTTTACTTCCACCTCCTATCTCTTCCGCCCTCCCTTCCTCCCTCCACCCATCAAATCAGTAGATGCTAGCATTTCTTCCTCGCCCCCAGAAAGATATTTTCCTGGTCTAAAGCATCTTAATTTTTCCTTCTACTCTGACCAGCTTACTTGCTACCATTGCCAGCACTTTCTAGCCCGGAGATTTCCGGAGCGGCTCCCGGGGACTCAACCCCATCCAGACCAGGGCAAGGCTGTGGGGGTCTCCGGAACCCGGAGGAGGGTCTGAGGACAGGGCGGAGTGGAAACTGGGTTACCTAGAAGGGAGAGCACCTGAGCTCAGGGGAGTGTGCGAGCCGCGGCAACCAGCGCAGTAAGCTTAGAGGGACCCCAGCCCCAGGGGAAAGGCTGGGGGGGCTCAGTGGGAGAGGTGAGGGG
>SJYW01024802.1:1229325-1241760 GCA_006410735.1 Raphicerus campestris | reverse complement strand
TAGTGACCCGGATCAGAGCGTGTGGCTTTGTTGTTCACTGAATGAAGGGTCATGGCTGTCTGATGGAACCCGCCGGCTCTGCTGTGTGACTCTCTCCCGGATGCCTGGGGCCCCCTCCCATCATTAGATTTTCCGGACACCGTCTCAGACTCTTCATTACCCGGTGGGGCCTGCTGACCCCGCCTCTGCCTCCAGCCTCCCATCTCTACTGACACAGCCTGGGTGCAGGCCCCACCGGTTCTCAGACAACACAGTAACCTTCTAACTGGTCCCCCTGCTTCCAGGGCGCTTGCTCTTGCCTCTGTTGCCTTTAAGATCTGTCTTAAGACAAAAACACACAGAAAAAATTATGGTACCTATGAGACAACTGAAAATGTGAACATTGGATCTTTACTATTTAAGGAATTTGCACATACAAACATATGAATGTAAATAAATACATGAATACTGTAGTTTATGTAGATACATATAGTATATAAATAAGTATATTTAATACATATAGTATATAAATATGTATAATACCTATAAGTGAAGTGAAAGTCGCTCAGTCGTGTCTGACTCTTTGCGACTCCATGGACTGTACAGTTCATGGAGCTCTCCAGGCCAGAATACTGGAGTGGGTAGCCTTTCCCTTCTCCAGAGGATCTTCCCAACCCAAGGTTCGAACCCAGGTCTCCCGCATTGCGGACAGATCCTCTACAAGCTGAGCCACAAGGGAAGTCTGTATAATACCTATAGTTTTCAAATATTTATATGGGTTGTGTTCCTAGGAATGATACCATGACTGGGAATATCGTATTTTGAGAATAATAAATCGATAGGGGAAATGGCTGGGGTGTGGATGGGTTGTGACTGGTCGTGGGTTTATGGCTGTTGGAGCTGAGTGATGGGCACATAGCAGCTCATATTATTAACTTTGTTTTTTTATTCCTGTGTTCAAAATCAGCTGGGGTAAAAGTTGAAAAAAGAAATCCAAGTGTGGTGATATCTGTTCGCTTGAGCCTCTGCCCTGACTACTTAGGCCAGAGTCCAGACTCAGGTGGTGCAGTGGGCTTTCCGTGCTGGCCCTGATACCGCGTCGGGCCTGTGTTCTTTGGTCTTCTCCTGCCCCATGCCCCGCTCCCTGTGGTCCCTGGGTTCGCCGAGCTCCTTCACGTCTCTGCTTTGTGTGTGCCGCTTCTCAGCCTGGAGCTGCCCCCAACCCCCACCCCCACCCCTCCTTCTTTGGCTTTTCTTGCCCTTCTGTGCCTAGGTCAGGTGTGACCCTCCTCAGAGAGCCTCCCCGGGGGGAGTGGAGGGAAGCACGGCTCCCATTATTGTAACTGCCTGTCTCCCTCTGCTAGACTCTCAGGTCTTTGAAGACAGGCACGGGCTGTGTCTGTGCAAGTGACTGGCACCCCATACTGATGATGCAATAAGTGGTTATTCATCTTTGAACTCCCAGCACCAGCATGGTGCTTAGGCCGCGCTCCCTAAGTTTTCACTGGGCAGCGTTTGTTGAGTGGGGAGTGCTGTGTGTTGCAGCTGTAGGAAGCTGGGCTAGATATGCCAGCCCACCCCCTGAGGTAGGGCAGAAATGGCTGGCAGAGTGTGAGGAAGAGCTGGGGAATCACCGGGTTGTTTTCTCCTGGATCTTGTTTCTTCTCTGCAGGCATGGGTTGGAAGTGGAGCCTCTCCCCGGATCTGCCGACAGCCAGCATCATGCAGTTGCTAACTGCTCTTCTCTCACCTGTTGATGCCTCCCAGGAAAAAGCGCCGCCAAGCTGCCCAGAAACCCCAGCTGCTATTCCACCAACAACCACTGGAGGGCCCCAAACACCGCTGTCAATCTCCCCAGCCTCCCGTGGTCACCCACACTAGACAGGTGCCCAGCAAGCCTGTGGACCACCACACCATCACTTCCTGGGTAGGGTTCCTGCCTTGATTTCTGCTCTGCCAGGCTTCTCAGAGTGCGTACTCTGCCCCGTGACCAGGGCTGCCAAAGAATTAGGAGCCTCACGGGCTCAGGGACAAGGAGGCAGTGTTCACTCTCCCGCCGGCTTCAGCTATCTTCTGTGCTGTATCTCTTCGCCTAAGTTCAGGCTGAGGTGTGGATGGACTGGAATTGGAGTCTTTCCCCCACCAGTTCCCCTGAAAGAGTTCAGTATAAAAGTATCCAGAAAAGCTGGGTGAGAAAGCCAGATAAATGGCAGAATGAGTGAAAAATGAGATTGTTTCCTGAGCTTCACATTAGAGGTGGAATTTTTAGCTAAGTAGTCTATTTACTGTTTGGGGGGGGGGGTTTAAAGATTTTTTCTTTTAATATGGACCATTTTTAAAGTCTTTATTGAATTTGTTAGAACATTTTTTTCTGTTTTATGCTTTGGTTCTTTTTGGCCAGAACGCCTGTGAGATCTTAACTTCCCAACCAGGGCTGGAATGCACACCTCCTGCATTGGAAATGGAGAGTCCCAATTGATAGATTGCCAGGAAAGTCCCTCTGTTTACTGTTTAATGGGCCAAACAGTGAAGAAACACTCTCAGAAATGGCATGTGTTCTGTCTTGACAGTTTAGAAGCCCCAGGAAGAGAACACAGCTACAGGATATCAGAAAGTGGTGTAGCAGAAGAGCCAGACAAAAGCCTGAGCTCTGCCTCAGAGCGCCTAACAGATGTGGTCCAGGAGTGTTGGGGAGAACCAGACTCCCGGCTTCAGGAGTGGGGAGGAAGCGTAGATGTTAGCGCGCTGTTGATAGGAGGAGGCATGAGCACGCGGAGGCGTACGGAGTCCTCACCGTGCGCCAGGCCCTGCTCGCTGCTCTCCGTGCCTGATCTCACTCGCTGGTCTGCCTTCAGCCCTTTCTTCCTACACTGGGGTCCTCTAGGTGCCAGGTGCTCTGCTAGGTGCTGGGCATCAGTGGTGAAGAAGACAGCTGGGCCCACCCTCAGAACTGAAGGGGAGATGGTTAAATGTGTTGCAGACGTAGGGTGTGATGAAGCCAGGGAGGCTGAGTAACTTGCCCAAAGCCTGCATTCCTTCCTGTGGTTATCCAGTAAGACAGACAGCTGTTGTTTTCTTGGCTGTGCGGGGTGTTTGCTGCCTCACCTGGGCTTTCTCTAGTTGAAGCCGCTCTGCATTGTAGCGCACAGGCTTCTCACTGCGGCAGCTTCTCCTGTGGAGCACGGGCTCTAGGCACTCAAACTTCAGCAGATGTGGCTCCTGGGTTCTAGAGCTGGACTCGGTAGTTGTGATGCATGGATTTAGTTGCCCTGCAGCATGTGAGATCTTCTCAGACCAGGGATCGAACCCATGTCCCCTGCGTTGGCAGGCAGATTCTTATTCACTGTGCCACCACGGAAGTCCCTAGGCAGCTGATTCAAGTCCATTGCTGTTGTGGGCCCTCATTAGGATTCTAGTCATCTGATGCAGTTTCCTTAGATTTGTATCTGGGAGTTAGCATGCTTCACTTTTATGTCTTTCTTTTGGAATCCTTAGGTATCACCTCAATTTGATACAATAGCAGAAAGCTGGTTCCCAGGCAACCGGAAGCATCATCATCGAGACCATGCAAGGCGTTCAAGTCGAAAATCTACCAGCTCTAGGTTTCCATGTCTAACGTTTGAGACTCCACAGTCTTCTGCCAGTTCAGCCACACCTGGGATCCCGGCAATCAGGGATGGCCCCAGTCAACCAGAAAAGGACATTTCTGGAAGGCCCTTGGTGCCCATGCTCAGCCCCCAGAGCTGCAGGGAGCTGTCGGCACACACATTTCCAGACTTTCCATGCGTATTCATTCCCCCGGACATCCAGACCCCAGGATCCCCGGGGCAGGGAGAGCCCATTCCCTCTGAACTGAGGGAAAGCAGCCTTCCCAGCTGTTCCCTTCACACGAGCATGCCTAAGAGCCCAGAGCCTGGGCCTGTTCTGGTTAAAGACACCCCAGAGGAGAAGTACGGGATAAAGGTCACATGGAGGAGGCGACGACACCTGTTCTCGTACCTCAGGGAGAGGGGAAAGCTGAACAGAAGCCAGCTCCTCGTGAAAGACTGACTGGTTTCCCAGACATCCGTGGTCTTAAGAAATTGATCGCTGGAGTCAAAAGGGAATTGAATTCCCAGATTTGCTTTTTAAAATATCTTGTGTCATAAACAGTTTTTAGTATCATAAACAGTTGACTTCATATTTTTAGTGTATTAACTGTTTAACAAATTTTAAATATAACTGTTTAGAATGTCTGTAAATAAATGGCTGCAGAGCTTTTAGAGAACCCTGCTTCTGACCTACACTAGCGCAGCAATACTGCCTCCCCCTCCCCCTATAAAATGGTCTTTCTTAATTGTTCCCTTTACCCACTATCTAGTCATTCTTTTAATCAGCTCATTCAGAGTAACTCAGTCCACACGACTGAGGACCAGCTCAGTGACTGCTTCCATGAAAAAGCTTGGAGCAGACTGACTTTCCCTAGTTGAGCTGATGTCCCTGCAGTCTTGGCTCATCTGAGAGGGCAGGGTGGAGAGCAGCAAGCATGGAATGAATATGGTGAAGGGGAATTGCTGGGGAGATAAAGGGGACATGATTAAGTTACTTAGGGTTGCTATGTTTTGATTTTTTTTTGTTTCCAATTGAAATAACCTGTAAATATTAACTAGGGTGGGAAAATGATTTCTTGTCCTGTTTAAAATGTATGTAAATAAATCTGTAATCTTTTCAAATACTATTTCTTACTGCAATTAATGCAGAGGGACTGTCCAGTCAACAAAATATCTTAATTTTCCTCCCACCCATGCAAGTATCTTCTCATTCAACTCCATTGCCTCAGCCTTCAGAACGTAGTCTGTGTCAGGTCCAGTCAGAGCAAGACAAGCAGGGATTATTTTCAATGTGGGGATTTGAGCTCCGCTCTCCTAGCTTGTGCCACGTTTTCTGCGTTTTAAAAACTCAAAACGTGGACGCCACACTAGCTGCCGAAACGAAGGCCATAAAGTCAACAATGTGATGAGTTTTGACAGGATGTTCTATGAGGTGAGGTGAGGTGAAGTCGCTCAGTCGTGTCCGACTCTTTGCGACCCCGTGGACTATAACCTACTAGGCTTCTCTGTCCATGGGATTCTCCAGGCAAGAATACTGAAGTGGATTTGCCATTTCCTTCTCCAGGGGATCTTCCTGACCCAGGGATCGAACCGGGGTCTCCCGCATTGGAGGCAGACGCTTTAACCCCTGAGCCATCAGGGAAGCCAGAATGTTCTGTAGGCACCGTAAAACTGCGAATAAGTTGGGGACAAGATTTACTGGATCCGACAGCGGATCTCATTAGGGGATACAGACGTTAGAAGACGGCGGCAGGCAGTCAAGGGCGGGAGATGGAAAAGACCGTCAGGCAAGCGTGCAGGGCAAGTTCGTGGACGCCCCAAAAGTCTGGGCAGGACTAGGGCAGGCAGAAGGCGTCCTGCGGGTAGGGGGCGCGGCCGTTCATGGTTGGGAAGGACTGCTGGGTTGGCAAGTGTGGTTCCTGGAATGTCTCGGGATCGGAAGGGCGGCCCCCCCAGGAAGCGCCCTGGGTGGTCTCTGAGTACTGACCGCCTCAGGGCAGACTGCAGGGGAGCGCAGGCAGTCGCCCGGCCGCAACTAGGGTGTGGACCTCGGCTCCAACCCAGCGGCGCGTAGCAACCTGCCCTTAGCAACCTTCCAGCGGCGTCGCCGCCCCTAGAAACCCACTCGCGGGGCGGTGGGAGCGGCAGGAGCACGGACCAATGGGCGCGGAGCGTCGGGCGTGCGGTGGCCAATGGGCGTGGAGCGGCGGGCGCGCGGGCCAATGGGTGGTGGTGACAATGCGGGGTGCGGTTGCGGGGCGGGGCGGCTGCGCCAGGCTGGCCTGGCGCTGCCGCGCGTGTGGAAGCGGTCGGCGCTAGCTGGGCGGAGGATGGAGTCGTCGCTCCGCCGCCCGGGCCCCCGCGGGGACAGGTCAGGAGCGATGGCGACGGGCGGAGACCCAAGAGGGCCGTGGAGGTCTGGGCTGGACGCCGAGGGGCTGGGGGCGGCTGGGCCGGGGGGCGCGGGTCCCCCACGCCGAGGGCCAGCTCGTGTCCAGTCGCGCTAGGACCCGCGGGGTCGGTCCGGCCTTGTCAGAACGCGTCAGTCAGGGGGTGCTTGGCCTGGGCCGGGGGTGCGGGGTGGCTCCGGGGGCCAGCAGTTTTGGGGGCAGCGGCATCCCGGCCCAGGGCGGCCTCTCCGGGCAGTCAGCGCAGGCCAGGCCAGGCGTTTCGGCCGGGGCCCGAAGCGTAGATGCAGGCGGGCGGGCCGGCGGACTAGTGGACAGGCGGGGTGAAATCACGGCTTCGCCTGGGCCCGTGCCCGCCTGCTGCCCGGTTACCTCCCGGCGTGCGTCCGGAGCCAGGCCGACCCTGCCCTGGGTCAGCAGCTGAAACCACTCAAAAGCTGGTCGCCCGAGAGGCGTTGGCGCCGACAACACCCGTTTTTCTGTTTCATCGGGTTTTATTTACGTGAAGTTGGTTCACTGCTTTTTGGTTTCTTAAGTCGAGAGAAGAACCGACATTTATACAAGTATAAATATGGACGCGCAAGGAGGAGATCCAGTTAAAATTCAGCATCATCCGTTGAATTCGGGTGGTGCTCGCTCTGCCGTGGCTATCCGGTCAGTCTTAAGTGGATGGATTTAAGGCAGTAAATTTCCCGGCTACCAGATGTTTGGTGTGACTCATGATTTGGGGGAAAAAGAAATGGAATTGACTTTGAGAGACCAAGAGGCAAAACGGTTTTTAATTCTTTGGACCTGAAGTTTCAAGGGATAATTGTCAAGTTTGTCCCTCTTTGTCTTCCCAGAGAAACCAGCTCTTTAATCTGAAAATTGACTTCAAAGAGGAATGTGTGAGTCACCAAATATTTCTCCTGCCCTCTGTTCTGTCATTGGTTAACTGACTTGTTGCCGAGAGGGGAGTGGAGTGAAAGCCTCTTGCTTTTCTTGGCTTCACGTTGTAGGTTTTGGATGTTTTTGATGAGATACATGGATAGAGTTTTTGGTATGAGTACTTTTCAGTGTGAAGGATAACATCTGACTTTTTTAAAGTTNTAAAGTCAACAATGCGATGAGTTTTGACAGGATGTTCTATGAGGTGAGGTGAGGTGAAGTCGCTCAGTCGTGTCCGACTCTTTGCGACCCCGTGGACTATAACCTACTAGGCTTCTCTGTCCATGGGATTCTCCAGGCAAGAATACTGAAGTGGATTTGCCATTTCCTTCTCCAGGGGATCTTCCTGACCCAGGGATCGAACCGGGGTCTCCCGCATTGGAGGCAGACGCTTTAACCCCTGAGCCATCAGGGAAGCCAGAATGTTCTGTAGGCACCGTAAAGCTGCGAATAAGTTGGGGACAAGATTTACTGGATCCGACAGCGGATCTCATTAGGGGATACAGACGTTAGAAGACGGCGGCAGGCAGTCAAGGGCGGGAGATGGAAAAGACCGTCAGGCAAGCGTGCAGGGCAAGTTCGTGGACGCCCCAAAAGTCTGGGCAGGACTAGGGCAGGCAGAAGGCGTCCTGCGGGTAGGGGGCGCGGCCGTTCATGGTTGGGAAGGACTGCTGGGTTGGCAAGTGTGGTTCCTGGAATGTCTCGGGATCGGAAGGGCGGCCCCCCCAGGAAGCGCCCTGGGTGGTCTCTGAGTACTGACCGCCTCAGGGCAGACTGCAGGGGAGCGCAGGCAGTTGGGTCGCCCGGCCGCAACTAGGGTGTGGACCTCGGCTCCAACCCAGCGGCGCGTAGCAACCTGCCCTTAGCAACCTTCCAGCGGCGTCGCCGCCCCTAGAAACCCACTCGCGGGGCGGTGGGAGCGGCAGGAGCACGGACCAATGGGCGCGGAGCGTCGGGCGTGCGGTGGCCAATGGGCGTGGAGCGGCGGGCGCGCGGGCCAATGGGTGGTGGTGACAATGCGGGGTGCGGTTGCGGGGCGGGGCGGCTGCGCCAGGCTGGCCTGGCGCTGCCGCGCGTGTGGAAGCGGTCGGCGCTAGCTGGGCGGAGGATGGAGTCGTCGCTCCGCCGCCCGGGCCCCCGCGGGGACAGGTCAGGAGCGATGGCGACGGGCGGAGACCCAAGAGGGCCGTGGAGGTCTGGGCTGGACGCCGAGGGGCTGGGGGCGGCTGGGCCGGGGGGCGCGGGTCCCCCACGCCGAGGGCCAGCTCGTGTCCAGTCGCGCTAGGACCCGCGGGGTCGGTCCGGCCTTGTCAGAACGCGTCAGTCAGGGGGTGCTTGGCCTGGGCCGGGGGTGCGGGGTGGCTCCGGGGGCCAGCAGTTTTGGGGGCAGCGGCATCCCGGCCCAGGGCGGCCTCTCCGGGCAGTCAGCGCAGGCCAGGCCAGGCGTTTCGGCCGGGGCCCGAAGCGTAGATGCAGGCGGGCGGGCCGGCGGACTAGTGGACAGGCGGGGTGAAATCACGGCTTCGCCTGGGCCCGTGCCCGCCTGCTGCCCGGTTACCTCCCGGCGTGCGTCCGGAGCCAGGCCGACCCTGCCCTGGGTCAGCAGCTGAAACCACTCAAAAGCTGGTCGCCCGAGAGGCGTTGGCGCCGACAACACCCGTTTTTCTGTTTCATCGGGTTTTATTTACGTGAAGTTGGTTCACTGCTTTTTGGTTTCTTAAGTCGAGAGAAGAACCGACATTTATACAAGTATAAATATGGACGCGCAAGGAGGAGATCCAGTTAAAATTCAGCATCATCCGTTGAATTCGGGTGGTGCTCGCTCTGCCGTGGCTATCCGGTCAGTCTTAAGTGGATGGATTTAAGGCAGTAAATTTCCCGGCTACCAGATGTTTGGTGTGACTCATGATTTGGGGGAAAAAGAAATGGAATTGACTTTGAGAGACCAAGAGGCAAAACGGTTTTTAATTCTTTGGACCTGAAGTTTCAAGGGATAATTGTCAAGTTTGTCCCTCTTTGTCTTCCCAGAGAAACCAGCTCTTTAATCTGAAAATTGACTTCAAAGAGGAATGTGTGAGTCACCAAATATTTCTCCTGCCCTCTGTTCTGTCATTGGTTAACTGACTTGTTGCCGAGAGGGGAGTGGAGTGAAAGCCTCTTGCTTTTCTTGGCTTCACGTTGTAGGTTTTGGATGTTTTTGATGAGATACATGGATAGAGTTTTTGGTATGAGTACTTTTCAGTGTGAAGGATAACATCTGACTTTTTTAAAGTTTCGTGTGACTTTTTTCTTTTTCTTCTTTTGAGTGATGAGACCGTTTCCCCAGAGTTATTTTCAACAAAGTAGAAAAATTATGAGCAAACACGCTGAACATTTTTCCTGTATCTGAACTGTTTAGTGGAAACTGGAGATGGAATTTGAAGCGGCACTCTCAGCTCCTTGGCTGAGCTAGGCGCGTGTGCTGTAGATCCCCCTGGAGATGACAGTGCTTGGCCAGCGCTGGAACCTGAGCCTCCCTGGCTTTGTGTTCCTGATACAGGATTGAAGATACAGTGAGAGAGGCTGCTCCGTGTGATGTGACCTGGTGACCCAGAGCTGACTACAGAAGTCCTAGTCTCTGGTTTGTCCATATGCCATGGTTTTTCTTCAGAAATACAGCCAGTAGTGGTGGCTCGGGGTTATGTCTAGGCCAGGCTTGTTATCCTCTTTCACATTCTCTCTTTTTCAGGTGTTTCGTCGGATGAGCTAATTGTTGGTAAACAGACTTACCCAGTGCTTGAATGCGCTTAGATTAACTAATGCAAGACTACAGTATATCTGGGCATTATCAAGAGCTATAGTAAAAGCCTACTGACTGACATCCATCATGCATGTGTTTCTCCAAATATGAAGACTTCATAGAGACCTAGGAAAACAAGAATAACCCCTGTAATACATTTCCTTTCCAAGAAAAGAGACTCAGACATTCTTTGAAATAGTTTTCATTTCCAGCTTCTTTTATTCTTTCCTGTGGAAACTGCTGTTTTCCCTGCCTTTGTGCCCACTGAAAGAAAAAGTTAACATCTTTTCTTACCAAGAGGGAAAGCATGCTTGAGTTGCTCAGAGGAAGAGTGGAAACTTACTTCCTTCTCTGTGTTAGAGGATTTGAGGACTGGATATAAGTGTGTGTGTGTTTCTCAGTCACGTCCAACTCTTTGCAACCCCATGGACTATAGCCCACCAGGCTCCTCTGTCAGTAGGATTTCCCAGGCAAGAATACTGGAGTGGGTTGCTGTTCCCTTCTCCAGGGGATCTCCCTCACCCAGGGACTGAACCTGGGTCTCTGAGGCCTGGAAGGGGCCTTGATAATTCCCTTAGGTATGTTGAGTACAGTTAACAGTGAAATTGCTAAGGCTTCTTTGAAACTGAGACTTCTGAGTCTCAGTTTGCTGCTTTCCTTTTTTTCCTCTGAGCCAGTTCCTTAGGAAGATGCTTTCAGTCTGTGCTGCCTCGCCAGACGTTCTTGTGGTTAGTAAGGCCTACAGCGTTGTCCTGGCCTGGTTAGAGCTTGAGTCCTCTGATTCTTGAGAAGAGACACCCTGTCCATATGCTGGTGGATGTGCTGTCTTTATTAACTCTTAGTACTTGTCATGAGTCTTGATAATGAGGATTGTCATCTCTGACCCTTTGCCTTAGGACTACTGTGACAGCACTCATGGTTAGCAGGAATGGTCTCTGGAATAAAGGGATTGTATCATAGGGGTCACCCGGACCTCTGGGAGACCCCTGTTCTGAAGGTGATGAGAGTAGTGCCCTAGTGTTTATCAGGGGGTCCTTCCTGCTTTACCACCAGGCACTGAGGCGGGGCAAGTGCTGGAGGCTCCCACTGAGTTCCTGAGCTCCAGTCACAGCTTCCTCTCTGCCTCTCAGTGCTACCTGGAGCCCCTCAGCTACTTGTCTGGCTTCAGTTTTCTCCTTGGAATAACAGGGTTTCTTTGGATTCCCTTAATGATTTATACTGAATTAATAAAATAACATATTTCAGTAACAAATTTCGGAAGGTACAAAACTACATTCGCTGAAAAGTATGTCTTCTCGTTGTCTCTGATGTCACTCAGTTTGCTCATTGGTAGGTTTCTTAGGGGGAGCTTCTAAAGATTTTCTGTATATTAAATCTCATCTTTTCCTTTCCTAGTCTTTATTTATGTATTTATTTTTGTAAACAAGTCAGTATGTCAGAATTTTCACATTGCTTGTCACAGTGCTGATTTCCGTGATTCTGATTTGATAGAACTCAGCTGAGGCACAGGAATGTTAGCTCTTAACAAATATCCAGGGATCATTCTGTGACCCATACATTGAAAAATACCGTCTTGAATTTATGGCATGTTGGATTTTTTTGTTTGTTTGTGCTACTTTTTAAAAGTTTGGATTTTTTTTTTTTTTTGCTACTTAAATTTTCTTTTCTAATTTTTGGTTGAACCACGCAGAATACGGCATCTTAGTTCCCTGACCAGTGACTGAACCCATGCCCCCTTCATTGGAAGCACCGTCTTAACCACTGGACCACCAAGGAAGTCCCTCATTTACTGTTCTTAAAATGTGATGATTTTAGTTTTAGAGTGGGATACGATAGTCTAATTTTCTTGAAGAGATCTCTAGTCTTTCCCATTCTGTTGTTTTCCTCTATTTCTTTGCAGTGATCACTGAGGAAGGCTTTCTTATCTCTCCTTGCTATTCTTTGGAACTCTGCATTCAAATGGGAATATCTTTCCTTTTCTCCTTTGCTTTTCGCTTCTCTTCTTTTCACAGTTATTTGTAAGTCCTCCTCAGACAGCCATTTTGTTTTTTTGCATTTCTTTTCTATGAGGATGGTCTTGATCTCTGTCTCCTGTACAATGTCACGAACCTCCGTCCATAGTTCATCAGGCACTCTGTCTATCAGATCTAGTCCCTTAAATCTATTTCTCACTTCCACTGTATAATCATAAGGGATTTGATTTAGGTCATACCTGAATGGTCTAGTGGTTTTCCCTACTTTCTTCAATTTAAATCTGAATTTGGAAATAAGGAGTTCATGATCTGAGCCACAGTCAGCTCCTGGTCTTGTTTTTGCTGACTATATAGAGCTTTTCCATCTTTGACTGCAAAGAATATAATCAATCTGATTTTGGTGTTGACCATCTGGTGATGTCCATGTGTAGAGTTTTCTCTTGTGTTGTTGGAAGAGAGTGTTTGCTATGACCAGTGCATTTTCTTGGTAAAACTCTATTCTCCTTTGTTCTGCTTCATTCCGTATTCCAAGGCCAAATTTGCCTGTTACTTCAGGTGTTTTTTGACTTCCTACTTTTGTATTCGAGTCCCCTATAATGAAAAGGACATCTTTTTTGGGTGTTAGTTCTAAAAGGTCTTGTAGGTCTTCATAGAACTGTTTAGCTTCTTCAGTGTTACTGGTTGGGGCATAGACTTGGATCACCGTGATACTGAATGGTTTGCCTCGGAAATGAACAGAGATCATTCTGTCATTTTTGAGATTGGATCCAAGTACTGCA
>SJYW01024802.1:1216810-1227561 GCA_006410735.1 Raphicerus campestris | reverse complement strand
GGATTCCCTTAATGATTTATACTGAATTAATAAAATAACATATTTCAGTAACAAATTTCGGAAGGTACAAAACTACATTCGCTGAAAAGTATGTCTTCTCGTTGTCTCTGATGTCACTCAGTTTGCTCATTGGTAGGTTTCTTAGGGGGATCTTCTAAAGATTTTCTGTATATTAAATCTCATCTTTTCCTTTCCTAGTCTTTATTTATGTATTTATTTTTGTAAACAAGTCAGTATGTCAGAATTTTCACATTGCTTGTCACAGTGCTGATTTCCGTGATTCTGATTTGATAGAACTCAGCTGAGGCACAGGAATGTTAGCTCTTAACAAATATCCAGGGATCATTCTGTGACCCATACATTGAAAAATACCGTCTTGAATTTATGGCATGTTGGATTTTTTTGTTTGTTTGTGCTACTTTTTAAAAGTTTGGATTTTTTTTTTTTTTTGCTACTTAAATTTTCTTTTCTAATTTTTGGTTGAACCACGCAGAATACGGCATCTTAGTTCCCTGACCAGTGACTGAACCCATGCCCCCTTCATTGGAAGCACCGTCTTAACCACTGGACCTCCAAGGAAGTCCCTCATTTACTGTTCTTAAAATGTGATGATTTTAGTTTTAGAGTGGGATACGATAGTCTAATTTTCTTGAAGAGATCTCTAGTCTTTCCCATTCTGTTGTTTTCCTCTATTTCTTTGCAGTGATCACTGAGGAAGGCTTTCTTATCTCTCCTTGCTATTCTTTGGAACTCTGCATTCAAATGGGAATATCTTTCCTTTTCTCCTTTGCTTTTCGCTTCTCTTCTTTTCACAGTTATTTGTAAGTCCTCCTCAGACAGCCATTTTGTTTTTTTGCATTTCTTTTCTATGAGGATGGTCTTGATCTCTGTCTCCTGTACAATGTCACGAACCTCCGTCCATAGTTCATCAGGCACTCTGTCTATCAGATCTAGTCCCTTAAATCTATTTCTCACTTCCACTGTATAATCATAAGGGATTTGATTTTGGTCATACCTGAATGGTCTAGTGGTTTTCCGTACTTTCTTCAATTTAAATCTGAATTTGGAAATAAGGAGTTCATGATCTGAGCCACAGTCAGCTCCCGGTCTTGTTTTTGATGACTATATAGAGCTTTTCCATCTTTGACTGCAAAGAATATAATCAATCTGATTTTGGCGTTGACCATCTGGTGATGTCCATGTGTAGAGTCTTCTCTTGTGTTGTTGGAAGAGAGTGTTTGCTATGACCAGTGCATTTTCTTGGTAAAACTCTATTCTCCTTTGTTCTGCTTCATTCCGAATTCCAAGGCCAAATTTGCCTGTTACTTCAGGTGTTTTTTGACTTCCTACTTTTGTATTCGAGTCCCCTATAATGAAAAGGACATCTTTTTTGGGTGTTAGTTCTAAAAGGTCTTGTAGGTCTTCATAGAACTGTTTAGCTTCTTCAGTGTTACTGGTTGGGGCATAGACTTGGATCACCGTGATACTGAATGGTTTGCCTCGGAAATGAACAGAGATCATTCTGTCATTTTTGAGATTGGATCCAAGTACTGCATTTCAGACTCCTGTTGACCATGATGGCTACTCGATTTCTTCTAAGGGATTCCTGCCTGCAGTAGTAGATATAATGGTCATCTGAGTTAAATTCACCCATTCCAGTCCATTTTNTAAGCTGGAATTATATTTAGAGCCCGCGACTCCATTTCCTGTGTCTTCAGCCAGCTTTTGTAAAGCTATATCCCATTTTCGTACTTCCCTCCTTCATTATTCCCAGTGGTCATATACTTACTTAACCTCTCAGAGTTTTTCCTTATTTTGTCAGAAGACGGAAGACATATGGGTAAATCAGTAAGTTAATTTGTCCTTTAAGTGTTTCTCAAAGAGAACATGAGGTTTCTTGACCCAGCTGCGGCTGCTCTCTCAGGGCACAGGAGCCTCCGGGACCGCAACCCCGCACTCTGACATTCAGCTGGGAGAAATAGAGGACTTGGAAGGCTTTGCGTACAGTCCTGCCCCACGAGGGGTCACAGTGAAGTGTCGGATAACCCGGGACAAGAAAGGGATGGACCGGGGGCTCTTCCCCACCTACTACATGCACTTGGAAAAGGATGAGAATCGCAAGGTAGGCTAGTGGCTCTTATCTTGAAATGGAGGGAAGTGTGCTGTCAGGGCGGGGGCAGTGGTGGTCTTAAGAACAGGGGTTGGGGGCCACCAGTCTCAGACCTAGTCAGCAGGAACGAGGGTGTACTTACAAGTGTCCGGGGCCGTGCTCTCACTGTCTTCAAAGACGTCCTAGTCTAATAGTCAAAATCCACCCCTGCCCCAGAAAAAAGAGAGTTTTATCAAGGAGTCATAAAATGGAGGAGAACATTTAAATGTTGTTTTTACCTCCATCCCTCTTTTGGGGTGCGGGGTTTTCCAGTGTGCTCTTAGATTTTATTATTACATGGTAGAACATGCCAATGTGGAAAAAAGAGAGTACATTTTAGGGAATAGGAGGAATTGGAAAAACAAAAACATGTCAGTGAAATGTCTTATTTTTCATCCTAGAAATTCTGATTTACCCTTAAATTTGAGGCAGTTAGTATTTGCTAGTGACCAGCCTATTTTGTGTTAATACCAGGTCTAAGTGGATGATTTTAAGGCTCTAGGAGTAAGGTGGTGGTGGTAGGTGTCGGTGCTGTGGGCACCCGCTGTTCACTGAGTGTGTGCTNGGTTCTGCATCCAGCCAGAAGCCAGCCCCGGTGTGTAGTCCTGAACCTTCTTCCTCTGGGGCTGATTTCACTGCTTCCTGGACACGTCTTCCTGTTTAAGTGCCATCACTGGATGAGGGCTGCTTCCAAGATTTAAGCTGGAATTATATTTAGAGCCCACGACTCCATTTCCTGTGTCTTCAGCCAGCTTTTGTAAAGCTATATCCCATTTTCGTACTTCCCTCCTTCATTATTCCCAGTGGTCATATACTTACTTAACCTCTCAGAGTTTTTCCTTATTTTGTCAGAAGACGGAAGACATATGGGTAAATCAGTAAGTTAATTTGTCCTTTAAGTGTTTCTCAAAGAGAACATGAGGTTTCTTGACCCAGCTGCGGCTGCTCTCTCAGGGCACAGGAGCCTCCGGGACCGCAACCCCGCACTCTGACATTCAGCTGGGAGAAATAGAGGACTTGGAAGGCTTTGCGTACAGTCCTGCCCCACGAGGGGTCACAGTGAAGTGTCGGATAACCCGGGACAAGAAAGGGATGGACCGGGGGCTCTTCCCCACCTACTACATGCACTTGGAAAAGGATGAGAATCGCAAGGTAGGCTAGTGGCTCTTATCTTGAAATGGAGGGAAGTGTGCTGTCAGGGCGGGGGCAGTGGTGGTCTTAAGAACAGGGGTTGGGGGCCACCAGTCTCAGACCTAGTCAGCAGGAACGAGGGTGTACTTACAAGTGTCCGGGGCCGTGCTCTCACTGTCTTCAAAGACGTCCTAGTCTAATAGTCAAAATCCACCCCTGCCCCAGAAAAAAGAGAGTTTTATCAAGGAGTCATAAAATGGAGGAGAACATTTAAATGTTGTTTTTACCTCCATCCCTCTTTTGGGGTGCGGGGTTTTCCAGTGTGCTCTTAGATTTTATTATTACATGGTAGAACATGCCAATGTGGAAAAAAGAGAGTACATTTTAGGGAATAGGAGGAATTGGAAAAACAAAAACATGTCAGTGAAATGTCTTATTTTTCATCCTAGAAATTCTGATTTACCCTTAAATTTGAGGCAGTTAGTATTTGCTAGTGACCAGCCTATTTTGTGTTAATACCAGGTCTAAGTGGATGATTTTAAGGCTCTAGGAGTAAGGTGGTGGTGGTAGGTGTCGGTGCTGTGGGCACCCGCTGTTCACTGAGTGTGTGCTGCGCGCCAGGCGTGTGCTCCGGCTTTGTGTCTGTCATCACCTGGAACCCACAGGACAGCGCTGTAAGACAGGAGCCCTCGTCCCCCCGTGTGGGCGAGGCAGCTGGGGCGCGGGGAGCACCCACATCACACCAAGTGGCAGAGCCAGTCTGAACTGTCTGACTCCATAGTGCCCCCCAACCCCCGGCTACTGCCCTCGCCTGCCTCCCTGTTACTCTCCAGGTCCAGCAGGGTTTGGGAAGGATGTCCGCACCACGGTACCCACATCCCTGAAGCCACGGGAGCTCAGAACAGCCACGCACACAGTGCAGCAGGAAGGCAGTGCGGTGGGGAGCGGGGGGCCCAGTGTCCGAGGTCCTGCCTCTCCAGGGTGGAGGCAGTCTTCTCGTGAAACTGCACGAAGCTTGTTTAAAATGTCAGTGGAGTGGGACTTCCCTGGAGGTCCAGTGCCTAAGATTCTGCTCTCCTAATGCTGGGGGCCTGGGTTTGGTCCCTGGTCAGGGAACTAGATCTCACATGACACAACTAAGACCCGATGCAAGCAAATAAATAAATAAAATGTCAGTGGAGGTTTTAGGGATGAAGTTATAAATAATGATGGGGAGAATGAGGCTAGTGAATTTAGAAAAACTAGGCAGTTGGGAGACCCTGGTGGTGAATTTTAAGAGGCATAATGAGGATTAGAAAAAGTGGTAAGACCTAGAGATTTGGTCATCTCTGAGAAAACCCCAAACGGCAGATGTGCTGGTGCTGCAAAAGGGCTGGAGCCCCAGGGCCCTGGGAGAGGAGGCAGTAGGGGCTTCCACCGTGGCACCTGGGGCCCAAAGCCACAGAGCACACGGCGGCAAGGTCAGGGACAGGGAGCGGGGGCCCCTCACTCGGCTGGGTGCCTCATCCAGGCTCTGCAGGAGACCTGTCTCGTGCCTGTCCATCTGGGAACCCGAGATGATTGACTTCTGCCAGGGAGTACCCTTCCAGGACTAGGTTTTGAACATGATGCATGAGTTTAACANTGGGTGCCTCATCCAGGCTCTGCAGGAGACCTGTCTCGTGCCTGTCCATCTGGGAACCTGAGATGATTGACTTCTGCCAGGGAGTACCCTTCCAGGACTAGGTTTTGAACATGATGCGTGAGTTTAACATGTGCCAGCCTGCACACCAGGGGCCAGGTGTTGTCACCATTGGGGTTCCAGTGCAGAGAGGCTGGCCTGGGTGTTTGGGGCTTCAGGGAGGTCACTGCTGCCATCCATGAGGCCGTGGTTCTGGCCAGGTTCTCCACAGTCCTTGTGTCTGGGAGCGGGATCAGCAGGCCCCACACCATTCTGCAGGCTGACTGGCCCCTCGGCTCCTTGCTGGCGCCTCTCACCCCCGCCCCGGGACCCTAGCACAGCCTCTGCTCCTGCGCCTGGAAGCTGCCAGCCAGCCAGCATGAACAGCGCTGCGCTGTGGCTGGGCTGCACGCCGTCCCAGGCGCTGTGCTGAAATCATCTCTGATGCTGTCGCCAAGACATGGGCCGCCTCACCCCAGGCTCTGAAGGGAGAGCGTCTCTGAGAATGTGCTGAGCACCCTGTAATGACCCACACTGGAGTCTCAGTGCAGAGGACTCCAGCTGTGGCCACCATGTGGCTTTTCTACAAGAAAAGTTAAAGCGAATTAAACCTGTTTAAAAATAGAAAAGACCCAGAGGGGGACTGCTTGGTATAGGACAGGCAGCTGCTGGATATTTGCTCACTGAATGGGCAGGACACACATACACACTGGCAGCTCTTGAGTGCATTTTTCACTGAAATGTTTTTTCCTTTTCTAGATATTTCTTCTTGCCGGTAGGAAGCGGAAAAAGAGCAAGACATCCAACTACCTCATCTCCACGGACCCCACAGACCTATCCCGAGAAGGGGAGAGCTATATTGGCAAGCTCAGGTGGGGGCAGCCTCATGTCACGTCCTCCTCTTGTGAGAGCTTGATTCCTATAGTCTCAAAGCAAGTCCACGCTGGTTTTACAGTGAGCTGGTTTGATATCATCTAAAGAAATAATAGAAAGCCCACGGCTCTCCATGTTTTAAGGATGGATCTTTGAGAGAGTGACTCAAAATGAGAGAAAATTACAGAGCTGTGTGTGACTTTTCCTCTTGATTCCAGGTCCAACCTCATGGGGACCAAGTTCACCGTGTATGACCACGGTGTGAGCCCGGCCAAGGCCCAGGGCCTGGTGGAGAAGGCCTACATGCGTCAGGAGCTGGCCGCCGTGTGCTACGTGAGTGCCACCCTGCCGGCCTCCTGACCAGCCCCGAGCTCACAGTTTGCCCCCCTCCCGCCCTGCCACGCTTGTTTCCCTGTTTGCTCAGGTTTACTTGTGATCTGCCAAGTTTAGTGTGTTTACTGTTCCGGCAGGCCCTGTCTCCTCTGCTCTTGTCCCTTCCCTGTGCCGTGGTGGTGTGAATGCTCACTGCGTTACCGCTGACATACTGGCTAGAGGTGACAGTGACTTGGAAGCTGGTCCCTCCTTCCATCTTCTCCAAGCTGGTTTGCTGTGTATTGTTGCTGCCAAGTGGCCCTTCTCCAGCAGACGACGTCCTTCTGCTCCACGGCCTTTCAGGCTGCTCCCCACCGAGTCTAGAGTCCAGTCCGGACCTTCCACCTCACCCTCTGGTTCCCCTGGCAGCATGCTCCCTGCCCTTCGCTGCAGCAGCCCTCCTCTCTGGCCACCCCTCCCCCCACCCCAAACCTGCCTGCCCCCTCTGGCCTGCCCACCAGAGTCTGCAGAGGGGCTTCTCCCGACACGGGATGTGCTTGACGCTCCCCTCGGCTCCCCTTGATTCCTCTCGCAGCCCGTGAGCTACCCTTGTCATGCTTCTGATCCTTCTCTGACCACTTTGTAAACTCCCGCTCACTGCTGTTTCTGCACAAACCTGGACCCGCCGTGTAGAGGGCATGCAGAGTCAGAGAAGCGAGAAGGAATTAACCCGACTCAGTTGTTGCTTTGATCCTAGAGTCTCAGCTTTTCTTCAGTTGGAATTAATCTCATCACTTGATTCCCATGAGATTTTATCTGTGTGACTGAGAATCATTTGACTTAACCCTTTATAACCTATGGTATGTTTTCTCTTAGCTTCAGAATCAATGAAATACTTTAACTATGCATGACTTTAATATGCATGTATATATATGTATGTAAATATACACACATCCACATATTTAATGTACTTATTCGTGTATAATTTGCTTGGCTTCATAGGCATTTTAATTTGTTACTTCCAAGTACAGGCCTTAGTTAGACTGTAATTCTCCCTGTATATCATATAGTGCCATGTCCTTAGTTGGGAAATAGATATTTATTGATGATGATGAAACTGGGCAGTTTGCTCAAAATTGTCTTAAATTTCACTTCAGGCTAAAGAAGAAGAGTAAGGTTTCTAGATAATAGAATCTGCTTTAAATTAAAATGTTCAAAGTAGGTTAAAAAGAGGAAACAGTATTATTTTCCTGGTCTTGATTCCCCTTCTCTCTTTGTTTAACTACAATGAAGTAAGTGAATGGTTTTTAGTACTCTCCACCTTGTGGATGTTGTGCGTGCCCAGCAGAGTCTTGTGTTAAGAATGTTGTTCCTTTTTCTTTTCTGTTTCAAGTTCCTGCTTATTTCCCTCTCTTCTAGGAGACAAATGTACTCGGATTTAAAGGCCCGAGGAAAATGTCTGTGATCATCCCTGGGATGAATATGAATCATGAACGGATTCCTTTTCAGCCACGAAATGTAAGTAGGAGCGTATTTGTTTTTAATGTCTTTATTTTTAATTGAAGGATAATCACTTTATAATATTGTGTTGGTTTCTGCCATATATCGGCATGAATCAGCCATAGGTATACATATTTAATCATCAGAGGACCCTAAAAATAAGACCGTGATGCAGACAAAGTCAGTAGAAGAGACTCCTGCTTCCACCAGAGCCCAGTGTGCGACCGGCCCCTTTCCTTCAGAGAGCCGTCGCTCCAGAGCCCCGGGCCGCTGCACTTGCTCATGCAGTTGATGGCAGCTGCTTAACTCTGCGAAGAGAACTGCTGGTGATTCTCTAAGAATCCACATGCCTGGCTTAATCTTTGACTTTCTGTTCTGTTTTCTGAAATGGAGAAAATAGGCCCCTACTCTGCCTGCCCCTGTACAGGGTAGAGGAGGGGTGATCTTCCCTGGCTCTCAGCACAGACCCCTTGCCTGCAGGACCACGAGAGCTTGCTTTCAAAATGGCAGAACAAAGCCATGGAGAACTTGATCGAGCTGCACAACAAGTCCCCGGTCTGGAACGATGACACCCAGTCCTACGTCCTGAACTTCCACGGCCGGGTCACTCAGGCATCCGTGAAGAACTTCCAGATCGTCCACGACAACGACCGTAAGCCACCAGGGAGAAGGGTATTCTGGCGAGATTCGGAAATGAGCATTTCCCTTGTTTGGTAGGAAGTTACACTCAGGAAAGAGTGGTTTAAGAAAGAAAGAAAAGGTTCCTTTAGAAAGACAGAGCTGCATTGTACAGTCGGGACCTCTGAGTCGCTGTGTGGAGGGCAGAAGTGAGACAGAGACATCCGGGGGAGGCAGCGTGCGAAGCAGGGGCACAGACCCTCCCTTCCTCAGTGAAGGCTCTGGGCAAGTCCAGTCGGGCCCACGGAGCCTGAGCTGCACCCAGTGGGCTCCTCTTCGCCGTCCCCTCCTCTGGCCCTGCCCTGGGCAGCCTCTTTCCCCAGAGTGGAGTGGATCATAGTAGAGCCTATGGTAGCAGGGAGCGGGCACTCTTGGTCACGCCTCTTTCCATCCTTCTGAGGGAGTCCCATTTTAGAGAGCTGGGATTGCTGGCCTGTGTGGAAGATTTGTCTCTGTATCGAAAGTGGGTCCTTCCGGGTAGAAGCACCTCCCCTGCTGACGTGCCTGCCCTCTGCTTCCAGCTGACTATATAGTCATGCAGTTTGGACGTGTGGCCGATGACGTGTTCACGCTGGACTACAACTACCCGCTCTGCGCGCTCCAGGCCTTTGCCATCGGGCTCTCCAGCTTCGACAGCAAGCTGGCCTGCGAGTGAGGCCAAGCAGCCGGAGCAGGGTGCTCTCACCCCAGGACACACAGAGCAACAGGCTGCCCCTGTGGAGCGGTCCCTGCAAGTGTGTGTGTAGATGTGTGTGGATTCACATATGTGTGTGTGCACATATATGTTTGTACACCCCCACTCCCTGGTCACACAGCCCTGGTCAGGGATCATGGTTCAACTCGAGTAAGAGGTTTTGCAGAGCACAGAAGTGATCTGATGTTATCATCCAGCCGCCAGCCTTGCTTTTGGAAATTTGCAGCCAGAATCAGCTTGACTTCCCTTTCCTGCAGACCTTCTCAGAGAGGGATAGTTCCCTCAGTGACCTTCAGTCTCCAGGTCTGCAGACTTTTTCTGAAAATGGCCGGTTCATCCATGGAGATGTGACCATCCCGTTTCCAGGGTCTCTGTACTGCCCTGGGCCTGGCGGTCTTCCATAATGGGCCTGTGGTCACGAGAGCACCTGGGGGACGACTGCCTCCAGGAGTGCTGGTCGCAGCTGAGGCCTTGTCCGCTGGCCTTGTCTGCTGCGACATAGCCTTTCCTGTGTCCTGCCCACAGTGGTTTGCAGAGTATCATTTACCATCAGTGGTCATTCCAAGTCTACCCATTACCTGCCTCACCCATGGGGGAGGGGCCCCAGGAGGAGTGCTGGCTCCCTGCTGTCTTTTGTCAGGGGTCAAGGGTGGGGTGGGGAGTGTGGTGCCCATTCCCCCAAGCCAGCTGCTCCACTTGGGGGCTCAGGAGTCACCTGATCACGGTCCCCTCTTCCCTCAATGCTGCCCGACTGGCTCCTGTCTCAGTCAGGGTAGCTGTGGCCCGATTTGTGATCAGTGATGTGAGAAATTTACAAATTGTCTTAATCGTGGTTTAGGCTGGAAGTGTGGACTTCAGAGGGGACCTGACCTGATCAGGTCATGACTGAGAGGCTTTGATGTGGCCTTCACCTTCTCAGCCCCGAGCACCTCCTTGATGGGTTGCCGTGGAGCCCTTAGTGCAGACACACCTGCTGCCCCATGGGAGGGAGAGAACCATGTGGGTGTGTAAACCTGCCATTGTCACCGTCCAGGGCGAGGACGCTCAGGCCTCTCTTCTCAACGCAAGTGTCGTTAGCCCCAAGGCCTGGCTCCCCCAGCCAGGTCACGTCGTCGCTTCTGCTCGCAGATTGTAAGCATTCTGCTATTTTGTTCAGATTATTATCCTGTCCCAACAAATTGCATGGCTCTGCTGCCAGTTTACAGCCTGCTCGGGCACCCGCATCCTGAGCCTCAGGAGCGCCAGGAGCTCCGCGTTGGCGTCGGTCACCCCCGGGCTGGGGTTGGGCGGCAGCCTCTGTTGCTCCTTCTGTTTCCTTATGTGGACGTCCTTTCTGTCCCTGCTTCCTGTCCCTGCTCCACATCGAACAGCAGTGGAAGGAAGGAGACTGGGGTGAGCTGCTGACCCATGGCTCACCCCACCCACATGTCCACTGCTCTCTCCTGACCCGGCGGCCATCTCAGGCTGAGTCCCTCAAGTGCCTCGGTCCTCAGGTGCCCTCGCCCCGCTGGCCTCTCCTGAGGCTGCTCGCTTGCCTCCAGTGGGGGATATGAAGTGTCTGGGGAGGGACCTGGGGGGTGGCTGATCTGACCTGCCTCTTGTCCCAGCTCTGGCGCAGACACACCCCGGCCTCCTGTCCTTCCTGCTCAAGTGTGCAGGTGATCAGTTTTACATATTTATACTTTTTATATACTACAGAAATAAAAAGTGATTTCTATAAAAAATGTGAGTGTTGCCATTCTTTCAGACCCCCC
>SJYW01024802.1:1193136-1203729 GCA_006410735.1 Raphicerus campestris | reverse complement strand
CAAGTACAGACCACCAGCCTTCCTGAGTCTTACAGACTCACTATCTTTCAAGATCTAGGTCACTGCTGCTGCTGCTAGTCACCTCTTGGATTTTCTGAGCCTTCCCTTGGGTTCCTCTATGGGGCTCAAAGCTCACAGTCACACAACAAATGGTTATTATACTAAGTAGCCAGTGCTTACCATTTGTGCCTCACTGAGAGTCCCTTGGACGGCAAGGAGATCCAACCAGTCCATTCTGAAGGAGATCAACTCTGGGATTTCTTTGGAGGGAATGATGCTAAAGCTGAAACTCCAGTACTTTGGCCACCTCATGAGAAGAATTGACTCACTGGAAAAGACCCTGATGCTGGGAGGGATTGGGGGCAGGAGGAGAAGGGGTCAACAGAGGATGAGATGGCTGGATGGCATCACTGACTCGATGGACATGGATCTGAGTGCACTCCGGGAGATGGTGATGGACACGGAGGACTGGTGTGCTGCGATTCATGGGGTCGCAAAGAGTCGGACACGACGGAGCAACTGAACTGAACTGAACTGAACTGAGTGCCTGCCTGTAGGCTGTAGACATGTGTAGGCTGTAGGCTGTCCTGAGCTATAGACGTGTCTCATGTGGACGAGCTGTGACCAAGCCCTGATGTGTTGCATTAGTTAACAAACAGACCAGAATTTATATGCAAATGAGATCTGCTTCCTTCAAAGTCTCCACCTCAAGAGACTCAATACTTTGTCAGTGATGCTGTGGTTCAGTGGTAGTTCGCCTATCAATGCAGGAGACAGGAGTTCCATCCCTCATCTGGGAAAATCCCACATGCCTCAGAGCAGCTAAATCTGTGTGCCGCAACTACCAAGCCTGTGCTCTAGAGTCCGGACCCCACAACTACTGAGCCCTAGAGCCCGTGCTCTGCAATGAGGGAAGCCACTGCAACGAGAAGCCTGCACACTGCAACTGGAGAGCAGCCCCTGCTCGCAGCTAGTAGAGAAAAGCCCGTGCAGTGGGCCCGGCACAGCCAAAATCAGAGATAAAATTATTAAAACCACACACCATTGGAACATCTCTCTTGGAAGTCACTTCAGCATTTGTAGGACTTTCTTTTCAAGATCTGTGGCAGTAGCTTTCTGCTTTTTCATTTTTAACTTAATATTTATTATACACTTATCTATCCCAGGCACCAAGCCGGAGCTGGGTGAAAGATGAGATAAATCGGACATTTAGTCTTTCTAAGGAAGTTTCTGTTTGGTAAGGGAGGTAAGACCTGGACACCCACTACAGCACAGGGTTAAGCAATAAGGCTCCAGGGAGGTTGGACCTGAGTTTTGGAAAAAGATAAAAGTCCTCTGGTTTCAACCTCCCAGCAAGAAGGGTGACTGAGGTCTGTGATTGCACCCTGTGTCAAGCCACTATCTTCTGAAGACTTAAAACACCAAAAAACAAACCCAATCGCTAAACCCATCCCGGCGTATTTAAGACGCAGACTCCCCACTTTCTGGCGATGCTCCACAATAGATCGAGTCTTCCCAGCTCAGTGATAAGCTCTGAGAGGGCAGGTGCTGAGCTCTTATCCTTCGCTGTTCCACAGTGTCCGGTGGGCGAGTAACAGACGCAGGATCAGGGTTAGACGCGTCTCCGGCCACGCCACACGCCCGTCACACTGGCATCCCTTCCCTTCGTGCGCGGCTCTCCGCGATGACCCCGATGCAGGCCGGCGCCGGGCGGAGAGGAGCGGCCAAAAAACCCTGCGGGGAGGGCACCTGTGGGCGCGCGGAGCTCCTGCGTCCTGGGCCCCGGACCGGGGTCCCAGGTGGATGGGCGCTGTAGGGAAGAAGGGCGCTGGACGCCCGCCCTTGCCCGGCCTTTCGGGGCCGGCGCGGAGGGGAGAAGCGAGCAGGAGACCGGGCGCGAGGCCAGAGCCCGGCCCGCAGGGTCGGGAGGAAGGGTTCCGGCCTCGGCAGAGAGCGGGGGACTGGCCGTGAGGGGCGGGAACCCAGGCCCGGGGAGGAGGAGGAGAGTCGGGGCTGAGATCAAAGGGGAAGCACGTGTGCCGGGCGATGGCCCCGGCCGGAGCCGGATGCCGAGGTCACAGCCGAGGGTCCCCGCGGCCGCCCCCGGCCCGCCCAGCCCGCGGCCCCTCCCCGCGTCCCAGTCTCCTCCCCGAGGGCCCGGGGCTGGGCCGCCACTCCCTCCAGCTCCCGCCCTCGACCGCGCGCATCTCATTCCAGCCCTCATTCCGCGCATTCCAAGCTTCCTCCTTTCAAACCCCAGGCCGGGGGCGGGGAGAACCCGCAGCTCCCGGCTCCGCCGCGCTGCCGCGTCCCCCAGGTGAGTGGCCCGGCCGCCGCGCCCCTCGGCCGCGCCGCGGGCGCTCTTTGCTTCCCGCCTGGGACCTGCGCGCCGGGCCCGCCGTCCCCCTCTCCAGTCTCCGCTCGCCCGCTTCCCTCCCTTCCGCCCTCCCGCGCGCGCTCTGTTCCCCCAGCTCCCTTCCTCTCCCGTTGACTCACCCCGCCAGGAATAGGGATCGCCCGTGCTTTCCCGTCAGTCCCCTTCTGGGAAAACTCCGCCCTCTGCTCCGCCCCGCTCCGCACACCGGCCACCGCGCGCTGGACACCGCGCACCGGACACCGCGCACCGAGTACCGCGCCGGGCGGGGCGAACTGGCTTTGGGCCCGCGCGGAGTCGGCTCCGTCCCGCGATCCGCCTTCATCCCGGCTCAGCCGGTTGGCCAGGGGCCGGAGCCCGGGTCTCCGCTCGCTGACCCCGCGTTGTCTCTGCAGCGCCCTCGCCCGCCTCACCGGACCTCGGCGGAGCCGCGGCTGGAAGAGCGGCGCCGCGGCGGACTCCGCGGGGCTGGCTCCGTGTACCCACCCACCTTCCCGCACCCTGGGACCGGTAAGACGGCGGCGCGGGAGGTGCTCTCACCCGGGGTCGGACTTGGCGAGCCGGGCACGTGGAGTCGCGTGAACCGCGAGGCTGGGGTAGGCACGAGGGCCAGGAGTAAGGGGAGCGCGCGGAGCCGAAAAGACCGGAGGCCGAGCCCAGGTCGCCGCGGCCGAAAAGAGACCCAGCGCCCGCGCCTCTCTTCTGCTGGGCGCCTCTCGGGCTTGGAAAGGGTGTCCTGGCGATTTCAAGCCGAGGCTTTGCGAGAGCTGAGAGGACCGCCTCCAAAGGTCCCTAATTTCCCAGGGCTTGAGAAGCGTGGTGCGTTCCGTGCTGGAGGCCAGTGAGTCTGGAGAGCGGAGCTCCACAGCCCGAAGCGAACGTTTCCCCGGAGGGCGAGCAGACCCGGGACTCGCGCCTCTGTGCACTTGGGTGTCGAGGGGAGAGGGGGCTCGGGGCCAGACCTGGCAGGTCAGTGATGAGTTCACGTGGCGTGTGACTGTGCCGCCTCCTTAGCTCCGGGTGTCTGAGGGTGATACCTGCTCACCGATGAGATCACCTACCTTCCAGGAGGCATGTTTGTGTTGAACGGGAGCACCTTTCCACCCAAGAAAATCGCTGTTTCTCTGTACGCTGAGCGTCTTGGAGGACTAGCGAGATGCCACGTCTCTCAGTGTGTGCTTCCCCCGTGAGGATGTTGTTCCTGGGCGGGACGGTCCTCCCTCCCTGCAGGAGCGGGGGCAGGACACCGAGTCTCTGATGGTGTCTGTGCCCAAGGAGCTGGCGGTGGCTGTGGGGCTGTGTGGTCCCCAGGCTTCATTCGCCCTGGACCCGCGGAGCTGCAGGGAAGCTGTGCACACCTGCCTCTCGCAGGCAGCTGTCTTTCTGGGGAGGTCGGTTTTGTTCTTGCCTGGAAGAGTTTAGGGAACACGTTGGTAGAAAGTTTAGGGACGCTGAGATTCTTGCCTTTCCGTGATGGGGTGGGTTGTTGATAGTGAGACTTGGGCATGTTTGTGGGAGGGGTTGGACACCCTCCCCCCAGGAAGAGCTCATTTTGCATCTTGAGATTTGTGTAGGCAGTGCTTTTATCTTTTTAATTAAAAAATTAAAAAATACAATTTGTAAAAGTTACTTACCATTTGCAGTTACAACAAAATAGTGGCTATACTTCCCCGTGTTGTACAATATATCCTTGACTTTGTACCTGACACTCAATAGTTTGTACCTGCCCTTCCCCCACCCCTAGCTTGCTCCTTCCACACCCCCACTCCCCCACTGGAAACCAATAGTCGACTCTCTATATGTGTGAGTCCTATGTTATATTCACTAGCTTGTTGTATTTTTTAGGTTTCACATGTGAGTGAGATCATATAGTATTTGTCTAGACAGTGCTTTTTAAAGTTGGCCCCAGGGACAGGGGGAAATTGAACTACTGGTCCAGCTCTCCTTGGAGCCGCCTGGGGGTCAAATGGAAGGAGCCTCATTCTTGATGACTGACTGGACCACCAGGCACTGGGANCGGAGGGCGAGCAGACCCGGGACTCGCGCCTCTGTGCACTTGTGTGTCGAGGGGAGAGGGGGTTCGGGGCCAGACCTGGCAGGTCAGTGATGAGTTCACGTGGCGTGTGACTGTGCCGCCTCCTTAGCTCCGGGTGTCTGAGGGTGATACCTGCTCACCGATGAGATCACCTACCTTCCAGGAGGCATGTTTGTGTTGAACGGGAGCACCTTTCCACCCAAGAAAATCGCTGTTTCTCTGTACGCTGAGCGTCTTGGAGGACTAGCGAGATGCCACGTCTCTCAGTGTGTGCTTCCCCCGTGAGGATGTTGTTCCTGGGCGGGACGGTCCTCCCTCCCTGCAGGAGCGGGGGCAGGACACCGAGTCTCTGATGGTGTCTGTGCCCAAGGAGCTGGCGGTGGCTGTGGGGCTGTGTGGTCCCCAGGCTTCATTCGCCCTGGACCCGCGGAGCTGCAGGGAAGCTGTGCACACCTGCCTCTCGCAGGCAGCTGTCTTTCTGGGGAGGTCGGTTTTGTTCTTGCCTGGAAGAGTTTAGGGAACACGTTGGTAGAAAGTTTAGGGACGCTGAGATTCTTGCCTTTCCGTGATGGGGTGGGTTGTTGATAGTGAGACTTGGGCATGTTTGTGGGAGGGGTTGGACACCCTCCCCCCAGGAAGAGCTCATTTTGCATCTTGAGATTTGTGTAGGCAGTGCTTTTATCTTTTTAATTAAAAAATTAAAAAATACAATTTGTAAAAGTTACTTACCATTTGCAGTTACAACAAAATAGTGGCTATACTTCCCCGTGTTGTACAATATATCCTTGACTTTGTACCTGACACTCAATAGTTTGTACCTGCCCTTCCCCCACCCCTAGCTTGCTCCTTCCACACCCCCACTCCCCCACTGGAAACCAATAGTCGACTCTCTATATGTGTGAGTCCTATGTTATATTCACTAGCTTGTTGTATTTTTTAGGTTTCACACGTGAGTGATATCATATAGTATTTGTCTAGACAGTGCTTTTTAAAGTTGGCCCCAGGGACAGGGGGAAATTGAACTACTGGTCCAGCTCTCCTTGGAGCCGCCTGGGGGTCAAATGGAAGGAGCCTCATTCTTGATGACTGACTGGACCACCAGGCACTGGGATGTGGTGAGAATGTTTTCCTGCTCTCCTAGCTGGGAAGGCTGCCTCTGATTCACTGGGTTGACCTGTGGGGAGGCCCTTCTGGATAGCTGTTTCCTCATCTCTTCCTTCCTGCTATGCTTTCTGTTTTCTCTCCCTTTGGAGTTTTATCACTGGAAACATTTCAGAGGGTGGAACTGGGTGGGGCGAGAGCCCCAGTGCCCAGGAGATGGGCAGAAGTTTGAGACTGACAGCATGCGAGGAGGGTGGGGGCCACAAACTGATCCTTGGGTTATCTCTTCATCCCATGACAAGATGCTGTGGGCATAACGTTCAGGGCTTCTTGTAAGGAAGGGCTGAGATGCCCTGAGGGGTTGGGACTCCCACTGGTCCTCCATCCACCCTGAGCACACAGATACTCTGCTGAGAGCCACCTCCTCTTTCACCTGCTCAGGCCAGGTGTGTGGGTGGGGTGTCTGGTCTACAGATGTAGTAGAAAGGACTCAGGTTTGGGGTCAGACATAGCAGGGTGTAAATCCTTACTACCTTTAAGGCTTCGGGCTCAGTGTCCTGATGAGTAATGGGGGAGGGGTAATTAACATCTATCCCGGAAGTTTTTGTGGTGAAAATTCAGCGTTTGCAGAGCAACTTGCACAGTGCAGGAGCAGCCGGTGTTTCCTACCCCTATTTCACCACAGAGCCCTTTATTCAGGAAATTTCCTGAACACCTTTGCTAAACCCTGCCCTGTCATTCATGATTATTTAGCAAAAGGGATTGAGTGTTTACTGTACGCTGAACCCTATAGGTTTCCTATCTTGGGTTGAGGAACCAGGGTAGCCAGCAGCCCAGGTAGAGGTGGGGTTTGAGTTTGGTCATTGAACAGCACAGGGTCTCCATGTTCAGATTCTAGTTTTGCCTTGACCCAGGGTGAACTTGCTAAACTTTAAAGAACTCTAATGTCAGCACTGAACCCCCCTCATATTAAAGATGGGAAGCACTCACTATGGAGAAGAGTATAGAGATTCCTTTAAAAAAAAACAACAACTAAAAATAGAGTTAATATATGATCTAGCTATCTCACTCCTGGGCATGTATCTGGAGAAAACTACAGTCGGAAAAGATACATGTACCCCTGTGTTCATAGCAGCACTATTTACAATAGCTAAGATATGGAAGCCACTTAAATGTTCATTGATGGATCAATGGATAAAGAAGATGTGGTATATATACACAATGGAATATTACTTAGTCATAAAAAGTATTAAGTATGAAATAATGCTATTTGCAGCAACATGGATGAACCTAGACATTTTTATACTGAGTGAAGTAAGTCAGACAAAGACAAATAATGTGTGAAACCACTTACACATGGAATCTAAAAAAAATGGTAGAAAAAAACTTATTTACAAATCAGAAATAAACTCACAGACATAGAAAGCAAACTTATGGTCACCAAAGGGGAAATAAGTGGGAGAGGGATAAATTAGGAGTTTGAGATTAGCAGATACACACTACTATGTATAAAATAGATGAACAAGTACCTACTGTAGAAAGGGAGCTCTATTCAATATCTTGTAATAAATTATAATGGAAAAGAATCTAAAACATATATATATATATGATATATATATTTGAATCATTTTGCTATACACCTGAAATTAGTACAATGTTGTAAATCAACTATACTTCAATAAAAATTTTAAAAATAATAAATATAAAGATGAGAAACTGAGGCCCTGGTGGGACCATAACTTGCTTAAGGTCTCATGGCTGGTGGGTGGCAGAGCTAGGACCAGAGCTCCACTCTGGTCCATTCTGATGCCTTCTCTCTCCTGCTCTGTGGGTGACAATGCCCAGACCACTGGCCACCTTGGTCTAACAGGTGTGGAGTCTGGAGCATTCCGCCTGGGGATGTCTCTCATCTTGTGGCTCAGATAAGCTTGTTTGGGTAGAAATACTCCCTTAGGAACCGTGGAACCTGAGAATGACCTCTGGAAAGGGGCAGGGACTTCAAGAGGTTTTTTTTTTTTTTTCCCCCCTGTTTTGCTGCAATGGTGTCATGTGGGATCTTAGTTCCTTGACCAGGGATCGAACCCGTGTTCCCTGCAATGGAAGCTCGGGATCTTAACCACTGGGCTGCCAGGGAGTTCCCTCAAGAGGTCTTTAAAATGCACCCACCTTTCTCCTCCTGGGTCTGCAGGTCACTTAGCCAGGTGAGAAGAGTCCCTGTCCTTCCAGGTCTCTTGGGATGTGAAGCACAGCCGGCTTGGACTTCCGTCCCAGCCTTGTACGGGTGACTGTCACAGAGCGTGGCAGTGGAGGACGTGATGGCCTTCCTGCTGCCGAGGTTGGGCCTGGGTGGCCTGCCTGCCTTTGCCCCCTGTGACCTGTTGCTGGCAGGGCCTGAGACCACAGCTCCCTTTCAGGCTCTGAAATTGTAGCTGAACAGCTGCTGTCAGCCCCCCCTCCTGGCGGTGTGACCAGCTTGGGACCCAGGTGGACGTGGGGGCAGCGCTGTGTCGCTGGCACAGCCTCCAGCTCTAGGATCTCATTCCAGCTTTGCCTGACCTCTCCTGAAATGACAGTTCTTCCTATGTTTCTGGTTTTGCCATGTGGACAGCAAGGAGATTCTAGCCACTTCCTCTCATACTATTCATGTCCATGGGGTTCTCAGGGCAAGAATACTCCAGTGTCATTCCATCCTCCAGTGGACCACGATTTGTCAAAACTCTCTTAGGTGGCCCTACATGGCACGACTCATAGCTACATAAGCCCCTTCATCGTGACAAGGCTGTGATCCATGAAGGGGGTTAGTTAGCATCACTGACTCAACGGACATGAGTTTGAGAGCTGGTGAAGGACAGGGAATCCTGGCGAGCTGCAGGTCTCTGGGATCACAAAGAGTCGGACACGACTTGGTGACTGAACAACAGCCAGCTCCTGCCACGTGTGGTCCTGGAGCCTCAGCTGTTGCGAATGGCCCTTTGGGAAGATTTCCACTGAAACTGCAGCCCCCTTCTCCCCAGTGTGCCCACACCTTCTGGCCTTTCGCCCATCAGGGGGTTGGGCCTGGCTCCCTGCTGTGCGTCCTGCTGAGGGTGGGCGGGCCTCCATGGGTGGGACTCGGCTTCCTTTGACCCAAACTTCATTGGAACAATGGACTTCAGAGGAGTCACCAGGGGCAGGAAATGGAGCTGTGCTGAGGCTGGGTGACTGTCGAGGGGGAGGGGATACACATCCGGCCTGGAGGAAAGGCAGGGCGTTGGGGGCAGGGCAGAGGGCACTGGGCGGGGCCGCTGACACATAGGGTGGGCTTCTTCTCTACAGGGGCTGTTGACTCAGATACCTGGGCTGCTGAAGCCCATTCTGGCTAAACCTCCTGCTCAGTGTCTTCTCAGCAGAGATGTCCCTGGGGTCCGCCAGCCTGGCTCACTCCCACCAGAACCACGGTCCTCCCTTCCTGCCAGCTCCCTGGATGGGACGTCTGCGTGAATGGGCCTGGCTGGGATAAAAGACCAGTCTTGTTTCTTCCTGGCTGACGTCCATCTTGGCGTTGAGCCTCGAGTAATCGTTGACTGGGCAGTGGGCAGAGGCCTGGGTGGGGAGGCAACTGGTCTGGGTCAGCTGGACGACAGAGAGGGATTATTCCGACCAGGACAGGCAGAGGGAGAGCCTACCCAGAGCAGGTGGCGGATGTTCTGGGAGATGAAGCACCCTTATCTAGCCTTCATCTTTGTAAGAGCAGAGCCGACCTGGGAGAGAGCTAAGGCGGCTTCGGGAGAAGTGAGTCAGACCATTTGCTTTTCCTCAGTTCAGGTGGCCAGTGCTCACAGATCGGGTTCTGGGAACCGGAAAGAAGCTTCTGGGCCTTGGGAGGAGCCCTGACCAGTGGGAGGAGGTGAGCATGGCAGAGCAACCCACGCTGTCCTGGTTCAACCCTTCTTGGGGCAAGGCTTCCCAGGTAGCTCCGATGGTAAAGAATCTGCCTGCCAATGCAGGGGACACAGGTTCTATCCTTGGGTTGGAAAGATCCCTGGAGGAGGAAGTGGCAACCCACTCCAGTATTATTGCCTGGAGAATCCCACGGACAGAGGAGCCTGGCGGGCTACAGTCCATAGGGTGGCAAAGAATTGAACACGACTGACACGCACACAGAGGGCAAGACTAGCTGATGTGCTTCTTATGGATCCTTTGCCAAATTCCAGGCCAGATGTTTGAACGTTCGGTCTAGGGGGTGCTTCAGAAATGAATTTGAGGAAGCTAGCAGCCAGCGTGTGTTCACTCACCAAGTCATGGGGAAAAAATCTAATTTGGGTGTAGGATTTTCTTGGGTTCAAGAGAATTGCGTGTGTTCTGGCTGATAAGAGCGGTGAGAGGGATTTGGAGCTGACTGCAAGATCGCCCTGTGTCCTGGTACGACCTCGTGTCACCCTGGGGCGAGGTCTGTAGCGATGTGTCACAGGGTTCTTTTTTTTTTTTTTTTTTTGTCCTCTTATCAGTTCTGTGGGTGTTCAGGATAACAAGCACATAGGATGACAGAACCAGGATTCAGAACCATCTCAGTTGGCTAGGAGGCTGAGATTAAGCAGAACTCTGAAATTAAAAAAATTTTTTTTTCAGTTAAAATAAATACATGCTCATCATAGAACGCCAGGAAAATAAATACATAAAGGGGAAAATAAAATAGTGCCTAGGACCACAACTTAAGGATGAGTACCGTTGGTAGTTTGGTATATGTCCCTCCAAATTTGTGTTCATACAAATCTGTATATTTTAGCATAATTGCAGTTATACTCTATTCTTTTTTTTTTTTTTTTTTTAAGCTACTGAATACTATGTGCTCAGTCGCTAAGTTGTGTCCGACTCTTTGCAACCCTCTGACCTGTAGCCCACCAGGCTCCTCTGTCCCTGGGATTCTCCAGCAAGAATCCTGGAGTGGGTAGCCATTCCCTTCTTCAGGGAGTCTTCCCGACCCAGGGATGGAACCTGAGTCTCCTGTGTTGGCAGGTGGGTTCTTCACTACTAGGGCATCTGGGAAGCCCCAAACAATATTGTACCATATGACAATTTATTTAACTGTGCCCTACTGGACTTT
>SJYW01024802.1:1162049-1177735 GCA_006410735.1 Raphicerus campestris | reverse complement strand
TCTGCGGTCCATTTGAGGAGGGAGGACCAGGCGGATCCACATCCAGTTTCTATTTCTGTGAAGAATGTGTTCGGGATACTTCATAGGAGGTCTGCGCTCTGGCTGGGAGATAGCATTAGTGACCTCTGGGATCTCGCCTCCACCTTGTGGTCCTGGCCTCAGTTTCTCCACCAGTAGGGTGGGGGCATATTTCCCACTTGGACTTTCTGGAAAATATATCCTGCTAGAGGGAGGTAATGCCAGAGGAGAGGCTGAGAGATGTTGGGGGGGGGGAAGGCAGTGTCCGAGCGGGGAGACTGGTGGCACTGCATGGCCCCCCATCACCTGTGAAAGCTGAGTGGACAGCTGTCAGGGGCAGGCTGCCCCCGAGAAGATGCCCTGGTGGCGGTAGTGGCTGCGAGCAGACTGCAGAGCCGTGCCGTCTGATGGGAATGTGAAATCGTACATTATCTGGGAGCCACATTAAGGAAGGGAAAAGAAACTGGCCAAATGAGTGTTAATAATATATTATTAAGCTATTGTGTCTGAAATATTATGCTTACTGTGTAATCAATAGTAAAACAATAGAATGAGGTTGTTTACGTTGCTTCTCGTACAAAGGGTTGGTGACCCAGCCTGTGTTTCATACTCATCGGCTCGTCTCTGTCGCCCAGCCACTTTTCAAGTGCCCGGCAGCCACATGTGACTGGCCGCTGTTTTGGACCGTGTAGGTTCACAGCTGGCCTGCTCTTTCTGCTTCTCATCAGCTGTGTGGCCTGGGGCAAGTTTTCAGACTTCACTGTGTCTTGTTTTCCACATTTTTTTTTTTTGGCCTTGCCTAGCAGCGTGCAGGATCTTTGCTCCCTGACCAGGGATTGAACCTGTGCCTTGTGCAGCAGAAGCAGAGTCCTAACCACTGGACCGCCAGGGAAGTCTCTTATTTACCCCTCTTATGAATGGGGGCAATAATAATAACAGTGCTAAGCCCATATGGTTGATGTGAAGATTAAATTAGGCAATGTTTGTAAAGTGCTTGGTTTTTTTGGCCTGACACATATTAAACATTGTATAAAAATGAAAGTGTAAGTCGTTCAGTTGTGTCCTTTTCTTTTTTTTTTATTATTTTTTCACTTTTTCATTTCTTTTTTGTGTCCTTCTCTTTGCAACCCCATGGACTGTGTAGCCTGCCAAGGCTCCTCTGTCCATGGAATTTTCCAGGCAAGAATACTGCAGTGGGTTGCCCTTTCTTTCTCCAGAAACTTTCTATAAAGTGCTTATCAAATAAATGACCTGTAACTGGTCCTTAACCCCTGGACAGGCTAGAGGGGCAGATGGTGATGAACTGGGGAAAGCCCTCTTGTAGGGGGACCCTGTGCTCCCTGGGTGGCCCCCTAGTTCTACAGAGTGAAATGGGTTCAGATCAGATGGGCTGATCCACAGTTGCTGCAAAGAGGGCTGCCTCATGGGAGAGAAATGTCAGCACTCCAACGACAAGACAGGACAGGACAGGGCAGGGTCCAGACCTCAAGAGATGTGTCCTGGGTGTCTGTCTGCTTGGGGCTCGGAGCTCTGCTGCGTGGCGAGGACCTCGAGTTGGGATGGGAGGCAGGGCTGCTTCCAGCTCTTGGTAGTCAGGCTGCTTGTGCAGAAGAAGGGAGACAGGATCAGTGGCTTCCGATGCCCACCTTGGAGCTTCGCCAGCGCCAGCCGTGCCAGCTCTCTGTCTTGGCATCAACCCCCAGCCCCCTGGTTGCACCTGCCCTTGGCTAAGCCACAGTGGTCACAGAGCACCCACTGTGTGCCGGGTGCTGGGCCAGGTGTGATAGGGGGAACCTGGAAGGGAGGGCCTGGTCCCTGTGCTCGAGGAGTGTCCCATCAGGCAGGGGAGACACCCTGAGTGGCAAACACTGAGAGCCTGTGGGGGTGCACCAAGGAGGGCAATGGAGAAGCACAGATCAGTGCTGAGGGGGTGCCCAGGGAAGAGGACTCATTCCCACTCGGAGAGGGAGCAGCCAGGGAAGGCTTCATGGAGGGGAGGAGGTACTTGGGCTGACTTTGAAGGATGGGTATTTGGCAGCTGTGTGTGCGGGTGTGTGTAAGAGGGACAGAAAGAAGGAGAGAGGGAGGAAGGAAGCGAGTGGGAGAAGCGTCCGCGAGAAGACAGAAGTAGTAGTGGTTGTGGGGCTGTGGTCATGAGGCGATGGGGAGGGGAAGTCGGGGGAGATCACTGGGCTTTATGATGAGCTTGATTTGGGGCCTCTGGGCAGAATAAGGAGGACTTGTTAAAAGTTTACTTGTCAACTTGCAGTAGAGTTTACTCCTTGTGATGTGTCAGTCCTGTGGGCTTTTTTTCTTTCTTTTTGAATTTATTTGGCTCTACTGGACCTTAATTGTGCCATGTGGGATCTTCAGTCTTCCATTCGGCCTGCAGAACATGAGATCCAGTTCCCTGACCAGCGATTGGACGGGGGTCCCCTGCATTGGGAGTGCTGAGTCTTAGCCACAGGACCACTAGGGAAGTCTCAGTCCTATGGACTTTGACAGATACAGAGTTGGGTGGTGGCCACCATAATCAGAGTCCGTGACTGTCCATCTCCCCAGACAACTGCCCGATACTGCAGCCCTGCTGCCCCTCACCCACTCTGCCCTCTCTGGTCTCCTCTCACTCCTGTGGTCCTGTCCTCCTGTGGAATCACACAGCATGGAGCTTTGGGCTCTGTGGCCTTCACTAGCAGGGCCCTCCCTTCAGCCAGGTGGCATGTGGGTCAGAAGATGCTGAGTTGTAAGGATCTCATTATACAACATCCCACAGTATGCCCGGCCACTGGCTGGTTGAAGGACTTGGGGTGTTTCCAGCCTCTGTTGACTGTGTGAGCTGCTATCGTCACTGACGTGTTGGTTTTTTTGTCAACACAGGCCTCCGTTTCTCTTGGATAAATACCTAGGGTGGGACTGCTGGGTCACACCGTGCATGTATGTTTAATGGTGTAAGAAACTGCCAAGCGACCTCCCTGGTGGTCCAGTGGATAAGACTTTACGCTTCCACTGTAAGGAGGATGGGCTTCCACTGTAAGGAGGATGGTTCTAGTCCCTGGTCGAGGAGCCGAGATGCTGCATGCCTCGTGGCCAAAAACAACACAAAACAGAAGCAACATTGTTAACAAGTTCAATAAAGACTTAAAAAAAAAAGAGAGATCCACATCAAAAAAACATCTTAAAAAAGAAGCTGCCGAACTGTTCTCCCACGTGTCGCCTCCTGCATTCCTCCCAGCGGAGTGGCGGAGTGGCGGAGTGGCGGTGCTCCAGTCGCGTGGTGTTGCCTTTCCTCTGGTTTGTTTGCGCCATCCCCCAGGGTGTGTAGTAGAATCTCATCATCGTGGCCACGGTTTTAATTTGCATCTCCTTGTTGCCCTTTCAGGTTAGTTACTTGCCATTCATACAATTTCCTTGGGGAAATGTCTGTCCAAATCTTTCGCCTATTTTTTTCTTTCGATTGTTTTGTCTTTAATATTCTGGTTACAAGTCGCTTCTCAGATGTCTGATTTATAGATTTTTGGAAAACTCGCTTAAGGAGGAAATTTCCAAAAGAAGATGGGGGGTGGATTCTCTTTGCTGTACGGCAGAAACTGACGCTGCGTTGTAAAGCAAGTACGTGTGCTGAGTCACCCAGTCGTGCCCGACTCTTTGCGACCCCACAGACTGTAGACCACCAGGCTCCTCTGTCCCTGGTATTTTCCAGGCAAGAATACTGGAGTGGGTTGCCATTTCCTTCTCCAAGGGATCTTCCTGACCCAGGGATTGAACCTGGACAGATTCTTTACTACTGAACCACCTATACTACAGTAAAAAAAGAGATATGTGCAAGAAAGCAAAAACAAAAAACCCTGTTATTTGAGAACATGGTGATTAACTTTATCAGGAATAATACTGTTTTATCATCTCATTCTTTTTTCTTTTATAAGTTTATTATTTATAAGCTTATTATTTTCAATCTTTTAAAATTTTTTATGCATTTATTTATTTTTGGCCACTCTGGGTCTTCCTTCCGGCACAGGCCTGCTCTAGTTGCGACGAGCGGGGGCTACTCTCCACTTGGAATGTGTGAGCTACTCATTGCCGTGGCTTCTCTTGTCACTGAACAGGGACTCTAAGCATAGACTTAACCGTTGTGGCTCACGGGCTTTGTTCCACAGCATATAGGATCTTTAGTTAGGGTATGTAGGATCTAGTTCCCTGACCAGGGATTGAACCCAGGCCCCCTGCATTGGACTCACAGGTCTTAGCCACTGGACCACCAGGGAAGCCCCTGTCATCTCATTCTCATCCATGGACTTTCCAGTGCTACTTCTGTCCCTAGTCTCTAGTATTCACTACATGTCATTTTGTTAAGATAATTATTACCTTAGATATTGCATCCCAATGTGTTTGTAACAACCTGACATCTTACTGTAAACAATGTTCTTGTGTGCCTAGTCGATCAGTCGTGTCTGACTCTTTGTGACCCCAGGGACTGTAGCCCCCCAGGCTCCTCTGTCCATGGGGAATTCTCCAGGCAAGAATACTGGAGTGGGCTGCCATACCCTGCTCCAAGGGATCTTCCAACCTAGGGATCGAACCCAGGTCTCCCACATTGCAGGCTGATTCTTTACCAGCTGAGCCACCAGGGAAACTCCTAAACTATGTTCTTAAATGTCAGAAAATGTTCTTAAATAATCAGAAAAGTAAAAAAATCACAATGGGGTATAACTGGAAGAGGACTAAATGATCTTCCAGCGTAACTCTATAAAGATCTTCCAGCCTAAAATAAAGTGAACACTTTACTTCCTCTATCCAGTTTATTACATATTCATACGTATGCTGTGCTGTGTGCTGTGCTTAGCTGCTCAGTCATGTCCGTCTCTTTGCAACACCATGGACTGTAGCCCCCCAGGCTCCTCTGTCCATGGGGATTCTCCAGGCAAGAATACTGGAGTGGGCTGCCATACCCTTCTCCAAGGGATCTTCCAACCTAGGGATCGAACCCAGGTCTCCCACATTGCAGGCAGATTCTTTCCCCTCTGAACCACCAGGGAAGCCCATATACATGTATAATGATACATCTATATGTTGTTATAAACTCAAGACTCTTGAAAGTCCCTTGGACAGCAAGGAGATCAAACCAGTCAATCCTAAAGGAAATCAACCCTGAATATTCATTGCAAGGACTGATGATGAAACTGACGCTCCAATACTTTGACCACTTTATGTGAAGAGCCGGCTCATTGGAAAAGACCCTGATGCTGGGAAAGATTGAGGGCAGGAGGAGAAGGGGGCAGAGGATGGGATGGTTGGATGGCATCACCGACTCAATGGACATGCGTTTGAGCAAACTGGGAGATAGTGAAGGACACGGAAGCCTGTCATGCTGCAGTCCATGGGATCACAAAGAATCAGACACGACTTAGTGACTGAACAACAAATAACAAAAACTTTTCTAAGATATTATAAAATAAAAATAAAAAATAAAGTGTGAAAAAAAAGATGGTGGGTGTGGTGCATGAATTTGGTGTCCTGAACCTTGACCTTTCTTTAGGGGCAAAGATGGGATCCTGTGAGGTGGGGGTTGGGAGTCCCCTAGAGAAAGACCTCCTGATAAGGTGAGAAGTGAACCCGGTCTTCTGTGAGGTCCTGCCCTGCACAGCATCTGTCTCAGATCAGGAGACCCCGGTGGCATCTCTCTAGGTGCCCGTGCTGGCCGGCTGCGCTAGACATCCCTGTGGCCACTGGGCCAGGCTGGGGCAGCCCATCAAGAACAGCAAATGCTTATGTGAAGCCTGGGTATCAGCTGAGTACATGGCCTCGTTTCCTAACGAGATGACCGTGCATCCTGGTATGGAGGTGGGCCCTTTGCTGGCCTGCAGAAGCAAGGGCCTGGTGGGTGTCTGGCTGGTGCAGGAGGGAATCACAGGGTGAGTTTCTGGGTTAGGGTGGGTCCTGGGTTGTGTGACCTCGGCCTGGAGTCCGAAGGCTCTGCCTACTGGAATTTCTACCCTGGTCCGGGGGAGTGGCTCTGAGACATCAGGACCTTCCTATGAAAATGACCCGGGGTGGGGTGGGTGCCGCCCCCTGCCTCTCTCCAAGCTCCTTCCAGCCCATCCCACTCCTGTGTGCTGGGGGCTGGGGTGCTGCCCACATGCAGAGTCCTCACTCTTCTGCCGGGCAGGCCTTGCCCAGGGATGACCAGACAGTGGTCAGAGCTGAGGATGGGGCTCCCTCTGCCCCTACCCTTGGCTCGCTGATGTTATAGGTCCTGGGTTGCTCTCCCAGCAACGGCAAGGCCTCCTACCTGCTCCTCCCTGGGCGGGGTCTTGTGTTGCAGGGGTGCCCAGCCTGGGCACTGCCTAGGTCCCGACTGCTGGGCACCATCCCGAACTCTGCAGAGGAAGGGGGGGAGCAATGGAGTGTGGAAGTACCCACCACCTCCCGCCCCCAGGCTGGGGACTGAGTGTTCGGGGAGCTCTCTTGATCCCTTGAGAGATCTGGATTCTGGGACAGGCACCCAGAGGGATCCAGTGGGTTGGTTTAGTCCCTTTGCCTCCAGTACTTTTGAGACTTTTGCTTTATGTTAGAATCCTGAGAAGGCAATGGCACCCCACTCCAGTATTCTTGCCTGGAAAATCCCATGGGCAGCAGAGCCTGGTAGGCTGCAGTCCATGGGGTCGCTAGGAGTCGAACACGACTGAACGACTTCACTTTCACTTTTCACTCTCACGCATTGGAGAAGAAAATGGCAACCCACTTCAGTGTTCTTGCCTGGAGAATCCCAGGGACGAGGGAGCCTGGTGGGCTGCCGTCTATGGGGTCGCACAGAGTCGGACACGACTGAAGCGACTTAGCAGCAGCAGCAGCAGAATCCTGAGAGGGGCCCAGAGAAGAAATAAATGCAAGGCTGCAAGCCTTAACCCTCTTACCATCTCCCCGATCGCCCAAATGTGTGTGTGTGTGTGTGTGTATATAAAATATATACATGTATATATGTATATACAAAATTTTGGTTTTGGCTGTTNAGTTTCCCCAAATGTGTGTGTGTGTGTGTGTGTATAAAATATATACATGTATATATGTATATACAAAATTTTGGTTTTGGCTGTTCCTCAAGGCTGGTGGGGTCTTAGTTGGCGGATCAGGGACTGAACTTGTACCCTCAGCAGTGAGAGTGTGGAGTCCTAATCACTGGACAGCCAGGGAAGCCCCCACCTTTTTAAAAAATTATTTTATTGAAGTATAGTTGATTTACAATGCTTCGTTAATTTCTGCTGTACAGCAAAGTGATTCAGTTCCACATATCTACATTCTTTTTTACCTTTTTAAAAAATTAATAGCTTTTGTTATTATTTTTAACAGTTTTGGGTTTACATACAAATTAGGCAGAAATTACACAGGATACCCTTCCCCNTTGAGCAAGCTCTGGGAGTTGGTGATGGATAGGGAAGCTTTTTGTGCTGCAGTCCATGGGGTTGCAGAGAGTCCGACATGACTGAGCGACTATACAGCATTAGGAACACCTCCCCCATCTCCTGTATCTTTACACCTGGCCTCCGGTATTGAGAAGATTGGGAGTGATTTCTGGAAGGAAACCCCACGTTTTCTTCTCCCAGCTTTTCAGTTAGGAGTCACTGGGATGCAGGAGGTGGTTCTTCCAGAGGCCCCCAGGAGAGGAGTAGTAGCGTGAGAGCTGAGGCATCGGTGGGCAGGATGTCAGACCCCCTCCCGAGAGTCCTGTGTGGCTGCAACCTTTAGCCTGGATCCCAGAGCTCCTATCCTCGTGACCGGGAAGGAGCCCTGTCCTAATGGTCTCTCTTTAACTTTCTGGGTGATACCAAGCAAGTCCTATGAACTTCCCGAGTTTCCATCTCCATCACTTCCAATCTGGGGGCAGGACTGCCGTTGCTGTTCTTCAGTCACTCAGTCGTGTCTGACTCTCTTTGTAACCCCATGGACTGTAGCCCACCAGGCTCCTCTGTCCATTGGATTTTCCAGGCAAGAGTACTTGAGTGGGTTGCCATTCCCTTCTCCAGTGTATTATCCTGACCCGGGGATCCAACCCGTTTCTCCCACTTGGAAGGCAGATTCTTTACCACTGAGCCACCTGGGAAGTCCCAATAATAATTAAACTGGCTAGTTAATAATGTGAATATCTAAGGTGTCGTGTCTCCTGGCTATGCCTAGGTTTTCTCCTGGGGTTAACACTAAACACAGCAGGTGCCCCGGAGGCCAGAAAGTTGGGAGATGACTGGAGGGTGCTCCAACTTCCCTGATGTCCCGTGTGGCCCTGGCAGAGCAGGAACTGTGGTCCCAAGGTCCTTCCTTCCCCGAGCTGCCCCACAAGGCAGGTCTGCCGAGGCCCTGCACTGGGTCCGCCCTGGGGAGAGCGGGTCACCCGAGGTCCTGGACCTGGGATCCGTTACCAAAATGGGGCTGCTCCCAGCCCTGTGTGGCCTGCTGTTCCTGGCCTATGAGGCCGGCTGCCTGGCCTCTCCCCCTGTCTCAGCCCATGGCCGTGACAGAGCTCCCACACAGCCTCTGCCCTCGGCTCGAAGGGTGTGGAGTGGGCTGAGCCAGCAGCATCTGGGAGAAGGGTCCTCCTGCCCCTCCCCCAGTGCTCCCCAGAGACCCTCGGGGGCCTGCCAGGAGGAGCTGGAGGGGACAGATGGCCTCGTTAAGCCTGGGCCAGGTGCCACCAGCAGAGGAACAAAAATAATCCCTGACTTGGCCCCAGGGCCTGCCCCGGAGGCCTCTGGTTCTGCCCCCACCTAAAGCAGACTCTGGCTCCCTCCTAGGGACCACTGACGCTGGTTACTCAGAACTTTTCCAAAGAACTGGGAACTTACAGCTTTTGAGCTCTTTCTGATAATGAGACTGGGCTTCCCTGGTGGTTCAGTTGGTAAAAGAATCTGCCTGCCATTCAGGAGACCCAGGTTCGATCCCTGGGTTGGGAAGATCCCCTGAAGAAGGAAATGGCAACCCACTCCAATATTCTTGCCTGGAAAATCCCACGAACAGAGGAGTCTGGCGGGCAACAGTCCACGGGGTCGCAAAGAGTTGGACATGACTGAGTGACTGACACGTTCTCTTTCCTTTGGAGACTGGGGGTCAGGTCGAGAGCCACAGGCTCTGCTGGGGCAGAGAGGAGCTGCCTGCTCAGTTCACAGGTGAGCTGGCTGAGGTCCAGGGAAACACAGGGGCTTGTCCATGGTCGTAGCGGCTTGTAGGACAGGAGCCAGATCCTGGGACTCTTTGATTCCCAGGCATCATCCTTTGATTTTTCAGCCTCCAGGATAAACCCCAAAGGGATTTGCATACATACTCAAGCCCTCCCTCGGGTGTGCCAAGACCCAGAGGTTGCTGAGATTTTCTTGTGTTTCCTGACACTAAACAGAATCCTGTGTCCTTCCTACAGAGAAATCATTAATCCACAAACACGCACCAAATAGCCATTCATGTGCTTGTCCTTCTGTGCCCCAGTGTGTACAGCATGCGGAAGATTTAGTAGAGAAAGATGACGACGAGCCCTGCCCTCTGTGGGGCTGCGGTGTGTTGGCGGGGCGGTGGTTGCACCTGGGAGTCGGGGCTGAGGGTGCCCAGAGCACAGAGACTGGGCTAGGACCATCCTCCCAGGGGAACAACCGCCATACCCCTGACACTGATACAGTATTGTAAATCAAGGATACTTCAGTAACAAAAATGAAAAATGAAGGAAGATTTTGGCTGCACCTTAAGGATGGGTGAGAATTGGCCGGATGAAAAGTAGGGGATGGGAAGGAAGGTCACAGGCAGCTCGGCCCCTGTGCAGGGGGAGAGCTTGGCATGTTGGGCTGTCATTTGGGGCTTGGGGTGGGTGCAAAGAAGAGGGAGGATGGTGTGGACAGACAGAAGGTATGGCTCAAGAGCCGGAATCAGCGGATGAAGGGCCTTATAAAATCTCATTATCTAAGAGCCTGGGAAAGAGTTTAAGTGCAGGAGTCATGTGATCAGACGGGTTCTGTAGAAGCTGCAGTGAAAAGATGATGGAGTCCGGACTGGACTGGCCTGGTCGTCCAGGTGAGCACTGGCGAAGCTGGAGCTTTGGGGTAGGGCCCTGGGAGAGAAAGCCAGGATGTGGTCACTAACTGCTGATGCGAGGTGAGAGGGGAGTCAAAGCGCTCTCCTTGGCTGCTGGCCTCTGGGCGGATGGTGATGTCATCTCTCGAGAGACAGAAGAGAAGCAGGATTCAATCTCAAGCCTTGTGACTCTGGACGCGTTGAGAGGGAGGAGCTTTGGAGATGATTTGTGGGTGGTCGCTCTGCCGCCAGAACCCAGGGAAGACTCGGGTTTGGATGGGAAGGTCTAATCCAAGGTGAAGGCAGTGGGTTAGATGACTTGAGAGCTGTCTTGGGCTTCCATGTGTCTTGAAAATCAACTCAAGTTTGTGGAAAACCTTGTGGGATTTTAGTCATACTTTCACTGAATTTATGATTTATCCAGAGAGATTCAACCTCTTGGAGATACTGTTTTCCAAGAAGACACAGGTTCTTTTCCATTTATTTAGAAATTATGTCTTTTTTTTAAAAATTAATTTAATTGGAGGGTAATTACTTTACAGTATTGTAGTGGTTTTTGCCATACAGTGACATTAATCGGCCATGGGTGTACATGTTTCCCCATCCTGAACCCCTCTCCTACCTCCCTCCCCATCCCATCCCTCAGGGTCATCCCAGTGCACCGGCCCTGAGCACCCTGTCTCATGCAGAAATGATATCTTTTAAAGCAGTTACCATTTTCTCTGTAAAGATCTCATCCTTTGTTGGATTTATCACTACTCGATAAATTATGACTTTGTATCTTAAACAGGATATTTTTAAAAAATTATGTTATCGAATTTCTTATTTCTGGCATAAAAATGGAATTGATTTTGTTTTGTTGGTGTTGTTGAACTCAGAAGCTTTTTTTTACAATTTGTTTCTTTTCAGTCTTCTGTCCTAATTCCTAAGCGTAGGGACAGTTTCACGTCTTCCTTTCCAGTCTGCAGAGCGCCTTTGTTCTACTGTATTGGCTGGGACTTCTGTGACCATGTTGAGTGTTTGGTGTTGAAAGTGAGCATTCGTTGTCTTATTTCTGACTTCAAGTGTAATACTTTTAGTGTTTAATCATTAAAAGTTCTGGTCACCAAGTCCAATCTGTGACTAGGTGTTTTTCCTGCCACCAGCTAGCAAGTATTTCCCCTACAGTTCAACTCAGTTCTAACATTATCTATCTGGAAACAGCACGGGATCCTACAGGCTAAAGCCTCAGGCCCGCAAGACGGCCCTCACCCTGCAAGTTCGGGTTATCATCAACTATAGACAGACTGGGGAGCTTCCCTGGTGGCTCAGTGGTAAAGAGTCCGCCTGCGATGCACGGGATGCAGGAAACATGGGCTTGATCCTTGGATTGGGAAGCTCCCCCAGAGGAGGGCATGGCCACCCACTCCAGTATTCTTGCCTGGAGAATTCCACGGACAGAGGAGCCTGGTGGGCTACAGTCCATGGGGTCACAAAGAGTCGGACACGACTGAAGCAGCTGAGCAGCATGCATAGGTAGATTGGAGGTTCCAGAGACCCCCACCCCCTTGGGTTCAATTCACTTGCTAGTGTGGTTCTCGGAACTCAGAGAAACATTTCACTTACCAGCCTACCACTTTGCTATAAAAGGATGTAACTCAGGAACAGCAGATGCCAGGGATTCACCATACTCAGAAGCTCTTAGATCGTTTCCTCTTATATTTGTCATTTTGGATTTTGAGATTCCTTAGCAAGGCTTTGGGTATCAGCAGTCTGAGATAAGATTGTCTACTTAGAGATTATTAGCCTGGAGAAGGCAATGGCACCCCACTCCAGTACTCTTGCCTGGAAAATCCCACGGACAGAGGAGCCTGGAAGGCTGCCTTCCATGGGGTCACTAAGAGTCTGACACGACTGAGTGACTTCCCTTTGACTTTTCACTTTCATGCATTGGAGAAGGAAAAGGCAACCCACTCCAGTGTTCTTGCCTGGAGAATCCCAGGGACGGAGGAGCCTGGTGGGCTGCCGTCTGTGGGGTCGCACAGGGTTGGACACGACTGAAGCGACTTAGCAGCAGCAGCAGCCTGGGGTCACTGTTTATTTTTGTGAATTGACTGGGGCTTCCTGTAATATAAAATTCAAATCTCAAAACCACTTAAGGGCAAAACGTTGGCTGCAAATTCTGAGGAAAGATGATTCTTTTTTATACCTACGGCTTAGGCCAAGACAGACCATCTTCCACATCATATTTTATGAATAGTCTACCTATTTTCTGAGGATTGAGTTACAACCACCCTGCATGCCTCTGGTGTAAGGTCGCATAGGTGTGGCCACTAAAACTCAGTGGCTTCATTACTGGGCTTCCCTGACGGCTCAGGGGTAAAGAATCCACCTGCCAGTGCAGGAGATGTAGGAAAGGTGAGTTCCATCCCTGGTCAGGAAGATCCCCTGGAGGAGGAAAGGGCAGCCCCTTCCAGTATAATTGTGACACCCTCAGACACACTTTGAGGAAAAGTTTTTTTTCTCATTTGGAGTATAGATGCTTTATAACCCTGTGTCAGGTTCCGTTGCACAGCGAAGTGAGTCAACCACGCAGAGACATATATTCCCTCTATTTTGGATTTCCTTCTCACCACAGGGCACCGAGTTCCCTGTGCTATACAGTACGTTCTTGTTAGTTATCTATTTTATATATATTATCAATAGATGTCAATCCCAATCTCCCAGTTCATCCCATATACCCCCCTTTCCCTTTGGCGTCCCAAATATTTGTTCTTTATGTCTGTGTCCCTATTTCTGATTTGCAAATCAGATCTATACCATTTTTTGAGATTCCCCATATATGCATTAATATATGATATTTGTTTTTCCCTTTCTGACTGACTTCACTCTGTATGAGAGTCTCTAGGTCCGGCCACATCTCTGCAAATGACACAATTTCATTCCTTTTTATAGCTGAGTAATACCCTGTTGCATATCTGTACCACATCTTCTTTATCCATTCCTCTGCTGATGTACACTTAGGTTGCTTGCCTGTCCTGATTATTGTAAATAGTGCTGCAGTGAGCACTGGGATGCATGTATCTTTTTGAATTATGGTTTTCTCTGGGTAGATGCCCAGGAGTGGGATCACTGGGTCATATGGTAGGTCTAGTTTTTGTTTTTTTTAAGGACCCTCCATACTGTTCTCCATAGTGGCTGTAGGAAAACTTATGTTTAACATAAGTTTGTTATGCTGAAAAACCTGGGACCCTAGGGGCCAGAGATCGAGAGTCAGCTCCAGTAGTGATTGGCTCCGTGACCTCCGGTGTGTCCCTAGGCCTCCCTGATCTCAGGGTGCTTATCCTCAAGCTGAGGGGATTGGGTTAGGTTTCTGCTGGGATTCCTGCCTTGAATTTCAGTGGTTCTACCCTCCTTCCGACTGCATGTCTGTGCCAGCAGCCAGGCCAAGCTCCTTAGGCCCTCCACCCCAGGAGGTGCTGTCCCCCACTCAGCTCCTCCTTTCCTCCACTGTGACCTTGACCGTGCTAACCCTCATGCTCACCTCTCTGTGAACAGTGGTGCCTCTAACAAGCCTGGGGAAGAGAGAGACAGGGAGGAGGAATGCTTGGGGAGGTCTTATCTCAGAGAGTCTTGGATGGTAGTGGGTGGGAACTCAGGTGTTCTGACTCCTGGCCCTGGGTTTGGGCTGCTGGATCACACTGCTCCTGATGGCTAATGAGGAAGAAGGGAGGGGCTGACGTGCGATGGGGAGGGGGTCCTCCCTCACAGAGGTGCTTGGTGGCTGAGAGAGAGGACGCTGGGGGCTCCAGAGGGCTTTGGGAGGTAACTGGTGTCCACCTGGTGTTTATAATCCAAAACTGCCTTGAAGTTATTAGCCTGTGCTGCCGTTGTCGTTGACGTCATGTCTGACTCTTTGCGACCCCGTGGACTGTAACCCGCCAGGCTCCTCTGTCTATGGGATTTCCCAGGCAGGAATACTGGAGTGGGTTGCCATTTCCTTCTCCAGGGGATCTTCTTGACCCAGGGATTGAACCCGGGTCTCCTGCAGTGCAGGCGGATTCTTTACCGACTGTTAGCAGGGAAGCCCTAACATCCGAGAATCTGCCAGGGTTAGACTCTTCCTCTAAAAACAGCCTGAACTGGGATGAAGTAGGAGAATGGGGACCTGCATTTTATTTTGTATGCTTCTTTTAATTTCATATTTTAATTATGGTTAAAAAGACACATAAAATTAATCATCTTAACCGTTTTGAAGGATACAGTTGAGTCATGTCAAAGTATATTCATAAGGGGATATATGTATAACTGAAACACTTTGCTGTGCACCTTTTTAAAAATAAAAGGTAAACTTAAAACCAGGGGAAAAAATGTATATTCATATTGTTGTGCAGCAGCAGATCTCCAGAACTTTTTCATCTTGCAAAACGGAAACTCTGTTCCCAGCAACTCCCCGCCTCCTCCCCGCTCCATCCCCTGGTGACCATCATTCTACTGTCTGTTTCTATGACTTCGGTTGCTCTCAGACGTCATAAACGTGGAATCACAGCGTTTTTGTCTTCAGTGACTGGCTTACATCACTTAGGATACAGTGTCAAGGTTCATCTCTACTGTATTATATATAGACACCATGTTCTGCTTATCCATTCATCCATCCGTGGACACTTGGGTTGCTTCTCCCTCTTGGCTGTTGTGAGAATGCTGCTATGAACATGGGTGTACCCACGTCTTTGAGACACCGCTTTCTGTTCTTTTGGCTGTATATGCAGAAGTGGAAGTGCTGGACCATATGGTAGTCTGATTTTTTTAGGGACATCCATACTGTTTTCCCTAGCTGTTGTACCACTTTACATTCCCACCAACAGTGCACAATATTTTGCATTCTTTTGCCCCTTTGTGGTTTAACATAGAACAACCCTGATACTTGGTCCTCACTTTTGACTTCCCAGTGCCATTTTGGGTCTTAGACCCACAATCAGGGCCTGGAAGTTGAGCTCTCACAGGATGGGAAGCTGAGGGTGATGGACTGAGGATGACCTGCCCTTGACCCCCCCTACCTTCTGCCTCACTCTGTTCCCTGGGGTCCCTGGCCTTTTCCTTTGAGCTCTTGAGCTGCGATGGGCAAGAAAGGAGGAGCACCCAGTTCCGGGGCTGGTGCTCCCTGGGTGTCCTGCCCCACATCCACACATTCATCCACTGATGCCCTGGTGGTTTCTGCCCAAACAGGTCCAACGGGCGCTCCTCCAAGCAGAGCCTTGGAGGGCAAGGCCGGCACCATTACCTCCAACGAGTGGGGCTCTCCCAACTCCCCTGAGGGGAGCAACGTCTCTGGGGGCAGCCAGGCCTTGGACAAGCCCATCGACAATGACGCGGAGGGCGTGTGGAGCCCTGACATTGAGCAGAGCTTCCAGGAGGCCCTGGCCATCTACCCGCCCTGCGGTCGGCGCAAGATCATCCTGTCGGATGAAGGCAAGATGTATGGTAAGGAGGCTGTTGGGTCTGGGCAGCCGTACCCCTGTTCAGCTTCCAGTCCTGAAAATAGTTTCAGCACAGCACCCAGGTTCCCACCAAGTGGTGGAGGGGTGTGACTCCCTGGGAGTCCTCCCAAGTGGACGCTGCTTTATTCTGTCTGGGCTCCTAAGGGATGG
>SJYW01024802.1:1110194-1152353 GCA_006410735.1 Raphicerus campestris | reverse complement strand
GCAGCCACCCCCGAAAGAGTGAAATGTCAGCTCCTCTAAAGAGCTCCCTCCCTGTAAGGACTCTGCTGAATATCTCCCTTTGCTTCAAAGGGGAAGCTCATGCCCTTTTCAACTTTGAAAACTAGTTTTCAGTCCAATTCAGTCACTCAGTCGTGTCCGACTCTTTTGCCACCCCCCATGGACTGCAGCACGCCAGGCTTCCCTGTCCATTACCAACTCCCAGATCTTGCTCAAACTCATGTCCATCGTGTCAGCGATGCCATCCAACTATCTCATTCTCTGTCATCCCCTTCTCTCATCCTCAGTCTTTCCCAGCATCAGGGTCTTTTCCCGGTCTTTTCTGGTTACTCAGGTAACCAGAGTTTCAGCTTCAGTATCAGTCCTTCCAGTGCATACTCGGGACTGATTTCCTTTACGATGGACTGGTTTGATCTTCTTGTTGTCCAAGGTGCTCTCAAGAGACTTCTCCAGCACCATGGTTCAAAAGCATCAACTCTAGCACCTAGCATTCTTTATGGTCCAACTCTCACATCCATGCATGACTACTGGAAAAACCATAGCTTTGACTAGAAAACTACTTCTAACAGTACTGTATTGTCAGTATTAGCAAAAACAACTGTCTTTTTGACCTTTGTTAATGGACGTAAACTTTGAACATGTTTATGGCCCAGGGGGAGGGCTGGTGCAGGGAGGGGATGAGACACACAAGAGGCTTGTCCCAGACAGGATATACAGATGGCTAAAGATTCATGAGGCTTCCCTTGTAGCTCAGTCGATAAAGAATCTGCCTGCAGTGCAGGAGACCCAGGTTCGATCCTTGGGTTGGGAAGATTCCCCGGAGAAGGAAATGGCAACCCACTCCAGTATCCTTGCCTGGAAAATCTCATGGGCGGAGGAGCCTGGTGGACTGCAGTCCATGGGGTCGCAAAGAGTCGGGCACGACTGAGCCACTAACACTAACTGAAGGTTCGTGTGTGGCTCATGTGTGACTGAGGAAGAGCCTGGGGTGACTGGCAGGACACGTGTGACCCCGGGTGTGGGCTTCAGAGTCAGGGGTGGTCACTTGGTGTGGCCGCTGTCCACGAGATTTTGCAGGCAAGGATACTGGAGTGGGCCTCTGCATTGGGAGTGCCCACCTTTAGCCTGAGGGTCAATCTCTATGGCTGTCTTTGCCCATGGAGGGTGAGGTCATGGGTGTGAGCTGGGTGGGGGCTTTGGGCACATGTTCTCTGACACATGGACCAACTTCTGGTGGAGTGTCCTTTCCAGCCCCACCCGGACTCTCTCTGGGATTGGCCAAGGTCAGTGCCAGACTGCAATGCCCAGCTGGCCTCCACTTGGTCCAAGCTGGCCTTCCGCTGCCCTAGTCTGTGATCTCAGCCCCCGGAGGGGGTTTGCAGCTGGGGGCAGAGCTGGGACAGTGTGCGGGTCTCCTGTCTTCCCACCGGCTCATATGGATTTCCTACTAGGTTCCCTCTGCTGTTGGGCTTCCCTGGTGGCTCAGAGGTTAAAGCTCTGCCTGCAATGCAGGAGACCCGGGTTCGATTCCTGGGTTGGGAAGATCCCCTGGAGAAGGAAATGGCAACCCACTCCAGTATTCTTGCCTGGAGCATCCCATGGGCAGAGGAGCCTGGTGGGCTACAGTTCATGGGGTCGCAAAGAGTCGGACACGACTGAGCGACTTCATATCACCTCACTCTGCCGCTGCTTTTCTCGGCTACCTTCACTGTGGCTTAGCGCTGCGCACACTCCCTGGCTCTCTCTGCTGCTGCCCAGGCTCTGGGGTTCTCCTGGCATCCCCATAACCTCGGGCACATTGGCTTCCACATCTCTGGGGGCCACTGTCCAGGAGAGAGTGAAAGTGGGGGGCCAGGCTCTTGGTCTGGATAGTTGGCTGTCCCTGCAGGACCCGGGCAGGGTCAGGGCAAGGGACAGTGAGCCATCACTAAGGACTTCACGGAGAGGCCTGGGGTGGTGGTGGGGGAACTGGTCCAGAAAGGTGGAGTAGAATGGTCTCGGGCAACTCCCAGACCATCCATGGGGAAAAGGAGCCTTTGTGAAGCCCTGGGTGTGGCCTTAGAAAACGGATGTTCCACGGCCCTGCGTCAGTAATAAACCATGTGACTTTGAATAAATCACGTGTCCTCTCTGGGCCTTAGTTTCTTCTCACTTAGGCTACATAGGACCCCTGGGGCCACCTGGTCAGTCCTCTCACTCTTGTTAAAGAGAAGTTAAGGGACTTCCCTCATGGCCCAGTGGTTAAGCCTCTACGTTTCCACTGCAAAGGGCCCAGGTTTAATCCCTGGCCAGGGAACAAAAGTCCCACATACTGCTGGGTGCAGCCAAAAAAAAAAAAAAAAGAAAAAAATAGAAAAAAAAAAAAAAGAGAGAAGTTAAGAGATCAGCTCTAGGGACTTCTGCTGTGTGGTCCAGTGAATAGGACTTCCTCCACCTAATGCAGTGGATGCAGGTTTGATCCCTGGTCACGGAACTAAGATCTCACATGCGGCATGGCGTGGCCAAAAATAAAAAAAAAAGGAGAGAGAACCAGACTGCTTGGATTTGATCTCAACCACGGGCTTGCCTGTGATGTAAACAAGCCAGTAAACCTCTCTGTGCCTTGATCTCCCTGTGGTTGGAATGGAAGATAGAACAGCTGCCCCGGGAGGGCAAAAGTGTGAACGCATATAGAGCACTTACTATCTTCACTCTGTACTTGTACAGGTGCCTGTTTGCTCCATAAGCATTCACTATTATTACTGTTATCACAAAAATGAAAGAAACTACAGCAGTTCCCTATGTCTGTATAAAGTCTGGATCAGATGCCAGCTGGTCTGGAGGCAGTAGAATGGCCAGGTTGACCTCAGGAGGACCTCAGGGTGCAGGAAGGAAGCTGCTTGCCCCCTCGGCTCCAGACACCCAGAGACACCTGGGGCTCCACTGCTGATCAGCACAAAGGGCCTGGCTGGGGTATGGTCTGAGAGGGGCCGGCTAGGGAGAGGAGGGCGAATCTCCCTAGAGGGAGAGAAGCACAACTTGAAAAGCACAAAGCCAGCCGAGCCAGCCTTGGACCCCTGGGTCTGGCTCCTCTGGCCCCACTGCTGGCCTCGTGCCCAGGACCAGGAGGCCTGTCTGGAGGCAGAGCTCCTGGACCCTGTAGCAGAGACACAGGTGGTTCTAGAGCTGGGTAGGGCTCTGTCTTCAGGATCTGGGGGGGGGTCTCTATGATGTGGGGAGAAACAGTCTCAGCCAGGGGTGGTCAGGGACCTCCTGGCTGCTGTTTAACAGGGCTTCCCAAGTGATGCGGTGGTAGAGAATCTGCCTGCCAGTGCAGGAGACGCAAGTTCGATCTCTGGGTTGGGAAGATTCCCTGGAGGAGGGCATGGCAACCCACTCCAGTATTCTTGCCTGGGAAACGCCATGGACAGAGGAGCCTGGCGGGCTACAGTGCATGGGGTCCCAAAGAGTCAGCCATGACTGAGGACGCACAGTAGTGAGGGATGTGCCACTATGTCCAGGTCAGGAGGCCAGGCAGGGAGTGACCTCCCGCAGTCAGAGCACCTTCTTTGCCAGGCCCGGAGCCACTTCCAAGTGGCTGAGCCAGGACTCGAACCCGGGCGTTAACCCTGCATCTGCTGTGCCCACCTGGGTGAGATGCTCCATCTGCCTGTGCTTCTGTGGGGCAGGTGCATTTCCAATGAAGTCATAGAGGCTCACGCTTCAGGGCCCTCACCTGCCTGGGCCCCTTCCAGGTGCCTAAATTTTTAATTTGTTTATTTATGTTTAAAATTCCTTTTATTTATTTGGCCGCACTGTGTGGCTTGCAAGATCTTAATTCCCCAACCAGGGGTTGAACCTGGGCCCTAGCAGTGAAGAGTTGACTCAAAAGTCCCTGATGCCGGGAGAGATTGAAGGTGAGAGAAGGGTGTGACCGAGGATGAGATGGTTGGATGACATCACCGACTCGATGGACCTGAGTTTGAGAAAACTCAGGGAGACAGTGAAGGACAGGGAAGCCTGGCGTGCTGCAGTCCATGGGGTTGCAGAGTCGGACACCACTGAGCGACTGAACAACAGCAGCTAGCAGTGAAAGCACAGAGTTCTAACCTTGGGAATTTCTGAAACTTTTTAGTTTTAATTAAAAATTTTAAATAACTTTTTTGAAATCTGACTGACGTGCAATAAACAACACGAATTTGAAGTGGACAGTTTGGTAGGTTTGACCATGTGTCCACTTATGGAGCTGTGACCACCATCAAGAGAATGAGCCCATCCTCACCTCCAGAGGGTCTGAACCTAATTCTGTGTTTGTATTTCTAATTTCCTTTTCTCAAAGAGAGCCCCACAGTTTTCATATGCTTTAGGCCCCACGGAAATGTGGATTTGCTCCTGCCCTGAGAGGCTCAAATGAGACCTGGCTAGGAGAGCACTTTGAGAATGATGCCAGACTCATCGAAAGTGGATCATCTGCATAATTTTTTCTTCTTTAATTATTTTTTCTATTTACTTATTTTATTTTTAGTTGGAGCATACTTGCTTTATAGTGTTGTGTTGGTTTCTACCTTACAACAATGTGTATCAGCCATAAAAATTACTTTTTTGGGTGTGGATCTGTTTTTTCAAGTCTTATTGAATTTGTTACAATGTTGGTTCTCCTTTAGGTGTGGTTTTGTGCCTGTGAGGCTTGTGGGATCTTAGCTCCCCTGACCAGGCTTCAAACCCACACCCTCCTGCACTGAAGGGAGTCTTCACCACTGGACTACTGGGAAGGTCCCCTATTTGCACTTAAAATTTAACTCCCTTTCCCACAGAAGATGTGACCAGTATCAGACCATCCATTTAGCAAGCACTGACTGANCATCAAATCCACACCCTCCTGCACTGAAGGGAGAAGTCTTCACCACTGGACTACCGGGAAGGTCCCCTATTTGCACTTAAAATTTAACTCCCTTTCCCACAGAAGATGTGACCAATATCAGACCATCCATTTAGCAAGCACTGACTGAGCGCTTGCTCTGTACAGCACTTTTCTTAGTTTTAGGTATGAACAGGAGATTTCCTCCTGTTGGGAGTCAGGGGTAGACAGGCAGTTTGGGGGGGGTGACCTCAGCTTTCAGTGGGGTGTTTAGGGAACACGTCCCCCCATCTAGTGGCCACTGAGCCAAAGTTGCCTTTGGTATGTGAAGGTGAGGAAGTGGGCCTTGAGGGTCTCTGAGCAGAGGACTGGACATACAAAGACCCTGAGGTGGGAAGCCCTGGCATGTCCAGCAAAAGCTCAGAGCCTCAAAGGTTGGTGGTGTGGGGATGAGGGATGGACTAAGCCGGGGTTGGATGGACAGATCCTGGGGGAGCCTCTGGGCTGTTGTAGGGATTTGGACACTTTCTAAGCAGCCAGGTGGGAGCCCCTGGAGGGGGCTTGAGTTCTAATAGCATCACAGTGGCTGCTGTGTAGAGAATGGACTCAGAGCAGGGAATTCAGCCAGGGGAGGTGGTAGCGTGAACTGTGGGTGGTGGTGGATGGGGGAGAAGGGGCTGGATTCCAACCTAGTTTGAAACCAGAGTCATCAGCTTTTGCTGGCAGACTCGTTCATTCATTTGACACAGAGATGCCGGGTCTGGGGATGCAGACCTGAAGGGAGGTGTGGTCCCCTCTTCTTTGATGCTAAGAATCTAGCGGGAAGAGACAGACACAGAAGTGATGGGCTGCTGCCCTTACGGGGGCTGGGTTGGAGCAGCAGGAGAACCGGATCCTGGATGCTGACCAAAAGGTCCCCATCGGCTCCCCCACTGCCAGCACCATGCCCACCGGCACCGTGCTCAGCCTCGGGGCCCCAAGAACCTCCACCCCATCCACCCTCTGTCCCTGAACTGTTGGCAGTGGACTCTTCTTGTGGGCCTGGAGCGTGTTTGATTAACAGGAAGGGAGACTGAGCTCCAGAGAACTGTGGTTGAACCAGAGTTCAGGTCTGTTCCCAAGTCTGTACAATCTGGATACGTTTGAATGACGAGCCTATGGCTGTCAGGGCCCAGGTTTTAGATGAGGAGGCCGTGTGATGGTCCAGAGGGAAGTGAGCGGTGAGCCCCCAGAGCTTGTCTGTGGAACTGCCAGGTTGCAACCTGGCTCCTTGACTCCCAGCCCGTGACCACTTCTCTGCTGTTCACAGCTGCAGCATGACTGCCTCTGGTTAGACGTGGAGTAGGACTGTCACGCGTCCATTGGACTGCCTGCGGAATACCTTTCCCTGGGAAGCTTTGAGAAAGGCGTGGTGCTGGACCGTGGGCTTAGAGAGATCAGCCCACAGGCAGTGTCCCCAGGGTCTGGACCTCCCCCTCCTTCCCTGACATAGACAGGTTTGTGCTCCTAGGCTGGCGAGTCTTCCTGGCAGACAAGACCTCCTGAGGGCAGCTCTTGATTCAGCCTTGGCAGTGGGGAGAGGTCAGCTGGGGGACCCGCATGGCCTTGGCTGGGTGTCCTGGTTACCACCCAGGTGGCGGGTGGCCTGCTCATTTTGCTGGCCCCCTGCATCAGCAGCTTCTCACCCCCTGCAGGCCTCCTGGCTCAGCCAAACCCAGAGGATTGGGTTGGCTGGCGACTGTGCCCATAGGTGGAGAAAGGAGGTCATCACTCCCACTCAAACCCTCTCACCCTCCGTCTCCCCCAGTGCCCTTCTTTATGGTCTAATCCTACCAGTGGTCAGTGCAGCTCAAGGCTCACCTGACCACCCAGGCTGATCTGGGGCCTCAGCCTCTGAGCATATGGCGTGGGCCCCGTTGGATACAGGCACTGGGCCATCGTCTGGCTGCACAGGTGGTGAGCTCCTGGAAGGCAGGGAGCCCTCATCCTGATCTCATTTATGACCAGGGAGGACATGGGGTCCTGCAGCATGTCCTCTAGGGGGTTGGGCCGGCAGGAAGCACTCGTGTGGCCTGGTGATGGTCTAGCAGGAGCCATGGACCTGTGTCCGGGTCAGGGCCGCGGGTTCCCCTCCAGAGACTCTCCTTGCGTCCCACGTGCCCTCTGCTGCCCACAGACAAGAGAGACACCCTGTCCGGTCTGGCTCTTTTGTGGAGGTGGTGGGGGCCGAGGGAGCTGTCTGGAACCAGGGCCAAGGCAGGGAGGCCCCAGGGGAGGCATAAGCTGAGGTGACTGCCAGGCTGCAGGTGAGGGGAGGCTCCGGCGGGGGAGTCTCAAGCTGTGTGCCCACCAGCCGGAGACCCGTGGCCCTGTCACCGTGTCCTCAGGTTACCNCTCCAGCACCACAATTAAGAAACATCAATTCTTTGGTGCTCAGCCTTCTTTATGGTCTAGCTCTCACACGACTACTGGAGAAACCACAGCTTTGACTCTGCAGATCTTTGTTGGCAGTTATGTCTCTGCTTTTGAATATGCTGTCTAGGTATATATGAATATGAGTATTACTCAGCCATAAGGGAGGAGGAAATCTTGCCATTTGCAACAACATAGATGGAACTTGAGGGCATTATGCTAAGTGAGATGAGTCAGAGAAAGACAAATATTGTATAATATCAGTTACAGGTGTAATTTGAAAAAGCTGAACTCATAGAAGCAGAAAATAAAATGGTGGCTGCTAGGGACTGTGGGGTGGGTTAACTGAAGAGATGGTCAAAAGACCCACACTTGAAGTTAGGAAAGAAATAAATCCTGTCGCTCTAATGCATAGAATTATAGTTATAGTCAACAGTACTGTATTACATCTTAATACTTCAAGGCTCCTAAGAAACTAGATTGTAAATGTCCTTACCACCAAAAAGAAATGTTAATTATGTGAGGTGATTGGTGTTTGAGCCAGCATTCCAGTGGTAATCATATTGTACTATAATAAATGTATCAAGTCAACATGCTGCAAACCTTAGACTTTACAATTTTGTCAATTTTATCTCTATTTGTGAAAAACTTCTATCATCTAAAAAATTAAACGTAAGTAAATAATAAAATTAAGTGCTACTAAGTACTTTGCAGGTGGTAGATGTGTGGTGAATGGGATAAATATTGAAATTTGTTTGAAATGTGAAATTATATGATTATAGTTTGGTGTTTCCTCTATAACCATAAGTAATACCCAGTAGCTTATATTCATTCCTAACTATAATTATTAAAAATAGTAGAGACCACAATACAATAAAAATATTACTCTCTCAAAGAAGCATTTGGTGTTAGCCCAGAATTAGAACATTTTTGCAATAGAAAATGTTTATCAAATCTGCCCTAAGGAGGACCTAATTATTCATAGGTCTTTTCCCCTGGGATTTTAATAAATCCCCTTGATTCCTGATCAAAGCAGCTAACATTCTAACAATGAACAAACTGAAAGCAAGAAAGTTGTCAGTCTAATTTCAACATGAACAACTTGATAAAAATAATTATCATTTCAAGTATTTTATTTTTACATTTTGCAAATAAGAATAATTTTTCTTAAATCTGTTTATTTCCTCAGTGATTAAAAATCACATTTAGATACATTTACTGCAAATGAATATTTTTCATATTTTAATAACACTGGTTTTCTGAGAGTTATCTGAATATATAATTAATTCAGATAATAAATTGGGAGTAGATTTATGGATTAATATTATATTTCCTCAGACTATCAATGTTTTAGGAAATAATATGTTTACAGTCAGAATATTATTGCCCTCGTTAGATGTTAGTGTAATTTGAAGTAAATATTTTATAAAGCCCCTCAGTAGTCTTGAATGAGAAAATGTTTTCCTTTAGACCATAGAGGTTAGGAGAAGGCAGTGGCAACCCGCTCCAGTGTTCTTGCCTGGCGAATCCCATGAACGGAGGAGCCTGGTAGGCTGCAGTCCATGGGGTCGCTAGGAGTGGGACACAACTTCACTCTCACTTTCACTTTTCACTTTTCACTTTCACGCATTGGAGAAGGAAATGGCAACCCACTCCAGTGTTCTTGCCTGGAGAATCCCAGGGATGGTGGAGCCTGGTGGGCTGTCATCTCTGGGGTCGCACAGAGTCGTATACGACTGAAGCGACTTAGCAGCAGTAGCAGCATAGAGCTTAAGAAAGGAATAGTTGCAATAAGTGTTTGTGATACCTTAATTCCAACATCCTCTTCTGGTGAAAATAAATGACTGGTATATCTCTACATGTCAACAGCTAGACCACAAAATTCTTCAAGGACATTAAGAACTATCTTTTCATGGAATAAATCATACTTTTTTAGCCCTCAATGTCTTTGGGGTAGAATAAAAGGTCCTACTTATATTGCAGCAGAGTAATCAGCCTTTCAAGACATTTCCCAGTTAGAGTTGAAAGAGGTTTGGTTTCTCCAGCTGTGCTCTGTGCGTGATCAGTCCTGTCTGACTCTCTGAGATCCCATGGACTGTATCCCATGAGACAAGAATACTGGTTGTTGCTGTTCAGCCCCCCAGTCTGTGGGACTCTTTGCAACCCCATGGACTGCAGCACTCCAGGCCTCTCTGTCCCCCACCATCTCCCGAAGTTTGCCTACGTTCACGTCCGTTTCATCTGTGATGCCATCCAGCCATCTCATTCCTCTGACTCCTGGAGCGGGTTTTTATCTCCTACTCCAGGGGATCTTCCAACCCAGGGAAAGAACACGGGTCTCTTGCCTCTCCTGCACTGGCAGGCATTTTCTTTGCCACTGAGCCTCCTCAGAAGCCAATACCTTTCTATGTTCTCTCTCCGCATCTGCCATGAGGGGCAACACTGAAAGCACCTCTGTCCGTGGCTAGGTTTTCTTCTTTTTACAGTAGAGCCTTGTTCTTCATTGTGAGTATGGCTAAAACCTATGTTTTTATGTGGAACGGTTCAGTCCAGGCAGTGGTGATATATGGTCTCATAGTCTAACATAGTATCATTTTAGCTCTTTTATTACAAGTCATCAAACACTGTAAGTGGAAAACATGAGGATAAATTATAGTACATTCAGAAACTGCTGAGAAATAACAAGGAACAGAGAACAAGTCACTCTGGGACTATAAGATCTATCGAATGAAGAATGTTTTGTGCTGGCTATGAGTGGATCTGTTACTTGCAGAGAAACTCCATTGCATTGGTCTTCTGAGCTGGACATTTTCCTAAAGTTTTGCCTAATGGAGCAAATAAAATCTCATGTTATATATTCTTTTAGAGAATTTCCAGGCTGTCTTTATTAATTTGAGTTTTGACTTTTCACTTTATTGTGAAGCTGATTTTTAATTCTCTTCAGTATGTTCACTGCTGCTGCTGCTGCTAAGTTGCTTCAGTCGTATCCGACTCTGTGCGACCCCATAGACAGCAGCCCACCAGGCTCCCCTGTCCCTGGGATTCTCCAGGCAAGAACACTGGAGTGGGTTGCCATTTCCTTCTCCAATGCAAGAAAGTGAAAAGTGAAAGTGAAGTCGCTCAGTCATGTTCGACTCTACATGACCCCATGGACTGCAGCCCACCAGGATCCTCCGTCCATGGGATTTTCCAGGCAAGAGTACTGGAGTTCACTAGGTGGCCATATAAATTGGAATGATCTATTTCTATTTGCAAAATGTTACACGTGGTTTTTTTTTTTCCAACCTAATTGTACATTTTTTTCTTCCCTGTGTTCCTTTGCAATGTATGCCTTAAGATCAGAGGATTTTGTCCTACCCATCTCCAGAAAATTGTTAGAAAATACTACATTGAGATTAATGGGCCTCTTCTTTGTTATGATTACATTTCTCTAAGAAATTTTTTGTAAAAAGGGCATGTGTTCTTGTATAAAGAAAGTCCTGAGGAATACACTGAAAACTGTTGGGACTTAGAAACAAGTTCATCAAGGTTGCAGGATACAAAATCAGTATACAAAAGTCAATTTTATTTCTATACAATTACAATGAGAAATTGTTACTGAATCCAAGCTTATACTGCTTGCTGCTAGAAACAAGTTCATCATTGTTGCAGGATACAAGATCAATATACAAAAATCAATTTTATTTCTATACAATTACAATGAGAAATTATTACTGAGTCCAAGCTTATACTGCTTGCTGCTGGATAGGTAAGTGAATTGATAGATGAGCTGTTGGGGCAAAGAATAGTGACTTTATTTGAAAAGTCAGCAGAACAAGAAGATGGTGAACTAGTGTCCCTGAGAACCATCTTGCCCAAGTCAGAATTCAGGCTTCCCTTATACTAAAAGAGAAGAGAATAAGCTCAAACATTTTTTGGCCCTGATCATTCTCTAGAGGGGATGTCTTAATTTCTTCCTTCTTGCAGTTATCCACAGATGGACCTGGTCAGGATGTTTCCTGTGAGCTATCCAAAAGTATTTTAGCTTAATGCTTGTTATATAGGAGGCAGGGTTCCCAGAGATGGGTCTTTGTGTGTAATTTAATCTTACAGGCAACATCCCTTCAGTGATTAACTTGTAGCAAAAGCAACAGAATACAAAGATTAAAGTAGAAGAAACAAATCCAATACGGAGTCAGATTTATTCTTTTCTATTACATGGTCTGAAAATGAAATGAAAAAACAGTTCCATTTACAATTGCATCAAAAAAACTAAATACTTAGGTATAAATTTAGCAAAAGAAATGTAAAACTTATACTCTGAAAATTACAAAACGTTGTTGAAAGAAACGAAAGAAGCTCTAAATAAAAGGGAAACATCCTATGTTCACTGTCATATGTCTCTGTTTTTAAGTTGACAGTACTCCCCAAGTTGATATTCAGATTCAGTGCAATCTCTACTGGAATCCCAGTTAGCTTCACTGTACAAACTGATAAAGCTGATCTTAAAATTAATATGGGACTACAGGGGACCCAGAGTAGCTAAAACAATTTTGAAAAACAAAAATGAAGTTGGAGACTTTTAAATTTTAAAACTTTTCTATTTCAAAACTTATTATAAAGTGGGAGTCATCAAGATGGTGTGCTCTTTGGACAAGACTAGCCATATAGGTCAATGGAACAGAACTGAGTGTAAAAGTGAAACCATGTATCTGTGGTCAACTGATTTTAACAAAGTTGGCAAGACCATTGGAGTAAGAATAGTCTTTGCAACAAAAGATGTTGAGATGGCTGGATAATCACATGTAAAAGAGTGAAATTGGACTTTCCACATATCTATTAAAACTTAATTCAAGATGGATCAAAGACCTAAATAAGATAATATGTAAATATTAACCTATAAAACTCTTAGAAGAAAATGGAGGAGTAAATCTGTGTGACCCTGGCTTTGGCAGTGAATTCTTAGGTATGACACCAAAAGCATGAACAATGGAAGAAAAAATAAATTGCTCTTCATCAAAATTAAAATATTCTATGCCTCAAAGGACACTATCAAGAGAGTGAAAAGACACCCACAGAATTGGAGAACAGATTTGCAACTTATATAGCTGATGAGAGACTTGTATCAAAGATTATATAAAGAACTCTCACCACTCTATAAAAGACATATACCCAATCTTTAAATAGGCAAAGGATCTGAATAGAGGTATCTGTAGAATAGATATATAAATAGACAATAAGGACATAAAAAGATTCCCAACATCATATGTAATTAGAAAAAATGCAAATAAAAACCATAAGATATTCCCTTAGGATATATCTTATACCCACCTAAGATGGCTGTTTTTAAAAAGACAAATGATAATAAGTTGGCAAGGATATGAAGAAATTGGAACCCTCATACACTGCAGGGAAGGAATGTATAAAATGGTGCTACTACTTTGGAAAACAGTCTGGCAATTTCTTAAATGGTTACATATAGAATTATCACATGTCCCAGCAATTCTATTCCTATATATATATCAATGTAGATGAAAATTCTCAGCCGCAATAAACACTGATCAGTAATTTTAATAGTATTATTTATGACACACAAAATGTGAAAACAACCTAAATGTCTGTCAGCTGATCAATGAATAAACAACATGTGGCATATCTGTACAACTGAGCGTTTTTCAGCTACGGAAAGAATGAGGTGCTGATGCCTGCTGCAGTATGGATTAACCCTGAAATCATCGTGCTGGGTTATAGAAGCCAGTCACACACAAGAAAAAAACCCACATATGGGACTTTCCCGGCGGTCCAGTGGTTAAGAATCCTCCTGCCACTTCAGGGGACATAGATTTGATCCCTGGTCTGGGAAAATCCCACATGCTGCAGAGCAGGTAAACCCATGCGCCACTAGCACCGAGCCTGCGCTCTAGGTCCTGAGAGCCGCAACTACTGAAGCCTGTGTGCCCTCGAGGCCACGCTGTCAACAAGAGAAGCCACCACAAAAAGAAGCTACAGAGTAGATCCCACTCCTCACAACCAGAGAAAGCCTGTGAGTAGCAGTGAGGACCCAGCACAGCCAAAATAAATGGCTAAAAAGTTTTTACAAAACACATACTATATAATTATATTCCTGTGAAATGTCCAGGTAGACAAACCCATAGAAATTGAAAATAGATGAGTGATTTCTTAGGGTTTGTGGGGCAGGGATCAGGGTTGGGATTTGGTCAATAGGAGAGTGATAGCTAAAGGGTGTGGGATTTCTTTTTGAAGTGATGAAAATTTTCAAAAAATGGTTGTGGTGAATATGCAGGCATACCTTGAAGACACGGTGGGTTCAATTCCAGCCTAACACAGTAAAATGAATATTGAAAGAAAATGAATCACACATTTTGGGGGGGTTTCTCAGTGCATATGAAAGTTATGTTTACACTAAGCTGCGCAGTAGGGTTGTGTCTAAAAATGTACATATGTTAATTTAAGAAATGCTTTGTTGTTAAAAAATACTGACCATTATCTGAAATTCAGGTGAATCACAATCTTATTGCTGGTGGAGGGCTTAAAATATCAGGATAATTACCAAAATGTAACACAGAGACACAAAGTGAGCAAATATTGTTTGAAAATGGTGGTCTTAGTCTTGCTCCACACAGGGTTGCCACAACCTTCTGTTTGTAAAATATGCGATATCTGTATAGCACAGTAAAGTGAAGCATAATAAAATGAGGTCTCTGGTGCTGGGAAGGTGAATTATGTGGGGCGTGAATTAACTATATCTCAATAAAGCTGCTATGTGGAAGAGAATAGGAATGGGACACTGTCTTTGGCTTAGTCCCAAGGCTCCTTGCTTATTCTAGGAAGACCCCTACTGGAGTATATGGGTTGTCAATAGGCAAAGGGTAATTTTCCTGGAAGAAGGATAAATAAATGCCACATGGTAAAAAGTGAAGAAGTTTGTTACACATGTCCTTGATGTCATTAAGATAGCTGGTCTTTACTAAGTAGAGGGTTCTATTAGNTTAATTTAAGAAATGCTTTGTTGTTAAAAAATACTGACCATTATCTGAAATTCAGGTGAATCACAATCTTATTGCTGGTGGAGGGCTTAAAATGTAAGGATAATTACCAAAATGTAACACAGAGACACAAAGTGAGCAAATATTGTTTGAAAATGGTGGTCTTAGTCTTGCTCCACACAGGGTTGCCACAACCTTCTGTTTGTAAAATATGCGATATCTGTATAGCACAGTAAAGTGAAGCATAATAAAATGAGGTCTCTGGTGCTGGGAAGGTGAATTATGTGGGGCGTGAATTAACTATATCTCAATAAAGCTGCTATGTGGAAGAGAATAGGAATGGGACACTGTCTTTGGCTTAGTCCCAAGGCTCCTTGCTTATTCTAGGAAGACCCCTACTGGAGTATATGGGTTGTCAATAGGCAAAGGGTAATTTTCCTGGAAGAAGGATAAATAAATGCCACATGGTAAAAAGTGAAGAAGTTTGTTACACATGTCCTTGATGTCATTAAGATAGCTGGTCTTTACTAAGTAGAGGGTTCTATTAGAGTCCCGGATGGGAAGACAAAAGGGAAGGGATTGCAGTTTCCAGTTACTGGGTGACATGATGGACACGAACACATTCAATAAGAGACATGCGTAAGAATGTTCATCAGTTCAGTTCAGTTAAGTCACTCAGTCGTATCCCAACTCTTTGCAACCCCATGAACTGCAGCACACCAGGCCTCCCTGTCCATCACCAACTCCTGGAGTTTACTCAAACTCATGTNTTTTCTGGAACTCTCTTGCTTTTTCCATGATCCAGTGGATGTTGGCAATTTGATCTCTGGTTCCTCTGCCTTTTCTAAAACCAGCTTGAACATCTGGAAGTTCACGGTTCACGAATTGCTGAAGCCTGGCTTGGAGAATTTTGAGCATTACTTTACTAGTGTGTGAGATGAGTGCAATTATGTGGCAGTTTGAGCTTTCTTTGGCATTGCCTTTCTTAGGGTTTGGAATGAAAACTGACTTTTTCCAGTCCAGTGGCCACTGCTGAGTTTTCCAAATTTGCTGGCATATTGAGTGCAACACTTTCACAGCATCATCTTTTAGGATATAAAAAAGCTCAACCTAATTCTATCACCTCCATTAGCTCTGTTCATAGTGATGCTTTCTAATGGCCACTTGACTTCACATTCCAGGATGTCTGGCTCTGGGTGAGTGTGAGTGATCACACCATGTGGAATATTATAATCATATTAAGTGAAATTTTAATAAGTGGGTGCATTTGGCAAAATGTACATGTAGTGGTTATATTACTAAAAAAGACAACTTGTCTCTTGTGATTTGACATATTTCTTCTTGATTTCAGAGTGTTCTATTATTTTTTAAATGTCCATCTTCTGTATCACAAAAACATCCAAATATAAAATTACTTTTATGAAATTGTACTGTACACATAATATGCCAAACCCAATATTAAAATTTTAGTATATTACATGCTTTTGATTAGAGCATAATTAGCATAATTTTCATAATAAAAACTGTTTTTTAAAACTTCAAAACAGGATAAAATGAATTTATGCAAACTAAGTCATTATTCAGTCTTCATTAATTAAAATGTTTTCATAATTATCTTATAAAAAGAACCTTCCCTGAAATACTGTTAGGTGTTAATCTAAAAAAAAAATTTTAAAGATCTTATTTTTGTTTCTACCCTTCACTATTTCTCAAAACATGGTCATATCTCACAAGTGCTTATTAAAGTCTAAGCAACCAGACTCCATCAGGTCTGCTGAGTTAACATCTCTGAGCCACTGCCTGGGGAGTTCTGGGAAATAAGTATTTTAAACAAGTTCCCCAAATGGTTTCTCTGCATTGCACAGTTTGAGAATTTTTCCCTAATTGCTTAAAACCCAATGTGAGCTATCAGACCACTGACATAATTTAAAATGTTAATGTATAGAATAATGTTTAGGCTCTTCTATTTATTTTAACTTGTTCTAATCTCTACTATGTGTTACATTCAAAACTCTAATAAATGTTGTTCTCCATAGATTTTCCACATTCAGCCTCACATCCCCATTACTCTGTATTGTTATTACAAAATTTATCACCTTATGATGGCAAATTATCTGAAGGTAAAAATATTAGTAAACAATATTTGTTTCCTACATTCCTTTGAATTAATAACATCAATGATCTGCTCAATTTTCACTTCATCCTTTCAGCTACATATAATATTTTTAATTGTTTACAGCAATGATTCCTCGGTTTTCGCAGCTGCCATGCCCTGTGTAACTGGGGTAGGATTATGTATGACTCTTCACTGCTGTGTGTTTTGGAGCCTTTGTTGTTACTCTTGAAGTGAAAGCTGGAAACTTGTCTCAGTATCATTTCCTCCCATAGTGATAGTTCTGCCCGTGGCTGTGAGTCCCTAGGAAGTCCAGGTGTCCTTTGAGAAGGACACTGAGATTTCATCCCCTTTATGCAAATTCTTTCTTAGATATCTCTGTCTCTGAAGTTTTCTTAAATTCTGATATTGACCTAAAACAATAGGAGGGGGTATCAGTTCAGTTTCAGTCGCTCAGTTGTGTCTTACTCTTTGCGAACCCATGGACTACAGCACGGCAGGCCCCCCTGTCCATACCAACTTCTGGAGTTTACTCAAACTCATGTCCATTGAGTCGGTGATGCCATCCAACCATCTCATCCTCTGTTGTCCCCTTCTCCTCCTTCCCTCAATCTTTCCCAGCATCAGGGTCTTTTCAAATGAGTCAGCTCTTCGCATCAGGTGGCCAAAGTACTAGAGTTTCAGCTTCAACATCAGTCCTTCCAATGAACATTCAAGACTGATCTCCTTTAGGACTGGTTGGATCTGGAGGGGGTGTGCTGCTGCTGCTTCTAAGTTGCTTCAGTCATGTCCAACTCTGTGCGACTCCATAGACGGCATCCCACCAGGCTCCACCATCCCTGAGATCTCCAGGCAAGAACACTGGAGTGGGTTGCCATTTCCTTTGGCCAGGACCAAATTGTGAGTCCCGTTATTCTTGCATTTAGAATACTCTCTGTTTCAGAGTGTGTTGTTTTTCCCAGTTACTGGATCACTCCCTTAACAAAGGAGGACATCCCTGCTCATTGCCAGGTGACTTCAAGTGTCTCACTGATGGTGCATTACATAGTTCTATCCCATTACCAGGCTTGATGTGAGGTTGTAGGATGTGAGAAAAATCATGGAGAGCTAGACTTGATCAAAAACCTTAAGGGACATTCCTTGCTTCTCTTCTTATCAGCTCTTCCTCCTGTCAGGCCTTTCCCTCTGCTAATGAGGGTCCTAGAATGGGAAGACTTGATGGGGTAGAGCAGCACTGGCTGGCCTGCTCTCACTGACATAAAACACGAGTGAAATTAAAGTCTTGTCTTCGACAAATGGTGCGGGAATCTGTGGATCTCCACATGAAAAAAATTAATCTAGACACAGATATTATATACTTCACAAAAGTTAACTCACAAAGGTTCAGAAACCTAAATATAAAATGTAAAGCCATAAAAGTCCTAAAAGGTAACACAGGAAAAAAATCTAGATGACCCTGGGTATGACTATGATTTTTTTAATATAAAAAATAGGCATGATCCATAAAAGAAATGATTGATAAGTTGGACTTCAATAAGATAAACATTTTGCTCTACAAAAGGTAATGTGAAGAAAATGAGAAGACAAGCCACAGAATAGGAGATAATATCTGCAAGAAAATGCATCCAATAAAGAACTGCTCTCCAAAATATACAAATCTTAAAACTGAACCATAAGAAAACAAACATCTATCAAAAAGTAGGCCAGAGACCTTACCACGGAAGATATACAGATGACAATAAGCTTATGAAATGATGGTCTACATCATATGTCACCAGGGAAATATAAATTAAAACAATAGTGAAATATAACTAATACCTATTAAAATGGCCAAAAGCCAGAACATTGACAAGTTCAAATACTGGCAAGGATGTAGAGCAACAGGAACACCCATTCATTACTGGTGGGAATGGAAAATGGTACAGCCACTTTGGAAGAAAGCTTGCAAGTTTCTTTCACAACTCAACATATGATGCAGCAATTGTACTCCTTGGTATTTATGCAAAGGAGTTGAAAAATTAGGTTCACTCAGAGACCTGAGCAGGAATGCATACAGTCTCTATTTGTAATTGCCAAAACTTGGGAGTATCCAAGATATCCTTCAGTAGGTGAATGAAGAAACAAACTGTGGTATATCCTGGCAATGGAGCATTTTTTGTTTGAATAAGAAATAAACTATCAAACCATGAAAAGACATCAAGGAAAGTTAAATCCATATCACTAAATGAAGGAAGACAATCTACTTACTGTATGGCAACAAATATGTGACAGTCTGAAAAGAGCAAAACTCTGGATGCAATAGACAAACCCGTGGTTGGCAAGGACAAGGAACAGAAGGGGATGAACAGGTGGAGCACCAGGATTTTTAAGGAGTGAAAATGCTCTGTATGATACTACAATGATGAGTATGTGTCGTTATACACTTGTCTCAGTCCATAGATCATGGAACATCACGGTAATCTATTGACTTAAGGTAAATTGTGGACTTTGGATGATAATGATGTGTCAATATATGCTCATCCTCAGTAAAAAATAAAAGGCACCATTCTGGAGAGTAATACTGATAATAGAGGAGGCTATGTCTGTTGGCGGTAGACAGGGGTTATCAAGAAAATCTTTGTGCTTTCCTCTCAGTTTTGCTGTGAACTAAAACTTCTCTTTAAAAAGAGTTATAAAAATCCTTGTTGTTATAAATCTCCAACAGAATGGAGAAATATACTAACTCTGTGTGGACATTAATGCTATGTTGATGAGAGCCTTTATCTTGAGAAGGATTTCCATAAACAGGTAAGCCCCACACTCAGTGATCTCTCTGTGATTTTTTAACATATTTCACAGTGAGTATTTTAAAGATAGTTCTGCACTTTCTAAACTTCCTAATAACATCTCTTGTCCCCAATCTTACTTATGTCTCCACAATTTTTTCCAGTCCCACTATCAAACTTTCACTCTGAGTTTTCTGTACAAGAAATTTAGCTCTACCAATAAATTAGAACTGTCTTTCTCATAAACACTATCAGGAAAAGGCCAACAAGGACTTTTGACCTTTCAATTGGAGTATGTCTTTTCCAATTTATGGTGTTTATATCTGCAGTAGAAAGGAGAATTGCTTCAAATGCCCAATATATCATAAAATATATTTTAAGCACCCAAGTACACTTAGTACTCTATTTGAAGCAGTAGAGGGTATATATCCAGAAGAACTGTATAAGAAGGATAAGAATTTTGACAGTCATTGAAACTTCTGAGTATATCTTAGGGTAAACTGCTTTGTGAAAAAGATAAGCACAGATAAATTCAGGAATCATGGAAACACATTCTATGAACCTGAAAAAGGCTATGAATTTTATCTAATCTACGCTCATCTTCACCAAATCATCAAATTGGACAAAATTAGTTTTATATCCTTTGTATTTGAAACTGGTTGAAAAATAATCCAGGCACCTGAGTTTTGTGTCTGTTGGAAATCAGAAAGAGGTATTTAAAAAAAAAAATGGAGAAATAGACGCAGAGAATAGACTTGCGGACATGGGGAAGGGGGGAGAGGGTGGGATATATGGAAAGAGTATCATGGAGACTTACATTACCACATGCATAATGGATAGCCAACGGGAATTTGCTGTATGGCTCAGGAAACCCAAACACGGGCTCTGTATCAATCTAGAGGGGTGGGATGGGGAGGGAGATGGGGGCAGGTTCAGGAGGGAGGGGATATATGTATACCTATGTCTGATTCATTATGAGGTTTAACAGAAAAGAACTAAATTCTGTAAAGCAATTATCCTTCGATTAAAAAATAAATTAATTAAAAACCTACTCACATGACAGGGCCTATGACCATATCCTCATTCCATCTTTGGAAATACTCTGCTCTCTGTTTTGTTCACAAATTTCCAGAACCAATTATCCACTGAGCTGGTTTATCCCTGCACCACTTGATCATCCATGCCCAAGAGCTTCTGAGGTCTGGAATCTGATTGTCTTTTGTGGGCTCATTGCCTCTGATCAAAATCTAATTCAATGAACATTCAGAAAAAGAATCAGAGAGCCAGCCAAGCAAAAGCCTTCTCATCTTGCCACTGATATTGGGTCTCACCTCTGGTCATGAACATTTTTATTCTTTCCAACCATATATACTGTATATTTTAGAGAAGTGTAACCTGAGTTTAGAGTCATTAAAACTGCTGTCATCAGAACTTGGCTTCTCTTTCTTGGATTAAGGGTGTATATAGTTTCTTAGTACACATGTATACACAAAAATGAAGAGCTTGCATTTTAAATAATTATAAAGCATTACTCCCACTATGATTAAGTGAGGAAACTGGCTGTGTTTCCCAACTAAACTTAGTAGCATGCAGTTTCTTCACTAGCACAGTGCAAATCTATGCTGCCAGCAGTCTCTCTCATTCTATTTGCATTCTTGGCCATCAAGCAAGTCCAGGGCAACTAGAAAAACAACAGGGAAACAGATTCTAGAAAGCTAGCAAACATATGTTCATTGAGTTCAAACTGCATTATGAGAAAAGCAAGTGGACAGTCAAGGGTGAATTTATTCCCTGGTAGAGTCAACTTTCCTTATCCACCTCTCAAGGACTTCTCTTTATGTTTTGGACTTTTTTGTGACTAGAACTTAAGATACTGATATTATAAGGTAGAAAGATGGTAAAATAAGATGGAACATGAAACACAAATTACTTCAAGTGAGCAGAGTTTAACTAAAATGTTTTATAATATGTTCTGTGAGTACTTCACTTTGTTTTGGGATTAATATATATATTATATATTGTTTTGGGATTTATATATATATATATCAGTGAGTGCTTCATTACCAGGGGGAGACCAATATTTCCCTGGAGGTAGAAGAATTCTATTGGCAGTTCAGCTCTCCTTGCCAGAGTTTCATAAGCAGGCAGAGTAACAAGCTGTCTAAAGGTCATTTTGGCTGAGAACAATAAATCGAGATTACTAATACTAGGGCAAAATAGAATCTGAGTAGACTTCCCTGGTTGCTCAGATGGTAAAGAATCTGCCTGCACTGCAGGAGACCTGGGTTCAATGCCTGAGTCGGGAAGATCCCTTGGAGCATGGAATGGCAACCCACTCTAGTACTTTTGTCTGGAGAATCCCATGGACAGAGCAGTCTAGTGGGCTATAGTCTACAGAGTCACAGAGTTGGATATGACTGACAGACTAACACACACATGCAGAATCTGATCACGGCAGCTGGCTCCATACTTTCTTGGAGACTTCATTTCACCATTATTTTATAATAATGTTATTATTAAAAAAATTTTCTGTTGAAAAATCTCCACTTTTGGTCACATTATCAGACCAATACATTTTAATAACATGCTAGATATAATCACTAATGAGGTAGAACAAAAATGAGCCTGTCATATTTATATTAAATTTATATACAATTTGAATTATTTTAAATTTCTGGATTATATATAAGACATTTGCAAAATGCCTATGTGCTACAAATATGAAAAGTGAAACAATGTTACAATAAGGGAAAAAGACATGAAAGGAACTATTTTTCTAACTATTTAATTGGATATTAGTATTTACTGATGGATTATGTCTAGGTTAGGAATCTGAATTTGATCAAGGGAAGAGGGCAGTGTAAACAATAACCTTCCTATTGCCTTTAAAAAACTTATAATATCATTTTTGATAATATGAGAGAGAAAGATGCTTAAAACAGTAATCTTAGACAGTGCTGTCCAGTACAAACACATTGTGATCTATAAGTGCAAACTACATATTATTTTGAATTTTTGAAAGGCAACATTTAAAAAGTAGATGAAATTAATTGTAATTTATATTAATTTCACCCAATACAGCCTTATATTGCTATTTCAACATACATACAAAAATGATTAATGAGATAGCTCAGCTTCCTTGTTTTTTAATATCAGTTTTCCAAGTCGTGGTGTATACTTTACACTTACAGCCATGTCAAGTTGAAGTAGCCACATTTCATGAGCTTCACAGCCATGTGTGGTTAGCGACTACTATATTGGATAGCACTGCCCTACAAAAACTTTTTCAGTGTGAAATTTTTATTTTACTCAGCCTTTTTAAACTACAATGTATGGTAAAACCAATACAATATTGTAAAGTAATTAGCCTCCAATTAAAATAAATACATTTATATTTAAAAATTAAAATAAATAAATTGGCTTGAGAAAATAGCAGGAAAATGAATTTTCAATAGAAATCAGAATAAAATTCATTCTATTGAATGAATTTTCAATAGAAATCAGATTTCAGTACAAATCAGGGCAATTGTAGGATTGCCCTCCCGTTTGACTGTGCGACCCCATGGACTATAGCCTGCCAGAATCCTCTGTCCGTAGAATTTTCCAGGCAAGGGTACTGGAGTGAGTTGCCATTTCCTACTCCAAGGAATCCTCCTAACCCAGAGACTGAACTCACATCCCTGGTGCCTTCTGCACTGGCAGGTAGATTACTGCTGTGTATTCAAACCTTATTTGAATGGATGGTTAGGTAAAAATTACTTGAAATCACTTCTAAAATATTACATGGAGTTTTTTGAAAGGACAAAAAGTGACTACTAGAAATTATTTCACCTACTTTAAATTTAATCAGAGTAAAGACACACTGGATTTTTAGACATAATATCAATTCTAGTACAACCCATATATGCATACCTCACTAGCAGACTGATGAGCACTGTTCTTAATATTCAACACATCAAGATTTTTAAAATGCTTACTAAGTGCATAATACTTATATAAACGTGCATGTTTATGTATTGTTTTCTTGGCTCATTCAAACTACTTAAATGTAATTGGAAATGTAAACTTCCAATGCCAAGGAAAGAAAAACTACTTAATGGATCATCTAGGCAACACTACCTGTATATTATGGCACAAACAGTCCTCAGTACATAGTCCATTATTTTACATATTTTATTTTCTAGTAAAGAAATTGTCAGAGTATAATGTTAAAGAGAATTATGTACCAAACATACATTTTATTCCTTTTGTGGAACAATGATATTTAACAGCATAAGAGCTGAAGAATAAACTAATAACTTTAAAGCTCTAAAAACTTATTAAGTGTTAAACTGCAGTATGTATCACAGTGTTTTAGGTAATTTGCTATGTCCCAAGTATGCTGTCTTCGTGGCTCAGAGGTTAAAGCGTCTGCCTGCAATGTGGGAGAGCCAGGTTTGATCCATGGGTTGGGAAGATCCCCTGGAGAAGGAAATGGCAACCCACTCCAGTATTCTCGCCTGGAGAATCCCATGGAGAGAGGAGCCTGGTAGCCTACAGTCCACGGGGTCCCAAAGAGTTGGACACGACTGAGCGACTTCACTTTCACTTTCAAGTATGTTTCAGTTCTTTAACATAAATGGGCATTTCCAGGAAAACATTAAAACATACTGAACAGAACAATCTACCATTAAAATCTACCATTTAGTCTTTTGCATCAGTTCAGTTTAGTCGCTCAATCATGTCTGACTCTTAGCAACCCCATGGACTGCAGCACACCAGGCCTCCCTATCCATCACCAATTCCTGGAGCCTATTCAGACTCATGTCCATTGCGTTGGTGATGCCAGCCAACCATCTCATCCTCTGTTGTCCCCTTCTCCTCCCATCTTCAATCTTTCCCAGCATCAGGGTCTTTTCAAATGAGTCAGTTCTTCACATCAGGTGGCCAAATAGTGGAGTTTCAGCTTCAGCATCAGTCCTTCCAATTAATATTCAGGACTGCTTTCCTTTAGGATGGATTGGTTGAATCTCCTTGCAGTCCAAGGGACTCTCAAGAATTTTCTCCAACATCATAGTGCACAAGCATCAATTCTTCAGTGCTCAGCTTTCTTTATAGTTCAACCCTCACATCCATACATCACTACTGGACAAACCATAGCCTTGACTAGATGGACCTTTTGTAGGGAACAAAGTATAAGGGAGGCTGGGACACTTGCAAACAGGGCTCCCGGTCAGGGCTGAATATTCTTGCAAACGAGATCTTCAGCCAAAAATCCTTTGATCCTGTGGGAAAAGAACATTTCTTGCATACAAGGATGTTTCTCTGATTCTTCAAAAAGGAACAGACCCAGGGACAAAATGGATTCTAAGTTGATAAGGAAGTTCCCCAAAACAAAATCTTAGCTGCAGTAAATAAGGTAAAGGTTATCTTGCCCCGTGCCTGCGCACTGTATAGTCCTTGAATCATAGCGTTTGGCAACTTGACCTGCTGATTGTTGTGCAAAAGATATAAAATAAAGCAGCTGCAAGAAGCAGCAGAATAAGAAGAATAAAGAAAAAGATTCAAACTTCAGCCATGTTGGTGTTTCATTCCGTCGCTAGCACCTTTGTTAGTAAAGTCTTTTGCATACCCTTCCTCAAATTAATAGTAATATCAATAGTATATTGTTCAAATCCCTGAATAATCTTAAATATTTATATTCATTATTAATGGGTGATATACTCATAAATACTTTATAAATTTTAAATAAATTATTTAACAACAGACTGGTTCCAAATAGGAAAAGGAGCATGTCAAGGCTCTATATTGTCACCCTGCTTATTTAACTTATATGCAGAGTACATCATGAGAAACCCTGGGCTGGAAGAAACACAAGCTGGAATCAAGATTGCTGGGAGAAATATCAATAACCTCAGATATGCAGATGATACCACCTTATGGCAGAAAGTGAAGAGGAGCTAAAGGGCCTCTTGATGAAAGTGAAAGAGGAGAGTGAAAAAGTTGGCTTAAAGCTCAACATTCAGAAAACGAAGATCATGGCATTCGGTCCCATCACTCCACGGGAAATAGATGGGGAANTGAGTCCCCTGCATTGGCAGATGGATTCTTAACCACCAGACCACCGGGGAAGAGCCTACAGAGCACTTTTAAACACACTGTTGTGCTTGGTTTTGCAGCTGCTCTGTGATGCTGTAGACACTTTCTCCATAGATGAAGGAACCGAGGCTCAGAGGAGTCGCTCACGCATGGCACCCGGTTACTACGTCGCAGGTCTTGTGCTCCCACCTGGATCCTCTGGCTCCTCGCCTGGTGGCTGTAGTGGGAGCAGGTTAGGAACGTGTAGGAGGTTTTGCTCAGATGCTAGTGCTGGGTGGAGAGCTGGGAGCTGGCCCCAGAGACCCTGAGAGTCACTGGCAGTCATTGACGATGAAAGCTTTCTCATCTCTCTAGAAAATGCTCCTATTTGCACAGGGGTGGAGACTGTAGAGGATAATTAGAGAAGTAAAGATCAGACAGCCACAAACACTGGAGGGAAATGTGCATGCCAGCTGGTGGGCGAGCAGTCCTATTTTGGAAGTAATTGGGTAGCAATGAGATGTTCAGAGCAAGAGCCTGCTGAGCATCCTGTGATGGGCGGGTGGGGGAATGCTTTCTTGATATCAAAGGGGATCTGCTTCTCTCTGCAGACTCCCTCCCAAAGGCGAGCCCAGCTCTTCTGAAGCTTGGCACGATTCTGTCCTTCTGCTTTTCCTCTCCAGTCACTACTTAGCCGACTTCTTTCCAGTTTCTTTCTCTGAATCCCCCACTGATTCTGATGTAGACACTTTGTGGAGGCTGTATATGCCTATATCACTTGGAGATTGTGGGGGGAGAAACAGACTTTAAAGTGATTATGAGTTTGCACCTTCCTAACAGCAAAGGGCGGCAGAGGATGAGATGGTTGGATGGCATCACCGATTCAACAGACATGAGTTTGAGCAAACTCTGGGATATAGTGAAGGACAGGGAAACCTGGCATGCTGCAGTCCATAGATGGCATGGAGAGTCAGACAGAGCTTGGCCCCTCAACAAAAACAAACAGCAAGTGAAGGTGAGATGACTTTTCCGTGACTGCGAGAGGTTACGAAGTCGGGAAGTGGAAGCTGGAATTCAAAGCAGCCTTGGGACTCGAGAAACCATACACCACCCACTCCCCCAACTCCCAGCTTTAGCTCTAGAAAACCAGGAGCCCCCAGGGAATGCCGTTCTGTCTATCCCACCCAGGCCCCCTTTAATCTTGACAGACTGCCCTGGCCTTGCTCCTGGAGGCACATTAAAGCAAGCCTCACATGCCTGCTCCAGGGAACGGCCCGGCTCCTCCCCACTTACTGCAGGCCCACTTGCTCTTCCCCTTCATCTCCCTGGGTCTTGGATTCCTGGCCGTGGTCCCTGGCTTTGATATTTGCTTCTGCTCCCTTGGGTTTGGCAGCTCATCGCATTCCCCTTGCAGCTTTCGGGCCTCGGTTTTCTCGATTGCCGTCTGCTCTATATCTGCCTCTGGCGCGTGTCCTCCCTCTGCCTTGAGTGAGGACCACCCTCCTCTGGCCTGGGCTCTGAGATGGAAGTGGTCTTCAGCTGTCATTTTAGCCAGGGGCCTAAGAAGACCCAGATCTACTCTTGATCATAGTTCTCCCTCGAGAGAGAGAGAGATGCACACTTGAGGCTAGGCAAGGCACTGACCACTGTCTTTATCAGCTGAGACTTGGACCCCAATGTCAGATTCTAGAAGGTTTAGCCTGAAAGCCTACAGCCCAAATAGGCTGAGTTTATCTCATTAAACAATTGCTGAGCACCTGGGATGTGTCTGGCACAGTTCCCGTGTCTGCTCCTGGGATGCAGCAGTGAACAGAATCAAAGTCCAGGTCCTGGGAGAGCTTATATGCTAGCAGGGGATCACACAACAAATAAGCAAAACTGGGCCGCCTTCCTGTTCTGTTTATCCTTCCCATGGTCGTACACAGAGAATCTTGGATCTGGTCTCTGTGATGGAGGAAGTGAGTCAAGGGCAACAGAAAGCATTTGCTTCAGTGCCTCCTTAGAGGAGACAGTGACCCCCTGGTCCTTCTGTAGTGTGATAGCAAGATGGCCTGTTCCAGCCACAGAGACACAGATGTGGCCGATCCGGCTGAGGGGGCAGCTCCCGCCCTTGGTAAATGGGACCCCCGAGAAGAGCCACGTCCGTGTGTGCTCACATGGGCAGAGCACGCACTTGGGGCTCAGAGCCCATATACTTTCACCCCACCCTCCCAGGATCAGAATCTGCAGGTGATTCCTACACACAGTGCAATCTGAGAAGCAACAGGCTAGGCTTTCTAACCAGGTGCAGAGAAAAGCCCTGCCCACCACCCGTGACTCTTCAGTGATCACTCCTTCTTGGAGGTAGAGCAGGCAATGGACTTCCTCCCCTGGGAAAGGTGTGCATTTGATCAACATACTCATCACTGGTTTTTCTGTTTCTTTGTTTTGCTTTTGAAGAATTACTGGCCATCTTTCATATGTAGCAGAGAAGGGTCTGGATTTTTAATCAAATCAGTTAAGGCACTGCCATTATTTATTTATTTTTAATTTTTTGGCTGCACCGCATGGCATGTGGGGTCTTAGTTCCCCACCAAATTGAACCCAGGCCCCCTGCATTGGAAGCACGCTGCACTACTAGGAAAGTCCCCCTCATCATTGTTTGGTTTAGTTACTATAAATAAAATAGTATCAATAAAAATAGAACTTAAAAAGTTAACAAATTCAGAAAAAGATGCTTCCTCTTCATTTGACTTGTAATATTTTCAGCGGTCAAAAATTTCAACAGTATCATTCTATACCATTGTATTAATTTATAAGCTGCTAAGTCACTATGAATTGAGGTTTTAATGCCTGAGGGGAAACTTTTGTGCATGGGAAAGAATACTTCAAGTTATTTGTGTATTTTAATTTTTTTTCAGTTGATTAAAGTTGTAAATTTTGAAGCCTGATTTTATTAAGTTCAACTTACAAATCCTGCTATTTTGTTCAGAAAGCTAGTATTTTATGTTAAATCTCTTTTTCTTTTTGATTAATGTTTAATTTGCTTACAAATTCTCTAAACATTTACTATCACTTACAAACTTGGTTAAATTAGCTTAGACAAAACTATAATTAAGCACTTCAAATATCTAACAAGGCATACTTACAAATCTAATAATCTTAGACATTTAGAATATAATACTAGGAACACACACTATTCATGAATCATAGTAAGTTTCAATTTAGAGATCTAAGCAGACTTATTTAAACATTTAACCTTCACCGTTAAGCCACCTTAGTATTAAATTAACACCATAAGTCTAATATATCACATACTTTTATACTTTTCCAACAACTTAAAAAAGCAGATAAAAATTGTTCACTTAAAAATGGTTAATTTCATGTTATGTGACTTTTTCAAGAAGATGTAAAATTTAAGTTATTTATTAATTTAAGTTAAAATTTAAATTATTATATTTTTAGGGAATTCCCCGGTGGTCCAGTAGTTAAGATTCTGAGCTTTCACTGCTGAGGGTGCAGGTTCAATCCCTGGTTGGGAAGCTAAGATCCTGCAAGCCACTTGGCTTGACCATCAACAACAGAGATCGTGTTTTTAAAATTACCCACAAACCAAGAGAAAATATAAATTACCCTAATGATTATAACATTTGAAGTGAAGAAGTGAAGTCGATCAGTCATGTCTGACTCTGAGATCGAATGGACTGTAGCCCACCATGCTCCTCCACCCCTGGGATTTTGTAGGCAAGAGTACTGGAGTGGGCTGCCATTTCCTTCTCCGATTATAACATTTACTGCTACAGATATCCTTAAACCTATCACAAAATTCGAAAATCGATACATGTTTGTGTGATTCATCATATTTACATTTATTTTCAAGCCTCTGTCTAAACAAAGCAAGCAGAATTAGCCTTATGGGTGGGCTGAGATGATTACAGTGTAGATTTAGGACTTGAGGATCCTTACACTTTGGGGTTATAAACTTTGTATTTGAAGCTATCATATTGTTACAGATTCAGAGATTGCAGGAGGCTGGGGATAGCGTCTAGATGTCACCCAGTCTGGCAATTATCTGTGGGAGTGAATTCTTGGGGTCAAATTTTGCCTGCCACAATAACAAAATTCCTAAAGCCCTCACCCAAAAAAAAAAAAAAAAAAAAAAAGACACCTCAGGGCCTCTTTCATCCCTAGGTATCTCACTGCCTGGATAAAAGCATCAGAAATTCACAGCTTAATTATTATCCCCCACTTGGCTGTGGCATGCACATTGCTGGAATAGCTGACATTTTTGAGAGCTCCCATGCACCTTTTTAAAGTCTAACCGGTATTCAGTGTTATTAGGGACTCAGGCTTTTTACAAGTTTTGATTCCTTTCTGATAACTCAGATCGCCAGCTTTGGTTTGTTTTGCTGTGTCCCTTCTCCTTTCAACACCACCTTTTGAGTCCTCTAGATTACCAAGCTCTGGCCTCAGCTAGCAGATTTAGGTCTGCTGGCACTTCTCTGCACTAAGATGTGGATCCAGCCATTCTCCAGGGAGCCCTGCTTTTTTAAATGATGAATGTTATTAGTGACAAATACCTGGGCCCTCGTGGTGCAAATCACGTCGTCTCCATGGGCACTGAGGGCAGGAAGGAGTGTCTACTCCTGTCCACTCCAGTGAGAGAGCTGGAACATGAACTCACGTGGACATGTCCAGTTAACTCCAATCCTGCTCCGTCCTTTAGAAAATATACTCTACTGGGGACATCCCTGGTGGTCCAGTAGCTAGGACTCTGTGCTCCCAATGCAGGGGGCCAAGGTTCAATCCCTGGTCAGGGAACTAGATCCCACATGCAGTGACTAAGACCCAGCTCAGCCAAGTAAATAAAAATAAGTTTAAAAAAAAGAACTAAAAAAAAAGAAAATATATTATAAGAGCTTCTCATTTGACTGCCCCTCTAAATGACTAGCTTTTAGCTACCGGCTGCTGCTTCTTTTTATTGTCATGCTGTATATATTTTGAGCTTCCTTTGTGGCTCAGGCAGTAAAGAATCTGCCTGCAATGCAGGAGACCCAGGTTCGATGCCTGGGTCAGGAAGATCCCTGGAGAATGGAGTAGCTACCTGCTTCAGTACTCTTGCCTGGAGAATTCCAGGGACATACTGAAGTGGGTTGCTGTGCCGTCTTCCAGGGGATCTCTCCAACCTGGGGTTCGAACCCATGTCTTCCTCATTGCAGGTGGATTCTTTACCATCTCAGCCACCAGGGAAGCCCAAGCAGCAGCAGTTACCTCCTCCAGTATTCTTGCCTGGAGAATTCCATGAACAGAGGAGCCTGGTGGGCTACAGTCCAAGGAGTTGCAAAGAGTCAGACATGACTGAGTGATTAACGCTTTCTTTCAATGCATATTTTAATTATAATGAATTTTTTTTTTAATGTCACACATGGGTGTATATCAACTTGGATCGTGGCTGTCCCAGCCAGGGCTTCAAGTGTGCCCTCGTCACGTTTATGATCCTCGGGTCTTATCAGCCATCATCCTCTGATCATTTTATTGACAGTCACACAATTTCATCTCTCAACCTTATTGAGCTCACTGGGCTGAGTTCTAATTTCAAAGCATCGGTTTCGACTCTCTCCTTCGCCTCCTGGCTCTCCTCTGCCTCTTCTGCTGGGAACGGGCTGTCATTTTCTTTCTCCCTGTCCTCTCCGGGACTCCTCTCAGGCTGTCTTGGTGTCTGTGCTCAACCACCTGCTCTTTAAAGAGGCCATCCTTTGGGAGGAAATAAAATCAATAAACACTTAACAAAGTTAACCTATTTGACACAGCATATTATCATAGGAAAGCAGGTTGCTTTTTCATAGTCTGTGTGACACATGAAAGGCAGAGAACTCAGTCTCTATCAACGTCTAAGACCCTCTCCCCAAGCCCACCCATCCCTCGCCAGGCCCTTACCCTGACCCAGCTCCCACCTCTTCCCAGCTCGCTGCCCTGCAGTGACCGGCAAATCCCCATATGCCTTTCCTTTCTGTGGAGGACAGACCCCAAGGCGCACCTCCCACCCCAGGTCCCTGCCTCCTGGTGTTCACACCTCTCTGAGATGCTGTCCTCTTGAGCATGTGTACCTGTGACATGTTTCTAACAAAGAGACCATGGCAAAGGCAATGGGATGTCGAACTGTGATTATGTTATACAGACTCCATGTTACTAACAGATGTAGCCCAGAGACTGCTGGTGTCATGGAGCAGGTGGCTGCGCCGGGCCAGGCCTCCTGGCCAGGCGCTGGGGCGGCCTCCAGCAGGAGCCAGGCATCATCCAGGGCCCGAGCGAACACAACCTGGCCAGCACCCCGGTCGCCGCCTGTGATATCCTGAGCAGGGAACTCTGCTGAGCCCTGCTGGGTCTGGCATCACAGGAGACTGTTCTGCTCTGAACCCCAAAGCCAGCCTCCCTCCTGTCTTTTCTGCTGTCTGCTTGGCTGCTCCCACTGGACCGCTCCCCCTGTCGGCACCGCAACTCTCATCTTCACACTACCCGCCTTCTGGGCCTCTCACTTCCTGTCTGCCTCCTTATCAGGCTGTAGATGCGTGTTTCCGACAGTCCTCCTGACAGCCTGACCTCGACCATCTGCCAGCTGGTGACGTCCCGACTGTAGCATTCCCACGAAGAGCAGAAATCCACCTCTCCTTGCCCCTGCCCCTCCTCTCCCCCTCTCGCTCCCAGCACAAAGACTGGCATCTTTCCTGCGTTAGCCAAATCTCTACACTTCACTTCTGTAATCCCTTTCCTCCTTCTATGAAAACTTCTACAATTTGTGGTTGCTTATCTTTCCCATGTACTCAGCTGTATTCTCTCAACAGGATCCTCCCAGGAGCTTTTGTTTCTCTTTCATTTTTTAGTTACTTGGTTGAGTCAGGTCTCAGATCTTTGCTGTAGCACACAGGCTTAGTTGCACGTGGGGCCTTAGTTCCCCAGCAAGGGGATCGAAGCCACGCCCCTCTGTTGGAAAGTGAAAGTCGCTCAATCGTGTGCGACTCTTCGAGACCCCATACAGTCCATGGGATTCTCCAGGCCGAAGTACTGGAGTGGGTAGCCTTTCCCTTCTCCAGGAGATATCTTCCCAACCCAGGGGTCAAACCCAGGTCTCCTGCATTCAGGCGGATTCTTTACCAGCTGAGCCACAAGAGAAGACCAAGAATACCGGAGTGGGTAGCCTATCCCTTCTTCCAGTGGATCTTCCCTACCCAGGGATCGAACTGGGGTCTCCTGCATTGCAGCTGGATTCCTTATCAACATCTGTTGGAAGGCAGATTTTATTTTATTTTATTTTTTGGTTGTGCTGGGTCTTCACTGCTGAGCGTGGGCTTTCTCTAGTTATAGCAAGTAAGGGCCACTCTTCACTGCAGTGCGTGGGCTTCTCACGGTGGTGGGGCACAGGCTCCAGGTGGGTGGGCTGAGCAGTTGTGGCACACAAACTTTGTTGCCCCAAGGCACGTGGAATCTTCTTGACCAGGAATCAAACCTGTGTCCCCTGCATTGGCAGATGGATTCTTATCCACTGCACCACCAGGGAAGTCTGGAAGGTGGGTTCTTAACGACTGACCCACCAGGGAAATCTCTTCCCACAAGCTTTTAAATATATATGTATACATATTTTCTGTCCCATTTTCCCTTTCTTCTCCTTCTGGGACTCCAATTACCTATATATTAGACATTTTGATATTATTCCACACTTTGTCATCTTTTTCCTTTCTGATCTGTTTTCTTTCTTTCCCATTCATTATTTTCTATTGATCTGTCTTCAAGTTCATGTTCTCTTCCCCTGGATCTTCATTTGACCATTAAGCCCATACCCTGAATTATTTTTATTCCAGATATTTAGTTCTAAAATTTCCATTTGGTTTTCTTTTATACTTTCCACTTTTTTTCTGCTGTGGTTTCCTATCTGCTCTTTTATTATAAATGTATTTTTTCTTTATATCCTTGAATGCAGTTAGAGTTGCTTTAAATGTCCTTGTCTGATAATTCCAGCGTCTCAGTCATCTTGAGATTGGCCTCGTTTTGTTTTCCTCTTGAGAATGGGTCATGTTTTCCTGGTTCTTTGTACACTGAGAATTTTAGGTTATACCCTGAATATTTTGAAGATTGTATTGACAGGACCCTAGATTCTACTTTATCCCTCAGGAAATTGCTGAATTTTCCTTGAGTAGGTAATTAACTTGGTTAATGTCAAACTACACACACTGTCTTCCTTGCAGCTGGCAACTGCTCAAGGCTCAGTTTGGTTCTTTTATCTTTGCAGGGATAGCTGCTGTTTCCCCTGCTCAGATGTGGTTTAGGTGTCTCAACTGGAGACTTGGGCAGAGTTTGCTATACAGGGGATTCAGGGTTCCTCTTCTCTGGCTCTTTCCTTTCCAAGATTCACGCCCCCCACCTCTTCAGCAAGCTTCATTGCTCTGGGCTCCAGGCTCTGGTTCCTCTTGCCAGAAAGACAGTGGGTTTTCTATTGCATTTCACCCATCTCATGCTGCACTGTGACTGGCCAAAGTGGGGAACATTTTCTAAAAAATGGGAAATCATCCAATGCCGGTTGCTTTGCACACATTTTGAATCCTCTCCAAAGTCTCTGTGTTTGGGTTCAGTTTTTAAGAGCCTGTAGGCAGTTGGATTTGGGGAGGTTTTTTTGTTTGTTTTTGTTGCTTTTTGTTTGCTTGTTTTTTCTGATTTTGTATTTTTGTATGTTGTCCAGCATGTATAGATATTATCTGTGTGTCTATCAGTCATGTCTGACTCTTTTGTGACCCCATGGACTGTAGCCTACCAGGCTCCTCTGTCCATGGAATTCTCCAGGCAAGAATAGTGGAGTGGGTTGCCATTCCCTTCTCCAGGGGATTTTCCCAACTCAGGGATTCCCAAACCTGGGTCTTCTGCATTGCAGGCAGATTCCTTACTGTCTGAGGGACTAGGGAAGTCTCTTATCTGTGGGAGAGTTGGTCAATTAAGACTTGATTCCTTAAAAAAATTTTTTTGTGTGTCTTTTATTGAATGTGTTACAATATTGCTTCTGTTATTATGTTTTGTTTTGTTTTTTTTTGGTGAAGAGGCATGGGGGATCTTAGTTCCCTGACCAGGGATTGAACCCACACCTCCCGCATTGGAAGGTAAAGTCTTTTTTTATTTTTATTTTATTTTTATTTTTTTTAAAATTTATTTATTTATTGGCCACGCTGTGCGGCATGTGGGATCTTACTTCCCTGATCGGGGATTGAACCTGGGCCCCCTGCTTTACAAGCCCAGAGTCCTAACCACCAGACCACCAGGGAAGCCCCCGGAAGGTAAAGTCTTAACCACTGGACCGCTTAGGGTGTCCCAGGGCTGTGGTTTATTTTTTCCCCTAAACTTAAAGCTTTTTATTTTGTATGGGGGTATAACCAATCAACAATGTTGTGATAGTTTCAGGTGAACAGCAAAGGGCCTCAGCCATACCTGACTCTTTTTCGTTTAATATTTATTTATGTGGCCGTGCCAAATAGATTTATTTCAGTTGTGGCGTGCAGGATCTTTGATTTTCACTGTGGCATGCAGGCTCAGGTAGACAAGTGCCAACAGCTTTCGCTCACCTGCAGGCCTTCTCCTGGGCTGACCTGCTTTACTCGCTGTCTGTGCCTTCTGCCTGATCTCACGATGTTGCCTGTGCATTTCTGTCTTAACAGAGCACATGCCGACTGTCAGGAATTCCAGCAGGGAACCTGCACTTCTTCACACGGGGCCTGGCAGGGACTTTGTAAAACCCCAGCAGCTCCAGACCACCCCTGTTCTAGAAGTGCCTGCTTTCCGAAGGGCCACATGTGCCCGTGTGCACACCCACCCCGAATTACGCGTATGCATTATGCTCAGTGATTTTTGATCACTCTCTTTCACTTTTTCCACACTTGAGAACTCAGATCCAAGCCACTCTTGCCCCTACCACACCTGTGAAGATAGCCTGAAGTCTGAAGGCTCGAACAGTCCAAGAACTGGCGATCTATGGCCTGATGTCTATTTTTGTAAATAAAGCTTTACTGGGACACAGTCATGCTCACTCATGCTGTGGTGTCTGTGGCTGAGTTATGTACTACAGTGGCAGAGGTGAGTAACTGTGATGGAGACGGTAAGGTCTTCAAAGCCTAAAATACTTAGCATCTGGCCCTTTACAGAAGAAGTTTGCAGAACTCTGACTGTCTATGTTTTCCAGCTGTTTCAGTGACAATTGCAAAGTAAAGTTGCCAGATTTAGCAGTTAAAAATACAGGACACTTATATAAACAGCAAATTTTAGATAAGCAATTAATGCTTTCTAAATCACTGCAGATGGTGATTGGAGCCATCAAATTAAAAGACGCTTACTCCTTGGAAGGAAAGTTATGACCAACCTAGACAGCATTTTAAAAAGCAAAGACATTACTTTGTCAGCAAAGGTCCATCTAGTCAAGGCTATGGTTTTTCCAGTGGTCATGTATGGATGTGAGAGTTGGAGTATAAAGAAAGCTGAGCACTGAAGAACTGATGCTTTTGAACTGTGGTGTTGGAGAAGACTCTTGAGAGTCCCTTGGACTGCAAGGAGATCCAACCAGTTCATCCTAAAGGAGATCAGTCCTGGGTGTTCATTGGAAGGACTGATGTTGAAGCTGAAACTCCAATACTTTGGCTACCTGATGCAAAGAGCTGACTCACTTGAAAAGACCTTGATGCTGGGAAAAATTGAAGGCAGAAGGAGAAGGGGATGACAGAGGATGAGATGGCTGGATGGCATCACTGACTCACTGGACGTGGGTTTGGGTGGACTCCAGGAGTTGGTGATAGACAGGGAGGCCTGGCGTGCTGCGGTTCATGGGATCGCAAAGAGTTGGAGACGACTGAGTGACTGAACTGAACTGACAATAAGCATGTCCCAAATATCGCCTGGCAACCTTCTAACAAAGACGTCTAACAAGACTTCCCATGGTCTATGGTCCCTTGGCCCTGCTTCACCTGCCTCACTTTTTAGCTTTGGAAGAGAAAGAAGTTGAAGGAGAGAGAGGTCTTGGGGATGATCTGCCTTCCTTAGAAGGGAGAATGCGTAAAGGAAGCAGGAGAAAGTCTTCAGTCACTTTGGCCTTCCTTGCAGTGAGAATGGTGGGACGTCTGGGTCTGGGTCCCCCGGGGGCAGCTGGCAAGCTGCAGTGACCACTCTTCAAATTCCACGAGCAAATATTGTTGAAGGGGATGGGGAAGGGAGGAGCTGTTTCATTTTTCCTGCTGGAGAGTGTTTATTTAAATGAGCAGCTCCACTGTGCCTTGAACAGATGGTTTATAGATTTCCTCATTGTCTGGTTTAATGCCCCAATTTAATCCCTGATTGGTACAGAAACAACTACTCTTTTCTGTTAGATGTGGAAACAGACCTCCTGGTACACACTCTGCCTCTCACCGTTCCTTTACATCATCTCCATGTCAGAGGGTTAGTTGAAGTCATCTTCGATGGGAGATACCTCTGAAGGAGCTTCATCCTCTAGCTGATGGAGACTAGACCAAGAGGCAGTGAGGTGCCCATTCACTAGCTAAATGACCTGGAGGATGTTACCTAACTTTTCTGAGCTTTCTTTATGGTCCAGCTCTCACATCCATACATGACTATTGGAAAATATAGTGCTTGGTAAATGTTAGCTGTTGTTCTTTGCTTTAGCAGCTGACTTGAAATAACCAATGGCCAGTCCTGCGATGTCCCTTTAACCTAGCCTTCAGCACTGTGAACTCTCCCCACTAGGTGTCGCAATTCAGCAGGCCCTGCCTGTCCCTTAGCTTGACTTTTTGCTTATTCTCATTTTCGATTTGATTTGGTGATTTCAAGGGGATAAACTAGCACACTATCTCTTGAAGTCTCTGGGGATCCAGAAATTCCAGCAGAATTGCTAGTGTCCAGGCCTGGAAGAGGCTCTTTGGACTCCTGCCTTTGTCCAGAGTTAATGTGACAAGTACTTTATTGTCCAAATGAAGATATTTTAAGAGTGAGAAGGGGACTGTTAGTAATGATGCCAGGACAAGAAAAGTACACTGGGTGTTTCCCAAGAATCTAAACATGAGCACCCCATCCATGGAGGTTTTTTCTCAGTATTTTCAGAATCCCCAGGACAGAAATTCCCTGACATACCTTAAGATCCCATAACAATAAGCTGAGCTTGTGTTTTAGGGGGTGTCTTAATTCCGGCAGGTGTTGTCTTCTTGCCTTAAGAGTGTCTTGCCTGCTTGAGTTCATCTGCTTGAGTTTTGTCCCTGGTGGATGTGGTGGGCATGTGTCTGCCCCACAGACCTCCAGGCATCAAGGCCTCCTCTCTGCTGTATCCTCTACAGCTTCTCTTCCAGCTGGAAACCCCTTCAGAAGCATGAGTCCTCCATCTCTGGATGTGTTGAAAGACAGGGAGTGTGTGGCCACTTTCCATGTTATTTTAAATTTTTTAATTGAATTATAGTTGATTTACAATGTTGCCTTAATTTCAGGTGTACAGCAAAGTGACTCAGTTATACGTATACATATATCCACTCTTTTTTAGGTTTTATTCCCATATAGGTCACTATAGAGTATTGAGTCAAGTTCCCTGTGCTATATTGTCTCTGCTGTGCTTAGTCGCTCCGTCATGTCTGAGTCTTATGCGACCCCATGGACTGTAGCATGCCAGGCACCTCTGTCCATGGGGATTCTCCAGGCAAGAATGCTAGAGAAGGTTGCCATGACTCCTCGAGGGGATCTTCCCAACCCAGGGATTGAACCCAGGTCTCCCGCATTGCAGGGGAATTGTTTATCATCTGAGCCACCAGGGAAGCCCAAGAATACTGGAGTGGGTAGCATATCTCTTCTCCAGGGGAGAGATTCCCCGCTTAGGAATCGAACCGGGGTCTCCTGCACTGCAGGTGGATTCTTTACCAGCTGAGCTACCAGGGAAGCCCCCTGTGCTATACAGTAGGTCCTTATCTGTTTTGTATACAGTAGTATGTCAATCCCAGTCTCCCAATTCATCCCCTTTGTTTTTCCTTTGGTAACCATAAATTTGATTTCTACATCTTGTGACTCTATTGAGGGGATTCTTCTAAGGTTTCTTCTGATCCCTAGTCTCCATCATCCTATTTCAGATTTGCTTATCTTCCATTAAAGGGCAGGGGGAAGCTAATGTTCCCACTCACCATGACTCACATGTTATACTTTTTCTTCAACCATCTTGGTCATCCCATCAACCCCATGGGATTGGTATTTCAGTTCAGTCGCTCAGTCATGTCAGACTCTTTGAGACCTCATGGATTGCAGCAGGCCAGGCATCCCTGTTCATCACCAACTCCTGGTATTTACTCAAACTCAAGCCCATTAAGTTAGTGATACCATCTAACCATCTCATCCTCTGTTGTTCCCTTCTCCTCGAGCCTTCAGTCTTTTTCATTATCAGGGTCTTTTCAAATGAGTCAGCTCTTCACATCAGGTGGCCAAAGTATTGGAGTTTCAGCTTCAACATCAGTCCTTCCAGTGAATATTCAGGACTGATTTCCTTTAGGGTGGACTAGTTGGATCTCCTTGAAGTCCAAGGGACTCTCAAGAGTCTTCTCCAACACCATAGTTCAAAAGCATCAATTCTTCAGCACTCAGCTTTCTTTATAGTCAAACTCTCACATCCATACATGACTACTGGAAAAACAATAGCTTTGACTAGACGAAGCTTTGTCAGCAAAAGTCTTTGCTTTTTAAAATGCTGTCTAGGTTGGTCATAGCTTTTCTTCCAAAGAACAAGCGTCTTTTAATTTCATGACTGTAGTCACCATCTGCAGTGATTTTGGAGCCAAAATAAATAAATAAAGTCAGCCATTGTTTCCCCATCTATTTGCCACGAAGTGATGGGACCGAATGCCATAATCTTAGTTTTCTGAATGTTGAGCTTTAAGCCAACTTTTTCACTCTCCTTTTTCACTTTCATCAAGAGGTTCTTTAGTTCTTCTTCACTTTCTGTCATAGGGTGGTGTCATCTGCATTTCAGGTTATTGATACTTCTCCCGGCAATCTTGATTCCAGCTTGTGCTTCATCCAGCCCAGCGTTTCTCATGATGTACTCTGCATAGAAGTTAAATAAGCTGGGTGACAATATGCAGCCTTGACATACTCCTTTTCCTATTTGGAATCAGTCTGTTGTTCCATGTCCAGTTCTAACTGTTGCTTATTGACATGTATACACATTTCTCAAGAGGCGGGTCAGGTCTGGTATTCCCATCTCTTGAAGAATTTTCCAGTTTGTTGTGATCCACACAGTCAAAGGTTTTGGCATAGTCAATAAAGCAGAAATAGATGTTTTTCTGGAACTCTCTTGCTTTTTCAATGATCTAGCGGATGTTGGCAATTTGATCTCTTGTTCCTCTGCCTTTTGTAAATTCAGCTTGAACATCTGAAAGTTCACAGTTCATGTATTGTCGAAGCCTGATTTGGAGAATTTTGAGCATTACTTTACTAGCATGTGAGATGAGTGCAACTGTATGGTAGTTTGAGCATTCTTTGGCATTGCCTTTTTAGGGATTAGAATGAAAACTGACCTTTTCCAGTCCTGTGGCCACTGCTGAGTTTTCCAAATCTTCTGGCATATTGAGTGCAGCACTTTCATAGCATCATCTTTTAGGCTTTGAAATAGCTCAACTGGAATTCCATCACCTCCACTAGTTTTGTTCGTAGTGATGCTTTCTAAGGCCCACTTGACTTCACACTCCAGGATGTCTGGCTCTAGGTGAATGAGCGCACCATTGTGATTATCTGGGTCATGAAAATCTTTTTTGTATAGTTCTTCTGTGTAATCTTGCCACCTCTTCTTAATCTCTTCTGCTCTGTTAGGTCCATACCATTTCTGTCCTTTATTGTGCATATCTTTGCATGAAATGTTCCCTTGGTATCTCTAAGTTTTTGAAGAGATCTCTAGACTTTCTCATTCTATTGTTTTCCTCTATTTCTTTGTACTGATCATTAAGGAAGGCTTTCTTATCTCTCCTTGCTATTCTTTGGAACTCTGCATTCAAATGGGTATATTTTTCCTTTTTTCCTTTGCTTTTTTGCTTCTCTTCTTTTCATGGCTATTTGTAAGGCCTCCTCAGACAGCCATTTTGCTTTTTTGCATTTCTTTTATTTGGGGATGGTCTTGCTCTCTGTCTCCTGTACAATGTCACAAACTCCCATCTGTAGTTCATGAGGCACTCTATCAGAACTAGTCCCTTAAATTATTTCTCACTTCCACTGTATAATTGTTAGGGATTTGATTTAGGTCATACATGAATAGTCTAGTGGTTTTCCCTACTTTCTTCAATTTAAGTCAGAATTTTGCAACAAGGAGTTAATGATCGGAGCCACAGTCAGCTCCTGGTCTTGTTTTTGCTGACTGTATAGAGCTTCTCCATCTTTGGCTGCAAAGAATATAATCAATCTGATTTCAGTGTTGACCATCTGGTGATGTCCATATGTAGGGTCTTCCCTTGTGTTGTTGGAAGAGGGTGTTTGCTATGACCAGTTCTCTTGGCAAAACTTTATTAGCCTTTGCCCTGCTTCATTCCGTATTCCAAGGCCAAATTTGCCTGTTACTCCAGGTGTTTCTTGACTTCCTACTTTTGCATTCCAGTCCCCTATAATGAAAAGGACATCTTTTTTGGGCGTTAGTTCTAGAAGGTCTTGTAGGTCTTCATAGAACAATTCAACTTCAGCTTCTTCAGCACTGCTGGTTGGGGATTGGTATTACTGGATTGTTATTATTAAACCCTATTTCACGGGTGAGGAAACTGAGGCCTAGAGTGGTCACAGACCATGAAAGGCAGGGCTGGGGTTCAATTCCAGGGCTGTCTGGCTCCAAAGCCCTGTCTTACCACCTGAGGCTGCTCCCAGTGTCTTTACGGTAAGATCACTCTTCTAGCAGACATCACAGCAAGTCCCTTTCCCTCTGTGGTCTCACCTTCCTCTTCTGGAAGCTAGGAGGAGTGGATACATGTGCTAAAGGCTGTCCTAGTAACTGGAGAGACTGTGGGGTGGGGCAGGGTGGGGTCAGCCTGGGAAGACTTTATGGGGGCATTGAACAAGGGTTTGAAGGAAGAGGGGAGTCTGAGGCAATGGGTTATTGGGTTCAATCTAACAGACAAAAATAAGATTGTGTGTATGATTTCCTAGCTGCCAGTCCAACTAGGAAAGGCCAAGAAGACCGTGGTGATGAGTCAGTTAAAAAAACTTTGTCTCAAATCATACTTAGCAGGGGATGGTGCACGTGAGAAGCACAGAATGCATTTCTATGACAACAATGGGGCTGTTTAGGGGTCACTCTGAAAGAGAGTCCAGGCCCAGGAAGGAAGGCCTATAGGAAGCCCTGGGGCGGAGATGTGTAACCAGAGTTTGTCCAGCTGCTGGTCAGGTCCTCAGGGCGCATGGTGCCCTTTATCTTAGAGGCCGTGACTCTTGGGGAGAAAGACGTGCTCCTCCAGCACATGGTCTCCTGCCTAGGTGTGGCAGCGGGGGCACAGGACCCGGCTCGAGCCGCAAGGCTGCGACCCCAGTTGGGACCAGACTGGGCACAGGGGCGTGAACAACCTACAGGCCCTCATTTCCCCCTACACCCTGGCCCATGCATGGGGTAGGGGCAGGGGCAGGGGCGGGGGTCGTACCAGTGAGTGCCCCGGAGGAGCGGCCGATCCAAGAATCCGGGCGGCGGGGAGGGAGGAAGTCTCCCGGAGGGCAGCCAAGCCTGGGCCAGGCCCGGGGAGTCCGAGCCCAGCACTGTCCGGCTGGGTCCCTCCAGCTCCAACGCTGGGGATCTGGCCGGGGGTGCTGGAGGTCCTTGGCCCCAGACCCCGCCCTCAGCCTCGCGCACCCCTTCCCCAGCAGCCGCCCTACCCGCAGTGTCCGCTCCAGGTCCCCGCTCCCGTCCCTTCCCCCACCCCTCGCGCGGGGCGCTGGCCCCCTCAGCCTTGTGGTTCTCCGGCCGGCCCCGCCTCGCCC
>SJYW01024802.1:1085226-1099862 GCA_006410735.1 Raphicerus campestris | reverse complement strand
CGACCCAGTCCGCGGAGGGGCGAGCGGCCCAGGGAACCCCTGGAAGGGCTGTCGGGGGCGGCAGGGGGCCAACTGAGGGCGGGGTGGGATCTGCGCCCTGTGAGGGGGCGGCAAGCCGCCTGAAGGGGACGACGTGTGCGGAGCCCGGTAACCGGGCGAGGAGGGGTCTTCACGGGGAAAGGCTCAGAGGAGGACCTTCCGGGAACAGGGTGCGGGAGTGGCCGGCGGAACCCTAGGCGAAGGGATGGGGGTCTGTAGGATGCAGCAGGAAGGCGGAGCTCCGGAGCTGTCAAGGGGTTCTGACTGTGGGACCCAGCGGGCCGGCCGGGGGAGGTCCCTTTAGCGCCCCCAGGGAGGGCAGGGAGCTCGGGCCGGGCTGGGTGCCGCCTGCAGCCCCGGCACTCCCTGACCACCCCTTGGGCCACCGCTGGCAGGTCGGGACTCAGTGACAGGGCTTTGGCAGGCCCCGAGATCTGGGATGTAGCCCATCTGTGCATCCAAGTTTGGGACTTTAAAAAACTTTCTGTGGTTATAAAGAAATTAAAAAGTCCAAACAAGAATCTGGCTCCTTACCAAGAGCAGTGTTTGTAGTCGTGTATTTCAGAGCTGGAGTCTTGGATCTCCTGTCTTTGAAAGAGATACTGTCCGTTCTCTGTCTCTTTCCCCTAGTGTCTGGGGAGGTTTGAAGCATTAGGGTAGTATGGGGTCCCCTAGGCTGGGTAGACCTTTCCTCCCCATACCCCAAACATGGATAAGACTGCAGAGAACCAAACTCTTTATGAGATGGTGCCCTTCTGATAGGCAGCTGTCCCCCTCCCTGGGGTGACTCAGGTATTTCCTCCTCCAGGAAGCTTTCCTGGACTAGTGGAGAATACTGAGGACTCACGCTCTGACCCTGCATATCAGCCAGCTTCCCTCTCTTTACTAAAAATAACCACAGAGAATGTTTTGTATGTATGTTCTGCTATAAAGATGTGTAGTCAACTTGTCATTGTAAGTAATGGGAAGGGGAGGAGACATATTATGGACAATTTCAAACAATGGCCTGGACAAATCATTTATATTTAGCTAAGGAATGCAGCCAGGGAGGCAAACCATTCACAGTGGCTTCCTACCCTCTGCCGGGTCCTGGCAAGGCCCATGCAACTGAGCTGTGGGTTGGAGGGGTGAGGGAAGGAGGAGGGTTGGGGTGGATAAAACTTGAACGGTGATTCAGTTCTACAATTGCTTGTTGAAGACCTGCTGTGTGCAAGGCCAGAACAGCTGAGAGTGAACCAGAATGGAGAGGGGATTTTTTTTGATCTGATTAAATCATATTTTATGGTCTTCCCTGGTGGCTTAGCGGTAAAAAATCCGTCTGCAATGCAGGAGACGTGGGCTTGATCCCTAGGTTGGGAACATCTCCTGGAGAAGGAAATGACAACCCACTCCAGTATTCCTGCCTGGAAAATCCCATGGACAGAGGGGTCCATGGGGTCGCAAAGCGTAGGACATGACTTAGTGACTAAACAACAGCAGCAAGTCATATTTTAATCTTTAAATTGATGAACACATTTTTATTTTTTTACATAATTTAAAAAATTTTTGAAATAAAATTTTCTATTTCTTTGGTTGCTTTGGATCTTCGTTGCAGCACTCAGAATCTTTGATCTTCGTTGTGGCATGCAGGATCTTTAGTTGCATCATGTAAATCTAGTTCCCTGACCAGGGATCGAACCTAGGCCTCCTGGAGTAAGGAGTCCTAGCCATTGGAGGACCAGAGAAGTCCCCAGGCAAATGTCATTTTAAATTGCCCCCTTGTAGTTTAGGAAAATGAGGCTCAGAGAGCATAAATGTCTTCCCTGAAGTCACCGAACTCATAAGTGGGAGAAGCAGAACTTGAACCTGTGGCTTCTGACCCCTTAGGCTGTGTTTTCTGCTATGTCAGCTGCCTCCGTCATTCTTCACTGTTGAACCTGGAAGACTTGGGCTCTGACCTTCGTCCTAACATTGCCTAATTGTGCAACCCTGGGCAAGTTACCGCCTCTCTCCAGGCCTCTCTTTGTTTTTTGAATTTGGTCATCCCCCAGGGCTACTGGCAGTTCCCTCACCAGGAATCAAACCTATGCCCCTTGGATTGGATGCTCAGAGTCCTAACCACTGGATCTCCAGGGAAATCCCCATTCCTCTGTTTTGGATGATTATGGGTTAAAATGTTTTTAGGGTCTCTTCCATCTTTGGATATCTAACAGTGTAAGATGCTATCAGCAGCCAGTCCGTGAGTTAATGTGTTGTTTATTTTCTATTTTTAATTGTGAAAAAAGAAATGCATAAAAACAACCATCATAACCATTTTAAAATGTACAGTTCAGTTGCAGGAACTATATTCACATGGTTCTGTACAGATCTCTAGGATTTTTTTGTCTGCAAAACTGAAACTGTACACCCATTAAACGGTAGCCCATCCCCTCAGCTCCTGGCCACCTCCACTCTACTCTGTGGTTTATTAGGCTCCTACTATGTCCTTAATAAATGTTTCCCTTGAGGAATGAATAAGGCAAGTAGGTAGCTGGCTGGAGTGCCAGTCCTCATCCCTGTGAATAAACTTCAGCATCGGCCAGTTGCTCAGTTGTGTTCAACTTTTTGTGACCCCGTGGATCATAGCCCTCCAGGCTCCTCTGTCCATGGGATTTTCCAGGCAAGAATGCTGGAGTGGGTTGCAATGTCCTCCTCCACGGGATCTTCCCCACCCAGGTATTGAACCTGTGTCTCCTGAGTCTCCTGCATTGGCAGGCAGATTCTTTACCATTGAGCCACCTGGGAAGCCCCAGCACCAGCCGATCTGTTCAGTAAATGAGTGAGCAGGTGAGGCCTGGGGCAAGTGCCTTCACCTCTTTGAGCTTTCCCTTGCTGCTTATAAAAGGAGGATAACAATACCAGCTCTCAGGGCTGTTGGAAGGAGCCGTGGGAGCATGTATGTGAAGCATGTAGCTTAGGGCCTCAGACACAGCAGGTGTGCAGTTAAGTGGTGCCTGTTATTTATAACCTAGCTGAGAAGCTAGACTCACAGAGGAGGAGAGGACTTCTTCCACTGTCAAGGCCCAGGCCTGCTGTGGTGGGCACCCCACGGACTGAGAGGGTATGGATCTAATCCAGGTGCCTTAGCTGGCACTGCATATCCTTCCTGGGCTTCTCAGATGGCTCCATGGGTAAAGAACCCGCTTGCTAATGCAGGAGACACAGGAGACACGGGTTCGATCCCTGGGTCTGGAAGATCCTGGAGGAGGGCATGGCTCCAGTATCCTTGCCTGGAAAATCCCGTGGATGGAGGAGATTGGTGGGTTACAATCCATACAATTGCAAAGACTTGGACATGACTGAAGCGACAGAGCACGCATACACACATCTTTCCTACCCAACCTGCCCTGCCTGTCCAGCTTCATCTTCCACTCTCTTCCCCCAGGGATCCCCGATGCCAGACAGACTCATCTCCCAGCATGCCTGGCTCATTCCTTCTTTGTCTCAGTCAGACTGTTCCACCTTCCTGAACTGCGCCTCCCCATTCATTCCTTCCACTCTTTAGGATCCTACTCATGTCTGAGCTCCTTCACAGAGCCATCCCCAAAGAACCTTTTGGCATTTTATGTCTTCATCTCTCCTGGCTTTGCCACACTGCTTGGGGGTGATTCTTTAATGTGTTTCTTAGTGCAAGAGTCTGTGCTGGGATTTCCTTGGTGGTCCAGTGGAAGACTCTGCACGCCCAATGCAGGGGCCTGGGTCTGATCTCTGGTCGGAAAACTAAGATCCCACATACTGCAAGTTAAGAGTTCATAGACAGCAACTAAGTCCACGCACCTCAACTGGAGAACATGCATTGCAACAAAGACCCAGTTCAGTTCAGTTGCTCAGTCGTGTCTGATTCTTTGCAACCCCATGAATCGCAGCACGCCAGGCCTGCCTGTCCATCACCAACTCCCGGAGTTCTCTCAAACTCACGTCCATCGAGTCGGTGATGCCATCCAGCCATCTCATCCTCTGTCGTCCCCTTCTCCTCCTGCCCCCAATCCCTCCCAGCATCAGAGTCTTTTCCAATGAGTCAACTCTTCGCATGAGGTGGCCAAAGTACCAGAGTTTCAGCTTTAGCATCATTCCTTCCAAAGAACACCCAGGACTGATCTTCTTTAGAATGGACTGGTTGGATCTCCTTGCAGTCCAAGGGACTCTCAAGAGTCTTCTCCAACACCACAATTCAAGAGCATCAATTCTTTGGTGCTCAGCTTTCTTCACAGTCCAACTCTCACATCCGTACTTGACCACTGGAAAAACCATAGCCTTGACTAGTTGGACCTTTGTTGGCAAAGTAATGTCTCTGCTTTTCAATATGCTATCTAGGTTGGTCATAACTCTCCTTCCAAGGAGTAAGACCCAGTGCAGCCAAAATAAATAATAAATAAAGCTTTCTTAATGTTAAAAAAGAGTTTGTGCTGATATACATCTGATGATACAAAACAATCGAATGGGAAAGACTAGAGATCTCTACAAAAAATTAGAGATACCAAGGAAACATTTCATGCAAAGAAGGGCACTGCATATAAGGACAGAAAAAATAAAGGACAGAAATGGTATGGACCTAACAGAAGCAGAAGAGATTAAGAAGAGATGGTGAGAATACAAAGAAGAACTATACAAAAAAGATCTTAATGACCCAGATAACCGTGATGGTGTGATCACTCACCTAGAGCCAGACATCGAAGTCAAGTGGGCCTTAGGAAGCATCACTATGAATAAAGCTAGTGGAGGTGATGGAATTCCAGCTGAGCTATTTCAAATCCTAAAAGATGATGCTGTTAAAGTGCTGCACCCAGTATGCCAGAAAATTTGGAAAACTCAGCAGTGGCCACAGGACTGGAAAAAGTCAGTTTTCACTCCAATCCCTTAGAAAGGCAATGCCAAAGAATGCTCAAACTACCGCACAATTGCACTCATATCACATGCTAGCAAAGTAATGCTCAAAATTCTCCAAGCTAGGTTTCAGTAGTATGTGAACTGAGAACTTCGAGATGTTCAAGCTGGATTTAGAAAAATCAGAGGAACCAGAGATCAAACTGCCAACATCCTTTGGGTCATAGAAAAAGCAAGGGAATTCCAGGAAAACATCTACTTCTTCTTCATTGACAATGCCAAAGCCTTTGAGTGTGTGGATCACAATAAACTGTGGAAAATTCTTAGATGGGAATACTAGACCACCTTTNTTCTTAATGTTAAAAAAGAGTTTGTGCTGATATACATCTGATGATACAAAACAATCGAATGGGAAAGACTAGAGATCTCTACAAAAAATTAGAGATACCAAGGAAACATTTCATGCAAAGAAGGGCACTGCATATAAGGACAGAAAAAATAAAGGACAGAAATGGTATGGACCTAACAGAAGCAGAAGAGATTAAGAAGAGATGGTGAGAATACAAAGAAGAACTATACAAAAAAGATCTTAATGACCCAGATAACCGTGATGGTGTGATCACTCACCTAGAGCCAGACATCGAAGTCAAGTGGGCCTTAGGAAGCATCACTATGAATAAAGCTAGTGGAGGTGATGGAATTCCAGCTGAGCTATTTCAAATCCTAAAAGATGATGCTGTTAAAGTGCTGCACCCAGTATGCCAGAAAATTTGGAAAACTCAGCAGTGGCCACAGGACTGGAAAAAGTCAGTTTTCACTCCAATCCCTTAGAAAGGCAATGCCAAAGAATGCTCAAACTACCGCACAATTGCACTCATATCACATGCTAGCAAAGTAATGCTCAAAATTCTCCAAGCTAGGTTTCAGTAGTATGTGAACTGAGAACTTCGAGATGTTCAAGCTGGATTTAGAAAAATCAGAGGAACCAGAGATCAAACTGCCAACATCCTTTGGGTCATAGAAAAAGCAAGGGAATTCCAGGAAAACATCTACTTCTTCTTCATTGACAATGCCAAAGCCTTTGAGTGTGTGGATCACAATAAACTGTGGAAAATTCTTAGATGGGAATACTAGACCACCTTTACCTACCTTCTGAGAAATCTGTATGCATGTCAAGAAGCAACAGTTAGAACTGGGCATGGAACAACAGACTGTTTCCAAATTGAGAAAGGAGTATGTCAAGGCTGTATATTGTTATCCTGCTTATAAATAACTTATATGCAGAATACATCACATGAAATGCCGGGTTGGGTGAAGCATAAGCTATAATCAAGATTGCTGGGAGAAATATCAATAACCTCAGATATGCAGATGACACTACCCTTATGGCAGAAAGCGAAGAGGAACTAAAGAGTCTTTTGATCAAAGTGAAAGAAGAGTGAAAAAGCTGGCTTAAAACTCAACATTCAGAAAACGAGGATCATGGCATCTGGTGCCATCACTTCATGGCAAATAGATGGGAAACAACAGAAATAGTGACAGACTTCATTTTCTTGGGCTCCAAAATCACTTGTAATGGTGACCGCAGCCATGAAATTAAAAGATGCTTGCTCCTTGGAAGAACAGCTAGGACAAACCTAGACAGCATATTAAAAAGCAGAGACATTACGTTGCCAACAAAGGTCCCATAGTCAAAGCTATGGTTTTTCCAGTAGTAGTCATGCATGGATGTGAGAGTTGAACCATAAAGAAGGCTGAGTGCCGAAGAATTGATGCTTTTGAACTATGGTGTTAGAGAAGACTCTTGAGAGTCCCCTAGACTGTGAAGAGATCCAACTAGTAAATCCTAAAGGAAATCAGTCCTGAATATTCATTGGAAGGACTGATGCTGAAGCTGAAGCTCCAATACTTTGGCCACCTGATGCGAACTGGCTCATTAGATAAGATCCTGATGCTGGGAAAGACTGAAGGCAGGAGAGGATGAAATGGTTGGATGGCATCACTGACTTGATGGACATGAGTTTGAGCAAGCTCTGTGAATTGGTGATGGACAGGGAAGCCTGACGTGCTGCGGTTCATGGGGTTGCAAAGGGTCTGACATGACTGAGCGACTGGANTGACTTGATGGACATGAGTTTGAGCAAGCTCTGTGAATTGGTGATGGACAGGGAAGCCTGACGTGCTGCGGTTCATGGGGTTGCAAAGGGTCTGACATGACTGAGCGACTGGACTGAACTGATACAAAAATGAAAATGGGAAAGGTCTTTGTCTTCATGGAGCACATAATGCAGTAAAGGGTTAAGAAAGATCTTCCGAAAAATGACAGTTCAAAATATAAGGTGAGCAGCCTATGAGAGTAGAATATGGATTCAGACGGGGTTGGAGTTGATCACCCTGATTCTAGAGGAACACATCATGTACCAGGTGGTGTCTGACGTGAGCACTGAAGGTCCGCTTTCCTTTTGACAGGAGGAGGGGAGGGTGAGCCTGAGGAACAGCACTGAGGAAGTGCTGGGGCTTTGAACAGCTCAGTGGGGCCAATGAGTAGATTGTGTTGGGGGAAACTTGAACCTTCTAGAATCCCAAGTTTGCATCTGCAGCACCATTTGTGCACGAGCCTGGCTTTCTCCGAAGTCATGTTTCCGCAAAGGGCCAAATGTTTCCTGCATATATCTTCGCATCCCAAATTAACCACACTTTCAACTTCTGCAACAGTTTAATCTCTCACTTGATGGCCATTTTCCATCAAGTTTTTATTGCTCCTCGAAAGTAGCTTTGGGGCTTTCACTGGTGGCTCAGTGGTGTAGAAGTCACCTGCCCGTGCCAGAGATGTGAGTTCAACCCCTGGTATGGAAAGATCCCACATGCCTCGGAGCAAGTAAACCTGTGCACCACAACTTTGTATTCTCGTACTTTAGTGCCTGAGAACCGCAACTACTGAAATCTATGTGTCCTAGAGCCTGTGCTCCACAACGAGAGAAGCCACAGCAATGAGAAGCCCATTCACCACAGTGAGAGTAGCCGCTGTCCCCTGCAACTAGAGAAGAGCCCGCCCAGCACAAAGACTCAGCACAGCCAAAAATAAATAAATGAATAAGTAAAATTATATAAAAAAAGGAACTTTGGATGTAGCAGAGATGGATGCAACAAAGTGGCCTCAGAGGGTCTCTCTCCTGTCTCAGTCAGGTTACACACTTTCAGATATACGAAACTCTGTCTCACTGCGAGTGGTCAGAATTCCAGACATTAAATCCTTGGATGCCAAGGGTCTACCCCAGGGATGGCAAATACCTGGCACAGCTACTCTTACTGTTGGAAGGGCCCCTAGCAGACATCACTAATCCATCTTGGATGTCTTTCCCGCTGAGTCTTTAGCACCCACCACCCGCTGAGTGCTTTCCAGGTGGCGCTAGTGGTGAAAAATCTGCCTGCCAGTTCAGGTAGATGGAAGAGACGCAGGTTTGATCCCTGGGTTGGGAAGATCCCCTGGAGGAGGGCATCGTAATCCACTCCAGTATTCCTGCCTGGAAAATTCCATGGACAGAGCAGCCTGGCAGGCTACAATCCAAGGGGTTGCAAAGAGCCAGACACGACTGAAGCGACTTAGCACACACCAGCTGAGTGGACTGTCACAGCAGCTGAAACCCATTTGCCCTTCTGGCCTTCTCCATTTGTTGAATGAATAAGGGTTTTTTTTAAAAAAATATTTTATTTGGCTGCGCTTAGGAGGGTCTTAGTTGTGGCTTGTGGGATCTATTTCCCTGACCAGGGACTGAACCTGCGTCCCCTGCACTGGGAACGCAGAGTCTTAGCCACTGGACCACCAGGGAAGTCCTAATGAATGGGTTCTTGATGGGAGAGACTGCAGACCAAAGAATGGCCGTTGCTGGACAGATTTCGCCCTGGAGTGCCTTCACAGCAGGTAATGACCTAGTGTTTTGTGTATTTTCCTGCAGAAATATCCTGGGATCGTCTCTCATCTGTCAGCCATCAAGGTGTTTGCAGGAAATTCGAGGAAAAAATAGGTCAGTGCTGGGTTCACTGTGTGGTGGGGCCTCTGAAAGTCGGAGTGTTATAAACTGTTTAAAGCCAGAGTCTCTCTTGCCCTTTCACTATGGGTTGGGGGGTGAGGATGGACTGGGATGTTGACATTTTCTAGCTGTCTCTCTGCGCCCCCGCTCTTGACTTTGAATTGATAAGCCCCTCAAATTGGGCTTTGGGGGCCAGGGAGATTGTCCCTCCTCCTCGCTGTTTCTGAATGGTGGCCGGCAGTATTCTTAATTTCTTTCTTCACCACCTTGATGGTAGGGAGGAAGCCTTGGGGGATACAGGAGAGGCCTGTAACTTCCTGCTTCCTGTCTCCTCCCGGCAGTGGGCTTGGGAGCCAGGGTGGAGGACCTCCCATCAGCCGGCCAGAAAAGAATCTCTGGGAATCTGGCCAGTCCCACCTGTGTCTGTTCCTCTTTACTGGGCTCTGCAGGAAAGCCTCTAGCCCTCTGGGTGGGCACCCTCTGCCAGGATGCTCACCGGGGGTCCTCATCTCTGCTCCTGCAGGCTCCGGGGGGTATTGCTGGTAGCTTCTTTCTTCCCAGCACCTGTGTGTTGAGGCCCCTGCGGAGCTGGAGGTGGGCGGCAGCCTACCCAGGTTTCCGCTGTGGATGGTGCTGATTCAGGTTCCAGCGCTGCTGCCTACAGACCTGGGTCTTTTAATGTTTTACCTGATGTGTGTTTTATCCTGTGGCTTCCTCCTGCTGGGTGGTTTGTGAATCTTTTACCTTTCAGAACCTGGCTGCGTGGTGGAGGGGGTGGTGTGATGATAAGGGTGGTGGCTGGGAAATTTTCTTGTCAAGCGTCCCTTCTTTGTGAGTCCCAGCACAGCTGTTTGGAGCCCCAGGAGCAGCCTCGGGCCTCTTGCTGGCCTGTTGTGCTTGTCACATGACACTCAGGTGCCAGTATTCATATTTGTCATCGTCATCATCTGCCACAGTGTCAGTGTGTCCACAACTAATTTAGGTTTCCTTGGTGGCTTAGATGATAGAGAATCTGCATCTGATGTAGAAGATCTGGGTTCAATCTCAGGGTCAGAAAGAGCCCCTGGAGAAGGAAACAGCAACCCACTCCAGTATTCTTGCCGGAAAATCCCATGGACAAGAGGAGCCTGGCGGGCTACAGTCCAAGGGGTCGAAAAGAGTCCAACATGGCTGAGTGACTAACACACACACAGACACACCTGATTTAATATGGCTGCAGTACTGAATCTTAATTTTATTCTCATTTAGTTTTCACGAGGGTCCTGTGGGGTAGCTAGCATTTCCCGTCTCGCAATGGCAGCAGTTGAAGTGGAGTGCGGGCCAGAGACTTGCCGAAGACCACATCTTTAGTGCTGGGGGCGGTCAGCAGCTCAATGCGCCCCTGCCCCTGCCTTCCCAGCTGACCTTCGGCCCCTCCTATCAGGCCAGGGAATCTGTTCGAGTCCCTCGAGTCTGCAGTCTGCTGCAGCCAGGATGTAGGCTCTCATTCTAAGTCATCCCCCGCTCCCTTGGGGCCTGGCAGGGGAGGGGGGTGTGCTTTCAGTCTGCCGCCCTGGGATTTGGGGCACCGCCTACAGGACGACTGGCCGGCAGCCGGCATGAGGCCAGGCCAAGGGAAGCCAGTCTGCTGAAAATCCGGTGGCAGGGATGGAGGGAATTGTGGACAAGTGGGTGAGGGTCATCACTGGACCTGCCTTGTCCTGCCCCATCACAGAGATCCCACGGGGCCTGCCCAGAGGGGCCCTGCTAACCCCAGCATGCTGGGAGGAGCCTCGAGGGAGGAGTGGACAGCTGAGCATCACTTGCCATCTAGCCAGACGGCTGTCCTTCTGTGGGTCTGTGCTGAAGGCAGAGTGGGGGGTCTGAGTAAAGGCCCTTCTGGACAGGAAGTTTGTCCCCGCCCAAGGCTTTCTCAGGCTTTGATTTAGCCGGGTCTTCTCCCGCACTTGAGCCTATGGAGTGGTGGCCAGCTCCGGGTGGAGGGTCGTCTCCTACCTCTGCCTGGTTAGGCGACCTGGGGCAGGCCTGTCTCCTCCCCTCCATCACTCAGACGCCTTCTGTCTCTGGCCTTGAGGTGGACAGAGGATGGAAGGACGAGGTTGATGAGTGAACCAGAGCTCTGAGTCCTGATGGAAGCGGGGCTGGGGTCTGAGGATGTCCACAGAGACGGCTGCCCGGCTGGTTAGCTAGCGGCCTGACTTCTGTCCTGCGCTGCCGCCTCTGCGGCCACTCTCATTTCACTTGCTTCCTGCCCCAGCCTGATGAGTTTAGGAGGGAGAGGCCCCATCTCTGGGCTCCAGCCCAACACATTAATAGGCTGAGTGTCAGTTAGAGCCCCTGGCTTCCCAGGTGGCTCAGATGTAAAGAATCTGCCTGAGACAAAAGAGATGTGGGTTTGATCCCTGGGTTGAGAAGATCCCCTGGAGGAGGAAATGGCAACCTGCTAAAGCATTCTTCCCTGGAGAATCCCATGGACAGAGGAACTTGGTGGGCTACAGCCTATGGGGTTGCAAAGAGTTGGACACGAGTGAGCGACTAACATCTTCCTAGAGCCCTAGTCTGGTGGAACGAGAACATCTGCCAGGTAGAGGCCGGCTTCCCCCTGCCCTCCTCTCAAACCGGATCTGCAGCCCAAACTCAGCAGCACTGGCGGGGCTCTTGAAGAGGCAGCCAGGAGCTGTGGGTCTGCGGGCTCACCTATCACCATGTGCGCTTCGGTCTCTGATCAGCAGCCACGTGTAGATGAGGGTTTGTTTTTTTTTTTAAATAATTTTTGCTTATTGGCTGTGCTGGGTCTTCGTTGCTGTGGGAGGGCTTTTCTCTAATTGCGGAAAGGGGGGCTGCTCTCTAGTTGCGACGCACAGGCTTTTCACTGTGATGGTTTTTCTTGTTGCAGAGCATGGGGTCTAGGCATGTGGGCTTCAGCAGTTGTGGATCCCGGGTTGCTAGAGCACAGGCTCAGTCGTTGTGGTGCATGGACTTAGTTGGGCTTCCCAGTGGTAAAGAACCTGCCTGCCAATAGAGGAGACATGGGAGACTCAGGTTCCATCCCTGGGTCGGGAAGATTCTCTGGAGGAGGGCATGCCAGCCCACTCTAGTATTCTTGCTTGGAGAATCCCTGGACAGAGAGAGGAGCCTGGTGGCCACCAGTTCATGAGGGTTGCAAGGAGTCAGACACGACTGAAGCAACTTAGCACACACACATAAACTTAGTTGCTCCGAGGTATGTGGGATCTTCCCAGACCAGGGATTGAACCAGTGTCTCCTGCATTGGCAGGAGGATTCTTTACTGCTTAGTCACTAGGGAAGTCCTAGAGATGAGTTTTGAATGTCTGGGTTAATACTATCTGTGTGTTTGAGGTTCCCACCCCCTCCCCACTCCCTTTCCAGGACATGGAAATTTATTGCACTTTGAATACTTGCTTGCTTTCTGAGAGTCTTGTAATCATCTCTATACCCAGTGTCAGCATTTGTAAAAATATCTGACCTTGTGCTGCAAGCAGGAAAGGATAGGGGTGGAGAGCTGCCCAGGGGGTCTGAAGAGTCAGGCATCTGAGCCGGTCCCTGGAAACCCCCCCCCCCACTTTTGGGGGAGGCTTGGCTGTCACTGCAGGAAGACTGAGGGTCCCTCAGCCCCCCGTGTAGGATCTTGATGTGTTTCTGACCTTGGCCTTGGCAATGCAGGGCCACTGCTAACCCTCAAAGCATCTTTGTGCAGATTCACAAAATGCACTGACTCAATGGACATGAATTTGAGCAAACTCCAGAAGACAGTGAAAGACAGGGAAGGCTGGTGTGCTGCAGACCATGGGGTCGCAAAGAATCAGACATGACTTAGTGACTGGAAAACAACAGGTGAAAAAGAAAATAAATTAGAGTGAGTAAATTGTTGTAAACCTGAACAACGTCCCCCTCCACCTGGGCCAGCCTTCTGGAGCCCTGGCGGGCAGTGGCCCTGTGCTTGCGCGTCCCTCCCAGCATAGCTTGTGCTCCCTGCAACCCCGGGAGGAGAGGAGGTTGGGTTCAGAGCTGGGGAGAGGGCCTGGGGTGGGAACAGGCCTCTGAGAGCAGTGAACAGGGGAGGGGCGTGATCTCAGGGGGTGCTCAGAGCAAGGGTGTGTGTCACTAAGTGTGTGTGTGTGTGTATGTCTATGTGTATGTGTTTGTGCTTGTCTGAGTATGTGTGTGTGTGTCAGTATGTGTATGTGTGAGTATATGTATGTGTGTCAGTGAGTATGTGTATGTGCAAGTATGTGTTTATGTGTGGGTATATGCATGTGTGTGGGTGTGAGTGTGTGTGTATGCACAAGTATGTGTGTGCATGAGTGTGTGTTTATGTCTGTGTGTATATGTTTGTATGTCTGTGAGTATGCGTGTGTGTGTGTATACGTGTGTATATGTATGTGTGTGTCTGAGTGTGCGTGTGTGCACGAGTATATATGTGTGTGTATGTGTGCGTCTGTGAGTATGTGTGTGTGTATGTGTGCACATGTGTGTGTATGTCTGTGTATATATGGGTGTGTGTGTGTGTCTGTGAGTATGCATGTGTGTATATGTGTGTGTGTATGTGTGAGTGTGTGAGTGTGTGTGTGTATGACTTGTGTATATGTGTGTGTCTGTGAGTATGCATGTGTGTATATGTGTGTGTCTGTGAGTATATGTGTGTATGTGTGAGTGTGCGTGCAAGTGTGTGTGTGTGTATGTCTGTGTGTATATGTGTGTGTCTGTGAGTATGCATGTGTGTGTCTGTGAGTATGCATGTGTGTATGTGTGAGTGTGTATGTGTATAAGTACATCTATGTGTGTATATGTGTGTCTGTGAGTATGTGTGTGTGAGAGTGTGTGTAATGTATGTGTGTGTGTGCGAGTATGTGTGTGCTTGTCTCAGCATGTTTGCACGCGTGGGTTTGTCTAGAAGGGTATTCTCCTGCATTGTTCTCTTAGCTGAGAGGCCCACCTGAGCCCTCTCGCCAGGTCAGCATACACCTGTGGTACAAATGCCCCCCTCCCTGTAGAGTGTGAAGCAAACACATTTCCTGGCTGCTGGCCCCAGCGTGGAGGCTGAAGTTTTGGGTCAGTGCTCTCCAACAAGCCCTGAGGGCGTGGGTCCTGCCCTGGCAAGCCCCATCCCTGTCACAGTTGGAAGGGCTCAGAGGAGCGGGGTGCCAGGCGGATCAGAGTAGGGGGTGTGAACACGTAGAATGACATGTTTTGTTTCAGGCAAAGTGAGGTGGAGCTCGAAGCTTGCCATTTCCGCTCATCCTGGGAGATTCTAAACAGCTTTGTTTAAACACTGGACATGCTGACTGCAGAGTCCTGAATCAGGAAGAGCCCTTGGGTCCCCCAGGAGGGTGATCAGGTTTGAAGCCAGAGTTGGGCTCTGGATGTAGCACGTGGGACCCGAGGGTGAGGGCAGCTCTTGGAGCACCCCCGGGGCATGGGTCACTTCACACTAGCAGCTGTTACAGAGGGGCTCCTGCTGGCTTGCTGCCGGGCTGGGGCACCAGCACGGGGTCACCACCCACCATCCAGGCTGGGGCAGCAGAGAGGGAAGTGGAGTGGACTCTGGTCTGGGCTCTGCCTGCCCCTGCTGTAGACCAAGAACCTGGGAATGGTGGTGGCCAGCTGCCCTGGGTCCCTGGATGTCTCCTACGAGAGGCAGTCAGTCCCTGCACTGTAGGGAGAATAATACAGGACACTGTCTCATCGAGGGCAGGGCTGGGT
>SJYW01024802.1:1060162-1085132 GCA_006410735.1 Raphicerus campestris | reverse complement strand
CCGAGGGCGGGGCTGGGTGGGCTGTTCTCTGAGGACCCCCAGAGGAGCCCAGGGGAGATGCGGCTTGGCCTTAAGAGACCAGGATGGCAAGCTGGGAGGTTGGGTCAAGATGGCCATGGCCCAGTGATTGGGCTGGAAGTGGGGGGAACAAGCTGGCCATGGCGGCGAGCCTTCACTCAGGGGCACCTGGAGTGGCCCCCAGAGGAGACTGATCTTGGCAGACTAGCAGCGGACAGCTGGTGTTGGCCCCTAAACAGCGGAGTGCCAGGATGAAAGTGGATTTTTAGGAAAATAAGCTTGTTGCAGAATTCAAGGTGAATTTTTTAAAAGTACCTTTTTGTTATTGTTGTTGCACAAAAATAATACAAACTCCTTATAACCTGCAAATGATACAGATGTTGTAGAAAGGGAAAATCTCCTATAATCCTACCCTTCTGAGGCAACCACTGTTAATACTTCGGCTTATGTTCTTTCCAGGTATTTTAATGATAGACTAGCATCCAGCTGTCTACCTACTATCTTAATTTCCATAAATAGCATCGCATTATACTAACTGGAAGGGCTTCCCTGATGGCTCAGATGGTGAAGAAACTGCCTGCAATGTGGGAGACCAGGTTCGATCCCTGGGTTGGGGAGATCCGCTGAAGAAGGGAATGGCAACCCACTCTAGTATTCTTGCCTGGAGTATTCCACGGACAGAGGAGTCTGGCGGGCTACAATTCATGGGGTCCCAAAAGGTCAGACATGACTGAGTGACAAGCACAATATACTAAATGGAAACTTCTTTAGCTGTCTTTCTGAACTGATCCTCAAGCACCAGGCACAGCTCAGCTGGGCTTGGCACCTGAGCTTGTGGATGTGGATGCGGTCAGCTGGGGGCTCTGCAGGGCCTGGGTGGTCCAGTGGCAGTCAGCTGGGAGCTCTGGAGGGTGGCCTGGGTGGTTCAGGAGCCCCTCTGGCACATGTCGGGCTGGTACTGGCTTGCGGCTTGGCCTCTCTTCCCCTACGTAATTTCTCATTCTCAAGGGACCTGGCCTTTTAAGTGAAAATGGAATCTTCAAGACCTCTTAAGATGGAGGGTCTGAGGTCTCACGATGTAATATCCACCCTCCGCTTGGTCAGAGCAAGTCACCAGACCTGCTGGAACCTTAGGGCTGGGGCAGAGATGCCCCTCTTGATGGGAGGGCTGGCAGTCATGTCAAGAGCAGGTGTGTTGAGCGGTGGGAGGGCGAGGGTATGCAGTCCCTGCACGGGCCCAGGAGGAAAGACTGGGATGCTGGGGGCTCAACCTCACGGACGTCTGGAGGACAGTCCAGGCTCTGCCCCTTCTCAGCCCCCTCCACCCACGTGGGTCACCCAGGGAGACTGGCAAGGGAGGAGGCGTGGCCCTCCTGCTGGCTTAGTGGTATATTCTGTGTGCTTGTGTGTGTGCAGGGGGCCGCTTATCTGGCAGGAGACGAGAGTGAGCTAGAGTGAGGGCTCTGTAACGGACAGCTCTCTGGCTGAGAAGTAGGGCGGAAGCCTGCCTGCCTGCCGGAAGCTGCTGGCCCCTTGGGTGCTCGGTGCCAGCTGCTGATTCTCATGGCATCTCCAGAGAATGCGTGTCAGTGAGTGAAGCAAGGGTCCTAATGAAAGCCAGCTGGTCACTCCAGACTCAGGCCTCTGCTGGCCACTCATTCATTCATTTGCCCAGCAAATGGGACACCCTCGGTGCTCCAGACTTTCTCTCCCTGTCCCCTCCCACCCTCAGAGTTGGAGCAAGAAGACCCTCCTGCTCGATCCGACTTTGCTTCCCAGGCAACTCAGTGGACCTCACATTCTGACTTCCCCTGATGTTTCTGTTTGTATAGCTGTCTTATCACCTGCCACGTGTGGTATCTCTTCTTTTGTGTGAAATGTCTGAAGTGGCAGGGAGGCAGGAGGAATCGGGTTGGCTGGGGGAGAGCCAGCTCGGGGGTCGTTGAGGAACGCCGCTCCCAGGTTCGAGGATGCTGCGGTGGAGCCACTGGAGGAGAAGTCCTCCCAGGGCTCTCATTCATCCCCCTTCCCTCTCCCTGGAGCCCCCGCCTGGCTCTGATGAAGCACTTTCCTGCACACCCTGTTCCCTTGTCGTCTGCCTGGTGCTTTGTGCATTCATCAGACGAGAACAAAGGCTGAGAGGCTTTTCACGTTTGAAAACCCCTTGATTTTTTTTTATTTTCTCCCTACTCTCTCCCAGCATCTCTCGGAAAAAAATCGTCTTGTGGCTGAAAGGTTTGCCATTTGTGAAGCTGTGCAGGCTGCACGGCTCGGCCTTGTGGCCCCTCTCTCCCCCTCCTAGGCTGTCCCGGGGGTGGGAAGGGAGCTGGCTTGGAGACAGGACAGGGCTCGGTGGGGACTGGGGGCGGGACGGAGCAGGCCACTGCAGCTGCCCTGATGCTTCCCCGGGTGCCGGGCCGGCGTCCTGCTCCTGTTGCCGGGTTTGTGATATCTGATCAGCTCTCGGGCTTAATGTGTCCCGGTGCTTAGAGTTAGGAACGTGCGGAGCTGACACTGCAGACCTTGGAGAAATCTGGCCTCACAAGCGAGACAAGGAACCTCAGCCGCTCCTTTTGGCCAAGGAGCTGGAAAAACTAAAGGGAGGTTCTCGGCCTGCGCCAGCCGAGAGTCTGCCACTTCCAGGCGGATGGTAGGTAAACTCTCCCTCCGGGGAGACCCAGGAGGCCCGTCTCTGATCCCTAACTTCTCTGCCCATGCCTCCACCCAGAGTTCTGGTTCTGTGTGGCTAGGAGGATGGATTCGCATGTCAGCAGCGTCAGGAGTCATCGGCAGGTGAGCCCTGGCCAACTTTGAGTCTGTGAGGGTCCCAGTCATCTTTTGGCCCTGGTGCTCTGTGTGATCAGAGAATGTCAGGCGATGTGAGGTTAGTTGAGTCTCTGACCTGTTCTGGGCTACCAGAGGCCTTCTCTGTTTTATCAAGTTCTCCCATTTCCCCCTGAGGCTTGGCCCCGCAGCATCCATGGCACCAGGTCTAGGCTCTGAAGGCCGAGTGAGAAGGGATGGGATCGCTTGTAGAGGGGGCCAGAGCTCTCCTACAGGGCTCGGAGGAGAAGCCCGCCTGACCTAGTTTGGAATAAAACTGGTGCTACGCCTGTTTCATCATTTGCTTTCATCCTTGCTCATCCAAATGACGCTCAGTTGACGGTGCTGTGCCTGTGATTGAGGTGGGGGGACCTGACCCTCTCTTCGTGGGGCAGGGTGAGGGAAGGCGCTGGGCTGGGGGGTCGGTGAGCCTCACCCTGACCATGGGGCACAGGGAGGGGTAGACCACAATTCCTTAGACTGTGGGGCTTTTCTCCTTTGGACCCCCACCCAAAATGGCTACATTTTCAATTTTCTAAAAATTAAATTTTCCTTGCCTCAAAATAAAATTTCATTGCCAAAAAATCCTCACAGGCATTCATTGGAGGGATGGTTCAGCTTTAAACAAACACCTAAGAGAGAGTATCTGTCTTAGGACAGTGGTTAAGTCAAGTATCTTTGACATTTCTGACTTGTGTCAGGAGCTAAACCATTTGAGGATGCCACATCTTAAATCCCGTGGTGCAGTCTCCACCCACGCTGGTGTTTCTGAGACCCTGCACCCCCTTCCCCACTTCTGGACTCTGAGTAGCATTTGTGTGGCCAGAGGACTCAAACTGAAGACTTGTGCAGCCTCCAGTCTCTGCCCAGCTGGGGCATTTCCGTCAACTCACCTCAACCTCTATCTCTTTATTTCTGTTGAAAGGCAGAGGTCTGGATTTTCCCCTCCACTGATGCTCTGCCTGTTTTCTCGTCACTCAGCACTCGGTGCACACTCAAATCTCTTTTGAGCGAATGAAAAGAAACATGTCCTTCATCCAGTCCATTTCCCCAGACACTTGGAGCACTCACTTGATTTAAAACCATCCATCTTCATGGTGGGCTTCCCTGGTGGCTCAGACAGTAGAGTCTGCCTGCAATGCAGGAGACCCCAGGTTCGATCCCTGGGTCGGGAAGATCCCCTGGAGAAGGAGATGGCAACCCACTCCAGTATTCTTGCCTGGAGAATCCTGTGGACAGAGGAGCCTGGAGGGCTACAGTCCGTGGGGTCTCAAAGGGTTGGACACAACTGAGCAGTTAACACATCTTCACGGTCTGAAGGCTGGGAACTGTCTCAGGGGAGGGTGAAGGACTCTCAACCCAGGAGCGTCTTATTAATGCGTCTGCATCTGGGAGGGAGACTGATGGTGCCCTCTCCTGAGGAGGCGGACAGGAAATTGTGGGGAAGAGGAGGACACTACCCAGAAGTTTCCTGAGGAGGAGCCCGAGGCTGACTCCCCCAGAAGCTCCCCGCTAGCGGATCGGAGAGGGCTGGAGCCAGCCTGGCCAGACTCGACCCTGGACTCTGTCTCTCTTACCATCCCCCTCACCTGCCCCCACCTTCCTCAGCTCCCCCTGGGAGCACCTCAGAGTTCCCAGCACCTGTGTGCAGTGACCCCACCGGGCCTGGGGGCAGCATTGCAGGAAAACATGCATCCAAAATGGCCAAATCCCGGAGGACTCGGGAGAGGCCCATGTGCGGTTATTTTGGGTTTGGTGGGCCGGGCTCGGATCTCTCTGGCATTCCCGGCCGCTGGCCTCTCTCAGAATTGACCAGAATGGAAGGATGGTAGAAACTGAGGCTCCAGGAATAGCGCAGGAATTTGCTCATTCTTAACCCCTTAACGAGGTGCCGCCCTGCCTGGAGCCCACAGAGTGCTAGAATGGGGAGCGGGGAGGAGGTAGGTCTCAGGCAGTTTCCTCTTTTTCATCCGGGGAGGAGCGGGAGGCAGCCCAGGGCTGACTTGAGGCCAATCTGATAAGGAACAGCATTTAAAGGCCAGAGGAGTGTCCCTCCCCATGCTGGCCCATCCCTGCTTCTTGAGGGGGTTGCCTGGTAAACTCCCAGTGGCTGGGTTGGTACCTCCCTCTCTCTGTTTCTTTGCTCTTTCTGTTTCTGGATCTCTTTCTGTTTCTGCCTTGGCAGGCTCGGGGCAGCTCTGGCCTTGGGTCTTGGGAAGCCTCATCTCTCTGTCCCTTCTCCAGAGTCAGGCTCAGGGACCCTTTTGTTCAGTGCATGTGAAGGGGGCAGGTACCAAGCACCCACCCTGTGGCAGGTCAGTAGCCCAGGGGTGCCAGGCATCTGCCTTTGCCCCAGAGGAGCTGGGCTGGGTGTGTAGACCGGCACAGACTCAGCACTGTCCGCAGTGCTGGAGGGGCAGTGGGGATCGCAGCAGGCGAGCAGGTCAGGAGAAAGAGCAGCCCCAGAGGACCCCTCCCTGGTCCTGGGTCAGCCACGTCACTTCTCTGGACCTTCCTGTTCTTCAGTGTAAAGTGAGGAGTCTGTGATCCCCAAGCCCTTTCTGGGCTTGAGAGTTTCCCTGATTCCAGGGGTCTCGGGAGGGAAGACCCTTCTCAGACGGGTGGGATATTTTTGTTGCCTCCCCTCTGTGTTCCAAATGGGCTCCCAGGGTGGACCTTTCAGCTGGGTCATCCCCATGGGGACAGGCTGGGGGCTCGGATGTCGCGGCTGGGTCTCTAGCCTCTCTCCTGTCCTCCTGCATGGGAAACTGGGAAGTCTGATTTTAGGTTCAAGAGCTTGGCTGTCCTTGTGCAGGAGGAGGTGGTCACCCCTTGGGCTACAAGATGGGTTCAAGCCGCTGAGTGAGGCTCAGAGTCTGCAGGGGCCTGGCGCAGTGTCCAGCCTCCCTGCTGCCCACCTGAGGCCACTCTGTCCGGTCTGTCTTGTGATGCCCCCCACACAGGCTCTCACTTCTGTGTCCTTGGCGTGGTCTGCCTGACTCAGAACGCCCCTCCCATCCTGCATTTTTTTCTCTTATGAGCATTGTTTTTGCACATTTGAAAACTTGGTTAGCCATTCTATCTTCAAGTATTTTTCTCTTTTTTTGACCATACCACGTGGCTTCTGGGATATTAATTCCCTGACCAGGGACGGCACCCAGGTGAAAGCGTGGAGTCCTAACTACTGGACTGCCAGGGAATTCTCTCTTCAGGTATCTTTCTGTTCCCTCTTCTCTGTCTCTGGAACTTTAATTGCATGTATGTTTAGACTGATGTTGTCCTGTAGGTTGTTGATGTGCCATTGATTTTTTTTTCCTGTCATTTTTTTCTTTCTGTGCTTCATCTTGTTATGTCTTCAAGACTTTTTCTTGGGCAGTGTCTAATCTGATGTTAATAATTCCCCTTCAGGGTATCTTTCATTTCAGATACTGGGTTTTTCATCTCTAGAAGTTCCATCTGAGTCTTTTTTATATCTTTCATTTCTCTTCTCATTATCCTTATGTTTTCCTCTACTTTCTTGTGCTCACGGAACATACAATAGCTGTTCTTCCATCCTTGTGTACTGGTTTCATCATCTCTGTCATTTTGGGGTCTGTACTCTTGACTGCTTTTTCTTCTGCTTCTTTGGGTGCCTGGTAGCTTTTGATTGGATGGTAGACATTGTGGGTTGAATCTTGCTGGATTTTGTTCTGTTTCTTCAAATAGTATTGGAGTTTGTTCTGGCATGCCTTTAAACGGCTCTGTGGTTGCTGGTGAGTCGCTCAGTCGTGTCCGACTCTTTGCCACCCATGGACTATATCCCTCCAGGCTCCACTGTCCATGGGATTTCCTGGGCGAGGATGCTGGGGCGGGTTGTCATTTCCTCCTCCAGTGAATATTGCTTGTAAGCTTTGTTAGGGTGGACCCACCACCTTCAGCCGAGGGCTCTCTCAGCTTCACTACGGAGGCCTCGCCCTCTGAAGACACACCAGCCCCTGGTGTGTCGTGAGCGCCCTGCTCTCGCTGGTGGGAGTGCGGCCCCGAGTGAGCTCTGCAGGCTGGCTGGCTGCCCGCTTTCTGTTGGCTGTGTCCTCTGGCTTGTGGCGATTTACCCTATACCTGTGTGGGTCAGGCGGGGAATCCAGGGGACTCTTCTCCAGAGCAGCCTCTCTATGCAGTGCCCTTCTCTGCAAAGAAAGCGAAAGTGTCAGCCACTCAGTCGTGTCTGACTCTACCCTATGAACTGTAGCCCGCCAGGCTCCTCTGTCCATGGAATTCTCCAGGCGAGAATAGTGGCGTGGGTAGCCATTTCCTTCTCCAGGGGATCTTCCCAACCCAGGGTTCAAACCTGGGTCTCTTGCACTGCAGGCAGAGTCTACCGTNCTCACCCTGACCATGGGGCACAGGGAGGGGTAGACCACAATTCCTTAGACTGTGGGGCTTTTCTCCTTTGGACCCCCACCCAAAATGGCTACATTTTCAATTTTCTAAAAATTAAATTTTCCTTGCCTCAAAATAAAATTTCATTGCCAAAAAATCCTCACAGGCATTCATTGGAGGGATGGTTCAGCTTTAAACAAACACCTAAGAGAGAGTATCTGTCTTAGGACAGTGGTTAAGTCAAGTATCTTTGACATTTCTGACTTGTGTCAGGAGCTAAACCATTTGAGGATGCCACATCTTAAATCCCGTGGTGCAGTCTCCACCCACGCTGGTGTTTCTGAGACCCTGCACCCCCTTCCCCACTTCTGGACTCTGAGTAGCATTTGTGTGGCCAGAGGACTCAAACTGAAGACTTGTGCAGCCTCCAGTCTCTGCCCAGCTGGGGCATTTCCGTCAACTCACCTCAACCTCTATCTCTTTATTTCTGTTGAAAGGCAGAGGTCTGGATTTTCCCCTCCACTGATGCTCTGCCTGTTTTCTCGTCACTCAGCACTCGGTGCACACTCAAATCTCTTTTGAGCGAATGAAAAGAAACATGTCCTTCATCCAGTCCATTTCCCCAGACACTTGGAGCACTCACTTGATTTAAAACCATCCATCTTCATGGTGGGCTTCCCTGGTGGCTCAGACAGTAGAGTCTGCCTGCAATGCAGGAGACCCCAGGTTCGATCCCTGGGTCGGGAAGATCCCCTGGAGAAGGAGATGGCAACCCACTCCAGTATTCTTGCCTGGAGAATCCTGTGGACAGAGGAGCCTGGAGGGCTACAGTCCGTGGGGTCTCAAAGGGTTGGACACAACTGAGCAGTTAACACATCTTCACGGTCTGAAGGCTGGGAACTGTCTCAGGGGAGGGTGAAGGACTCTCAACCCAGGAGCGTCTTATTAATGCGTCTGCATCTGGGAGGGAGACTGATGGTGCCCTCTCCTGAGGAGGCGGACAGGAAATTGTGGGGAAGAGGAGGACACTACCCAGAAGTTTCCTGAGGAGGAGCCCGAGGCTGACTCCCCCAGAAGCTCCCCGCTAGCGGATCGGAGAGGGCTGGAGCCAGCCTGGCCAGACTCGACCCTGGACTCTGTCTCTCTTACCATCCCCCTCACCTGCCCCCACCTTCCTCAGCTCCCCCTGGGAGCACCTCAGAGTTCCCAGCACCTGTGTGCAGTGACCCCACCGGGCCTGGGGGCAGCATTGCAGGAAAACATGCATCCAAAATGGCCAAATCCCGGAGGACTCGGGAGAGGCCCATGTGCGGTTATTTTGGGTTTGGTGGGCCGGGCTCGGATCTCTCTGGCATTCCCGGCCGCTGGCCTCTCTCAGAATTGACCAGAATGGAAGGATGGTAGAAACTGAGGCTCCAGGAATAGCGCAGGAATTTGCTCATTCTTAACCCCTTAACGAGGTGCCGCCCTGCCCGGAGCCCACAGAGTGCTAGAATGGGGAGCGGGGAGGAGGTAGGTCTCAGGCAGTTTCCTCTTTTTCATCCGGGGAGGAGCGGGAGGCAGCCCAGGGCTGACTTGAGGCCAATCTGATAAGGAACAGCATTTAAAGGCCAGAGGAGTGTCCCTCCCCATGCTGGCCCATCCCTGCTTCTTGAGGGGGTTGCCTGGTAAACTCCCAGTGGCTGGGTTGGTACCTCCCTCTCTCTGTTTCTTTGCTCTTTCTGTTTCTGGATCTCTTTCTGTTTCTGCCTTGGCAGGCTCGGGGCAGCTCTGGCCTTGGGTCTTGGGAAGCCTCATCTCTCTGTCCCTTCTCCAGAGTCAGGCTCAGGGACCCTTTTGTTCAGTGCATGTGAAGGGGGCAGGTACCAAGCACCCACCCTGTGGCAGGTCAGTAGCCCAGGGGTGCCAGGCATCTGCCTTTGCCCCAGAGGAGCTGGGCTGGGTGTGTAGACCGGCACAGACTCAGCACTGTCCGCAGTGCTGGAGGGGCAGTGGGGATCGCAGCAGGCGAGCAGGTCAGGAGAAAGAGCAGCCCCAGAGGACCCCTCCCTGGTCCTGGGTCAGCCACGTCACTTCTCTGGACCTTCCTGTTCTTCAGTGTAAAGTGAGGAGTCTGTGATCCCCAAGCCCTTTCTGGGCTTGAGAGTTTCCCTGATTCCAGGGGTCTTGGGAAGGAAGACCCTTCTCAGACGGGTGGGATATTTTTGTTGCCTCCCCTCTGTGTTCCAAATGGGCTCCCAGGGTGGACCTTTCAGCTGGGTCATCCCCATGGGGACAGGCTGGGGGCTCGGATGTCGCGGCTGGGTCTCTAGCCTCTCTCCTGTCCTCCTGCATGGGAAACTGGGAAGTCTGATTTTAGGTTCAAGAGCTTGGCTGTCCTTGTGCAGGAGGAGGTGGTCACCCCTTGGGCTACAAGATGGGTTCAAGCCGCTGAGTGAGGCTCAGAGTCTGCAGGGGCCTGGCGCAGTGTCCAGCCTCCCTGCTGCCCACCTGAGGCCACTCTGTCCGGTCTGTCTTGTGATGCCCCCCACACAGGCTCTCACTTCTGTGTCCTTGGCGTGGTCTGCCTGACTCAGAACGCCCCTCCCATCCTGCATTTTTTTCTCTTATGAGCATTGTTTTTGCACATTTGAAAACTTGGTTAGCCATTCTATCTTCAAGTATTTTTCTCTTTTTTTGACCATACCACGTGGCTTCTGGGATATTAATTCCCTGACCAGGGACGGCACCCAGGTGAAAGCGTGGAGTCCTAACTACTGGACTGCCAGGGAATTCTCTCTTCAGGTATCTTTCTGTTCCCTCTTCTCTGTCTCTGGAACTTTAATTGCATGTATGTTTAGACTGATGTTGTCCTGTAGGTTGTTGATGTGCCATTGATTTTTTTTTCCTGTCATTTTTTTCTTTCTGTGCTTCATCTTGTTATGTCTTCAAGACTTTTTCTTGGGCAGTGTCTAATCTGATGTTAATAATTCCCCTTCAGGGTATCTTTCATTTCAGATACTGGGTTTTTCATCTCTAGAAGTTCCATCTGAGTCTTTTTTATATCTTTCATTTCTCTTCTCATTATCCTTATGTTTTCCTCTACTTTCTTGTGCTCACGGAACATACAATAGCTGTTCTTCCATCCTTGTGTACTGGTTTCATCATCTCTGTCATTTTGGGGTCTGTACTCTTGACTGCTTTTTCTTCTGCTTCTTTGGGTGCCTGGTAGCTTTTGATTGGATGGTAGACATTGTGGGTTGAATCTTGCTGGATTTTGTTCTGTTTCTTCAAATAGTATTGGAGTTTGTTCTGGCATGCCTTTAAACGGCTCTGTGGTTGCTGGTGAGTCGCTCAGTCGTGTCCGACTCTTTGCCACCCATGGACTATATCCCTCCAGGCTCCACTGTCCATGGGATTTCCTGGGCGAGGATGCTGGGGCGGGTTGTCATTTCCTCCTCCAGTGAATATTGCTTGTAAGCTTTGTTAGGGTGGACCCACCACCTTCAGCCGAGGGCCTTCTCAGCTTCACTACGGAGGCCTCGCCCTCTGAAGACACACCAGCCCCTGGTGTGTCGTGAGCGCCCTGCTCTCGCTGGTGGGAGTGCGGCCCCGAGTGAGCTCTGCAGGCTGGCTGGCTGCCCGCTTTCTGTTGGCTGTGTCCTCTGGCTTGTGGCGATTTACCCTATACCTGTGTGGGTCAGGCGGGGAATCNGTGGGAGTGCGGCCCCGAGTGAGCTCTGCAGGCTGGCTGGCTGCCCGCTTTCTGTTGGCTGTGTCCCCTGGCTTGTGGCGATTTACCCTATACCTGTGTGGGTCAGGCGGGGAATCCAGGGGACTCTTCTCCAGAGCAGCCTCTCTATGCAGTGCCCTTCTCTGCAAAGAAAGCGAAAGTGTCAGCCACTCAGTCGTGTCTGACTCTACCCTATGAACTGTAGCCCGCCAGGCTCCTCTGTCCATGGAATTCTCCAGGCGAGAATAGTGGCGTGGGTAGCCATTTCCTTCTCCAGGGGATCTTCCCAACCCAGGGTTCAAACCTGGGTCTCTTGCACTGCAGGCAGAGTCTACCGTCTGAGCCACCAGGGAAGCTCTTCTCTCCAGTGTTCTGCCCTGAGAATTCTGTCTCCATGAACACCAATTTCCATCTCCTCAACTTGAAGGGGCCACTGGACTCCACGTGGATTCCTCACCCTGGGCTGTTATGTGGGTGCTGCCTCCAGGCAGTAAGCTGGGCATCACAGACCTCTTTCTTTCGTTTCCTTCTTTCGGAGATCACAGTCCAGAGTCACCTGCTGTCCGGCGTCTGAAGCCCATGTTTCGTGACTTCTGCCGGCTTTCTAGTTGTTCAAGGGCCAAGGGTGAAGCCAGCCTTCACTGTGGCTACAGCCCGAGTCTGGCATCACGGGAAACTCTCCTCGGGCATTGCTGCCCTCTGGGGCAGGGGTCTCTAGTCATCCCTTCTACAGGAAAGACCCCATAAGCGCCATGTTATTTTTCCCATGTTGAGTGTGGTTTTATTTCTTATCTCTCTACGTAGGCCGTCTCCCTGAGCACAAGATGATATGGCATTTTTTTAGTATCCCTTTTAACTAGTCTAGTGCTGGGCATATAGGAGGCAGCTCATGGTTTTGGAATTTTTGGCTTTTTCTAATATTTTTATTTATTTATTTATTTGGCTGCTCTGGGTCTTAGTTTCGGTGTGTTTCGGGATCTATTCCCTGACCAGACATGGAACCCCAGGCCCCCTGCATTGGGAGTACAGAATCTCAGCTGCTGGACCCCCAGGGAAGTCCCACATGTTTGTTGATCCAGTGAATAAAAGAGATGAATGGAAGGAACTATCAGCTGTTACAGGTTGCTAAGAAGAACGATGCTGCTGCCCTGGGTATGAAGTTTTAGATTCTCTCCTTGCTCTGGGGCATTTACACCATGTCTGCATCTGGGTTTTGTTAATTCTGGTTGGGATATTGGCACATCTGAATGCCTCCAGAGGAGGATGACTAAGATGGTGGGACCTACACCCCGTGGGAATTGGATGAGGATTTGGGAATGCTTGTTTGTCTGGGGATTATCTTTATGGAGTGTTACGGGGAGGAAGGCATACACTGTAGTGGTCTCCCCTCATGTGGAATAGGAGGGTTTAAACATGTCCTATGGCTTCAAAGCCGAGATCCCCAAATGCCTAGGACCTGTGGGGATTCCAGGAGGTCAGGGGTGGACCCAGTTCCAGAAGGAACTCTCTAACAGCTGAAGCCATCCGGCAGAGGAGGGGTGGGCTACCTTGGGAGGTCCTGAGCTCCCCACCACTGCTGGGGTTTAAGCAGAGACTGATACTGATTGGGAGTTTTGTTTGGGATTGTAAGAGCAGATACAGTGTTGCACAAGATACTCTCCAAGATGCTTTTCTACTCAATGATGTTAAATATTTTTTAAAATTTTATTTTTAATTGAAGGATAACTGCTTTGCAATATCGTGTCAGCTTCTACCGTACAACAACCTGAGTCAGCGTTAAGCATACGTCCCCTCCCTTTTGAACCTCCCTCCCACCTCCCCATCTTACTCCTGCCTTTGAGCCCATGATTCATCCCCCTCCCAGCTCTGCAGCGCACACACACACGCACACATGTGCACAGCCACGTTCAGGAAACATACTTGCAACATGCTTCCTACTACTCTTGTGACTCTCCTCCCAGCCTCCATTATTGGGCCTCGTCTGGGGCCCTTGATGACTGGCCGCCTGCTGCCCATGCTGGGCCCTGTTGTTCCCCTTCTGCCTGCCTGGCACCCCATGGATCTGGCTGGTCCTGTGTGAGCGCCTCGTCGCATTGTCTTCTGTGTCTGGACACACAGAGCCTTTGAGACACGATGACTGAGCCTCCTGCCTCCCTCACGGCAAACCCTGGCAGTTCCCGCACTGGTGAACATCCCTCTGCTGGGGCACTGCTGCCCTAGACCTGGCCGTTGGCTTGTTTCTCTGGGTCTTGGGTCTCTTCCTCTGGGGGAGCCCTCTCCTCCCTAGACTGCTCGCGCCCAGGAGATGTCACTCCTGGTTCAGGGGTGCTGGGGAAAGTGAAAGAGAACGTGTTAGTTGTTCAGTCCTGTCTGACCCTTTGTGATCCCATGGACTGTATAGCCCACCAGGCTCCTCTGTCCATGGGATTCTCCAGGCAAGAATGCTAGAGTATGTACCCATTCCCTTCGCCAGGGGATCTTCCCAAGCCAGGGATCGAACCTGGGTCTCCTGCATTGCAGGCAGATTCTTCACCTCTGAGCCACCAGGGTGGTCCTGGCAGATTCTCAAGGAATCTGCCTCAAGCACCTGCCTTTCCCCCTTTCAAAGTGGCCTCCAGGGAGCTCCAAATAAGGCTCCAAGCTGGGAAGGATGGGCAGGGCTACAGCTTGGTTGGTGTNGGACAGAGGATTCTTTCTTATCATTTTTTTATAGCATAGTTAATTTACAATGCTCTGTTAGTTTCAGGCATACAGCAAAGTGAATCAGTTATATATGTGTCTACCCTTGCAGACATTTATGCCTTGTTGTTTAGTCACTGAGTTTTGTCCAAAACTTTGCCACCCCATGGACTGTAGCCCGCCAGGCTCCTCTGTTCATGGGATTCTCCAGGTAAGAATACTGGAGTGCGTTGCCATTTCCTCCTCCAGGGGATCTTTTCAACCCAGGGGATCTTTTCAACCCAGGGGATCGAACTTGGGTCTCCTGCGGCAGCAGATTCTTTACCATCTGAGCCACCTGGGAAGCCTGTTTCTTTCTTAACAAGTCTTTTTGTTCTTGTTTTCACGGGGCGTCAGGGCCTCGGAGGGGACGCGCTGTTCTCTGAGAGCTTAGTCAGAGCAGAGCGGGTCTGTTTCATTGCTCCCATTTGTCGTTTTTCACAAACCAGTGTGCTCAGCCCTTGTGAGGAAGGAATGAAAGATCATTTCATCATGTGTGTCCGTTGCAAGACCCCGGTACCTGGAACTGGGCCGGGTTTATTTGAGATTCTCATAACCCCTGGCTGAGTGAACGAATGAGCAAATGTGGGAATTGCAGACAGACTTGGCGACAGAAGTGGGAACTGGGGGCTTGCTGGCAGCCCAGTGGTTAGGACTCTGCACTGGAAGTGCAGGGGGCGCGGGTCCCAGCCCTGGCTGGGGCACTGAGATCCTGCATGTCACGTGGTCAGGCCAAAACCAACAACAAAACCCGCGCACACCAGCCCCCCACAAACAAAAACCAGCCAACCAAACGAGGAACCCGGAGCGCAGTTCCGGCAGGTTCCAGTCTGCTCTGAGATGCCAGCCACTCACTGTGGCTCCAGGCCTGTTGACCGCAGAACTAACTCGTCGTGGCTGGTGAGGGGTGCGCAGTGAAGGCTTCCCTCCTTTGGAGTGTTTCTCCGGCTGCGTGAGCCTGTGTGCCCCTGTGACTTTGGAAGGCGAATGAGATGAGTAGGAATCAGCATGAAGCGCCAGCACGGGCACAGTGTGCCCAGCTCACCTCGCCTCTGGTTCTCATTCTTTAAAACAAGTAGTTGGACCGGGTGTAGCTGAGGTTTCATCCGAGCGCCGGCCCTGCGAGCCCACCTCCGTCCTCTTGTTTGTATTACGACAGTGTAACTGCTTGTGGAAAAGACCTGCCCCCACCGCCTCCTCTGCTTTTTGACCTGGAATGCCTTTCAGCCTCTCTTCTGCATCCTTTCAGTTCTTCAGATCTGCACGCTCCCATCATGAGGGCTCTCCAGCTGCTCCGGGACACCCTGGCTCCCTTCCCCCAGCCTACTTGGGCATTTTCACTCTCGAGCAGGGTGTCGAGGAAGGGGCAGAGCTTGGGAGTCCGATGATGCTGGTTTGAATTTTAATTCTGTGGCTTACTGTGTGACCTTGGACTGCTTACCTAGCCTCTATGAACTTCTGTTTCCTCATCTATCCAGGTGGAATTTGTAATAAAAGTTATCACTATCTCATGGGGATTATACGAGAATTGAATGAGATAGGTTTAAAAATTCCCCCTTTAACTTGTGACTCAAAATAGATGTGTGACTCAAGAGGATAAAAATAACAATAACCACCAACATGTATATGCATTTCCTTATTTGCCATGAAGGAGTTACTTTTATTATTTTTATTTTACAAAGCAGGAGACCAAACCGCAAAGAAATAGCTTGCTCAAGTTTGCAAATCAAGGACATTTAACTCTTAAGTTTTCTTTTAAGGGCTTGGTGTTTGTATTTATTCCACAGATTTTTTTATGAGAGGCAACTCTACATCAGGTCATGACTGGTCATACAGCAGTGAAAAAACAAAGTTCCTGTCCTCAGATTCTAGTGTAAGAGTTGATGGGTGAGCAAGCAAATGCTTGTATAACAGGTAGAGTTAATTGCTGGGGAGAAAACTGAGCAAAGTAAGGGCTTTAGGGATGTCTGGGTGGTAGAGAGATGAGGAAGGGGACAAGGGGACAGGGGAGGGAAGAGGGGAAGAGAAGGAAGGATGACTTTGTGGAGCCCAGACCCTGGTGCCACCCTGCCTTCCCCGCCCTCCACTGGGTGCTCCTCCTCGGTGGTCTTCTTCTGGACCCTCAGAACCTTCTCAGGGCCTTGCACCTCCTGCTCCCCCTGGTTTCACGGCCAGCTCTTCCCAGGGAAGTCTGTCCACAGCCTGGCCAGGTCACCCCCTTGCTCTGGGCTCACTGCACACACTCAGCTTGTGGTCCTCAGTGCCCAGCTGTCTGGCTGTTGGGGCTGTGGACAGACAAGGACAGCGGCCCTGACTGTGATGCTCATCTCTTCTCTCCCCTACATCTCCAGCCTCTAGCGCAGGGTCTGGTATATTTTATCTGTAAAGGACCTGACTGTAAACATTTTAGGCTCTGAGGACCATCCAGTCTTTGCTATAGCTACTCACCTCTGCCCTGTGGCTCAAAGACAAAACATATACCAATGAGTGTGGCTACGTTCCAATAAAATTCATGTATGGATGTTGAAATCTGAATTTCATATGATTTCTACATGTCAGGAAATATTATCCTCCTTTGGATTTTTTTTGCAACCTCATAAAAATGCAAAAACCATTCTTTGTTTGCAAGCTGTACAAAAACAGGCGATGGCTGGATTCAGCCTGTGGGCTGCGTTGTTTATTGACCTCACTTGTAGCCCAGTGTATGGTGTAGCGTAGGTTCCCAATAGATGTTTGTTGAGTGACTGAATGAGATGTTAGGTGAATGCCTGAATGACATCCTGGCCATGGGCAGTAAGTAGTGAGCTTGTGAGCTGCTGCTTTCCCTCTATTAACATCATGATCTCGACCCCTTAGCAGGTTCCTTTTAATCCCTTAAAATTAAGGAAGATAGGCAACTGGTTCTTTTATTTAAAAAAGCAGCTTTACTATGATATAATTCGCTACCATCTATTTAAAATTCACCCATTTAAAGTATGCAGTTCAGTAATTTTCAGCACATTCTCCATTGTGTGACTCTCATCAGTATCAGTTCTAGAGCATTTTGTCACCCCTCCCCCCAGAATAAATGCTGTCCCCATCAGCTTCTCTCCTCTTCCCCCAATTTCCACCCCCCCAGCCCTAGACAATCATTAGTGTACTTTTCATCTCTACAGTGTTGCCTGTTCTGGATGTTTCATGCAAATGGAATCAGACCCTATGTGGTCTTTTGTAACTGACTTCTTTCACTTAGCATGGTATTTCAAGGTTCATCCATGTGGTGGCATATATCGGAACTTCATTCCTTTCTGAGGCTCAGTCATACTCCATTGCAGGGACACTCCACATTTTGTCCTTATCCATTCATCAGTTGACAGACGTTTGGATTGTTGCCACTCTGAATCGTTATGAATAATGAGGCTGTAAGCATGCACATCCGTGTGTGTGTGTGGACATGTGCTTTTTTGTCTCTTGGGAAGATATCTAGAATCTCTGCGTCATATGGTGACTGGATGCTGAACGCCTTCAGGAACTGCCAGACTCTTTTCCAAAGCAGGTGCCCCATTTTATGTTTCCACCAGCCACGTAGGAGCATTCCAGTTTCCCCACATCCTTGCAGACAACGCTAATTTTTTGAACGATTCGTTTATTTTCTGTCTTTTTGATTGGCTGACTAGTTCTTAAATGGACACACCACCCTTGGTTGTGAGATTGTGGGCTGAACAGGAATATTTGGAGAAGTTTTGTTATTTTCATTTGTAGGAGCAATGCATGCTTATTTTTTTAAAAAATAAAACTATTTTGTGTTGGAGTGTAGCCAGTTAACAATGTGTGATAGTTGCAGGTGGACTGCAGAGGGCCTCAGCCACACAGACACATGTATCCGTTTTCCCCACCCCCGTCCCATCCAGGCTGCCACGGAACTTTGAGCTGAGTTCCCTGTGCTCTACAGTAGGTCCTTGTTGGTTACCCATTTAAAATATAGCAGTGTGTACTTGTCCATCCCAAACTCCCTAACTGTCCCTCCCCCCGTCCTTCCCCACTGGCACTCCCAAGTTCATTCTCAAACTCTGAGTCTGTTTTGTAAATATATTCATTTACATCATTTCTTTTTAGATTCTGCATATAAAGGACATCATAATGATATTTCTTCTTCTGTGACTTCCTTTGCTCAGTATGACCACCTCTGAATGCAGGCTTATTAGAGCGGATTTGGAAAACAAAACCTGATAACCTCTTTGAGATGCACTAGTCAGGTCTGTTCACAGCTACCAGCTCTTTAAGGGTCTCTGAAGACTGAGGAGGTGGCCGCAAGGAGCAGAGCAGTGGCTTAGCATGCGGGCCCTGGGGGCTCAGCCAGCTTTACTGACAGCTCTGCTGCCGCGGCTGCCAGACCTTAAGACGCTCATCCTTTCTAGGCCCCTGTTCTCTAGTCGGTGGAAAGGATTCACTCATTTATCATTCATTAGGTAGATATGTACTGGGCACCTACTGTGTGGCGGGCACAGCGCCTGTCTTCTGGCTTACAGTGGAGATTCAACAAGGTGATACACGTGCAGAACAGAGCATAGTCTTGGGCACTTTATGAAAAGTGATCATGTTAGTTACTCAGTCATGTTTGCAAACCCAGTGGATTGTAGCCCCAAGTTTGCAACTCCATGGACTGTAGCCCGCCAGGCTCCTCTGTCCATGGGATTCTCCAGGCAAGAATACCGGTGTGGGTTACCATGCCCTCCTCCAGGGGATCTTCCTGACCTAGGGATCGAACCCAGGTCTCTTGCATTGCAGGAGGATTCTTTACTGTCCCAGCCACCAAGGAAGCCCTTGTAGGCACTTTAAAAATGGTAAGAATAAAAATCCAGAAAACAGGACCTGCCCTTCCTGAGGCCATGCAGCTCCTCAGGGCTCGAGGTTGTGGTCAGGTAACCACAGGGACTCTCAGAGGATGGAAAATGCTCACAGCTCATCCTCCCCTCTCACGCCTGGCCCTGGGCTCCAGTCTGGTGGATTCCAACCTCTGCTCTGACAGTTCAGGGATGAACAACCCCACCCCCCATGGCTGGATGGTCTGGTCTTCACCCTGCCTTTTTTTTCTGCTGGTATTTATTTAATTTGTTATTGCAGATATTTGCTTTACACTACTGTGTTGGTTTCTGCCATACATCAACGGGAATTAGCCACAGGTAGACATGTATTTCCTCCCTCTTGAGTCTCCCTCCCACCTCCCGCCCCATCCCACCCCTCCGTGCTGTCGCAGAGCGCTGGGTGGAGCTCCCCGCTTGACACAGCAAATTCCCACTGGCTGTCTGTTTTACATGTGGTAACGTGTGTTTCCACGCTACTCTCTCAGTTCGTCCCACCCTCTCCCTCCCGCACCGTGCGCCCACAAGTCTGTTCTCTCTGTCTGCATCTCTACTGCTGCCCTGCAGATATGTTCAGCAGTAGCATCTTTCTAGATTTTTTACCACTCCTGCTTTTTTGGGGCCGTCCTATGGCCATGACTCCGCAGGCACAGTCGAGGTTGAGCTGGCTGCCTCGTTCTCTCGACCATGCAGGACCCTTTGTCAATAGCTACCCCTGTCTCCTCTCCAGTCCCACCTACTGTCTTGCCACTACCTCTGTCCCCAGAACCACAGTCTGGTGGCCGCCTCTGGACACCTCCCAGTTCATTTGCTGGTTTCCTGGCCTGGCCAAGCCTTTTCTTGTCGGAGCTCCGCACTCTCAGTGCCAGAATGAGTTGTAAGCCTGGAAGATGACAAATCTTCACCTTTCCCAGCAGGACGGTTTTATGGGAGAAAGTGCTCGAGCAGGAAAGATAACTTCATTTTAAATTATGGAAAAAATAAACTTCTAGCCAAAGCCTGCCCGGTCTCCCTCTCCCGCTCCCCACGTTCAGTGCAGGCAGGCAGCCCAGGCCGCCTGCAGCGTCTGGCTCGCTGATGGGCACAGCAAGGTCTGCCCACAGGGGTGGCGATTGGAGAATTTCTCCCCCGCTGTCACCCACCTCCTGCCCCGAAAGGGCAGAGCTGTTGATATGTTTCTTGGGCTCCGCTGTATAAGCTGCTGGAGGGAGCTGGTGATAAAAGCCCATTGATAAAAGCAATTTAGCAGAAATGGCGTGGCGAAGAAGAGGCCTCAGAGGCAGCACCGTTTGTCGGTCTGATTTTTGTGTCCCTAAGGCGTCTTGTCTCCTCTTGGTGGGAGGGATCCATGTGTGTTTAGCTTTCCCTCTGCTGCTGGCCCGTGGGCTCTGTCGACCTTGTGGTTCTGTAATCAGGAACGTCTGGAAGCCCACAGCAGGCCTGCTTTGCCCATAGGCGGCAGCGTCGAGGGAGCCGCAGTCATGGGGCATTCCCTGCTCCCAGGCCTGCTTGTTTGAAAGCCCATCTCTCTCTGGGTTCCCGGCCAACTTACATAACTGTGTTCTTCTGGCTTTACTTATTCAGAAATCCCCCCATCTCTCTGTTCTCCCAGGGTTCTGAATCCATGGGAACAGAGCATCAGGGTAGAATTCCGGCCCCTGCCTCCTCCTGGGTCTCGTTGTTGCAGGAAGGGGAGCACATCTATAGCAGACTTGAGTCCCAGCTCTGCGGCTGGGGAGAGCACCCTGGGGGCCACTGCTGCAGGTGCAGGGACCCCAGGGCCTGAGGACAGCGCAGGGCTTGGGCGGCGAAGGGGTGGCGAGAGGGGTACACTTGGCGGATAAGGCCGCGTGCATCCTGATTCATGCCCTGGCCGCCACTCGCCAGTCACGTGGCCTTGGACAAGGTCTTGGAGACCTTTTCTCTTCTGTGAAATGGGATAATAAAGGCCCTGCTTCACACGGTGGTTATGAATACGATGCGAGTTTTCACAGTCAAGCGTCTAGAGCCTGCCTGGCATATAGGAGGCACTGTGGCCGCTAGTGGTGACAGTCAGGATGCTGACCTAGCTTTCTTATGGGGTTCCCCGATCCCTACTTCTTTTTTTAAAAAAAGTTATTTATTTTTGGCCACACTGGGTCTTACTACATGCAGGCTTTCTCTTGCTGCGGTGAGTGGGGGCTGCCCTTCGCTGCAGTCGCGGCCCTCTCACTGCAGGGGCTTCTCTTGTGGAATGCGGGCTCTGCAGCACAGGCGCAGTAGCAGTGGCGCATGGGCTTAGTTGCTTGAGGGCACATGGGATCTTCTCAGACCAGGGATTGAACCCATCTTCGCTGCATTGGCAGGCGGATTCCTATCCACTGTCCTATCAGGGAAGCCCCCATCCTTCTTTCACCAGTAAGACAGGACGCTTCGTCTGTATTTATTGACAAATATGGAAAACCTTTGTCCTCAGCTCAAGCCCACTGCGATTGCCTTTAGGCTCCTTAGCACCCACTCACTCTCCCTGCCACACTAGGTGAGAGCAGCCGTGGGCCGATGGCAGGGGCGGCGGGCGGTCTGCTGCCCTCATCTGTGACCTGGAGGAAGAACGTGGGCCGATGGCAGGGGCTGCGGGCGGTCTGCTGCCCTCATCTGTGACCTGGAGGAAGGACGCTTACCCCTCCCTTTTCTGTGCCAGCACCTCTGGGGGTGTGACTGCTGCCTGGTGGCCTCTACTCACCGAGGCCAACAGGTAGGAGGACAGAACTTTGGTGGACGGTGTGGGAGGGCTGGGGGCTCAGGGTCGAGTCTTGGGGGTTCTCGTGGCCTGGAAGTGGAGCTGAGTACCCCCGGTACAGTGCTGTGAGCAGACACGTCCCTTGGGTGGCCCTGCTCACATTGGAGCAGGTGGGAGGTAGATGAGAAAGTTGATCACAAACCAGTGTTCTCAGTGAGCTCAGATGCACTCATTCTCTGACCTCAGACTGGACAATGTTTTGTTTAAAAAAAAAAATTATGTATTTGGCTGTGCTGGGTCTTAGTTGTGGCAGGTAGGATCTAGTTCCCCAACCAGGGATAGAACCCAGGGCCCCCTGCATTACGAGCAGGGAGTCATAGCCCCTGGACCACCAGGGAAGTCCCTGGACTATGCTTTTTGCCCTCAGGATGCCTACCAAGGGGCAGAGGATGGTTCCCTGCGACGTGGTTCCCTGATGGAGGGGAGTCTTAGAGCCCTGAATAACCCAGGGTCATTGCTTTCCCTTGCTGCACCAGGCACTGTGCTGGGCCGCTGCTTTGTGAAATGAAGAAAGCAAGGCTCAGAGGGGCTCATGAGCGTCCTCCCCTCCCCGAGGTCACATGGTACAATATGCCAGAGAAGGAATGTAAACGCATGTCTGGGGCATTCCGGAGCCTGTGTACTTTCCACACGGGGGAGGCCGGCTCTGGGGCAGACTTCCCAAGTCTCTCTGACTTTCTGGAGCGTCGTCGTTGTGAAATCTCTCAACATGTGACGCTTGTGTGTTCTCTCTTCTGCCCCGCCTCCCGCCCCTCCTCTCTCATCCCCCCTGCCCACTGAGACTTGGGGAGGAGGGAGAGCATCAGGTGACAGCGACTGAGCTGGAAGGTGTGGGTGACCTTGGGCTTCCTTAGGATTCTCTGGGCCACCAGGGCAGGTGAGACGTCCTGTGGCTCTGGTGGCTTCCCAGGGGAGAGATGGAAGGAAATGGAAGGCCTTCCCAAGGGCAGCCTGGTGCCGGTGGCCTGGCTGTATCATGGGGGTGGGAGGTGTGTACCTAGTGGTCCCGCAGCTCCCTCAGCCCTCCAGGTTCCCCACGTCGGAGCCGCCGGACTCCTCCTGTCTCCCTCCCCGTTGCCTCGGTAAGGCTGACGTGTGCTTCTCCACTGCTGGTAACTGGAAGCTTTCATGTGTGCTGTGGGGTTAGCCCAGAGATGTCCAGGGCCTGACTGCTCTGGATGTGGGGATGAAAAGTTTTCAAGTTCAGACAGGATACCCCCAGGGCCTGGGAACAGGCTGCAACCCATCCAGCCGGTTACACCTGGCTGGTGACATGTGGCTGGTTGCACACTGCCTGGTTAGTGCCCTGCTGTGGGAGAAGCCCAGCAGGCCAGCTGGTCCAGAGCCCGCCTGGCCTGGGGACCCTGGCCTTCCTTCCAGGCCCCCTCCCACCCCCATGCATCCGCTCATCCTCTCTCCTCCGCTGCCCCAGCCCCCGCTCTGGCCCAGCCCTGCTCCCTGGCCTCTGCCTGCCTTCCCTGAGCCCCAGCCTCTGTACCTTTGAGGGCACCCCCTCCTTTTCGCGCCCTCTGCCCTCTTCCCTTAGCCAACAGCTAGGGCTGAGGGAGGTCGGGGGCTGTGAGCTCGGCACAGGGCCAGCCCATGGCGCCCACTCACTGGGAGCGGAGTTGCAGGGGGCGGGGAGCAACCTCCTGTCACCTGGTTGGGTCACCTTGATGGGGCTGCACTCCGAGGGTGAAACAAAGCCAAGCACAGCAGCCGCCCGTCACAGTTGAGAGGCTGAACTCGTGAGAGACGGTCACAGAGCCAGCAGGGACAAACCAGATGAGACGGCAGCTCCTGCGGTCTCTGTGGACATGGTGGGAGCTCAGGGGTCTGGGGCCAGCCCCGCTCTGGCCACTGGCTTGTTTGTGGGTCCTGACTTGGCATGAGGGCCTCTGGAGGTTTCCTCTTTAGAGACTGAGTGGGTTGGGGGTGCTCCTCCCAAAGGCCCTTCCAACCCCGCCTGCTTTACACCCACCATTCTCCAGATGCTTTCTGTGGGTCAGGGGTCAGGTCTGACCCCATCTCATCCTCCCACCGCCACGCCAGGCTGTCAGATTTGCCCCCACTTATGAGGATAGATATAGATCCCAGATAGCTCAGTTGGTAAAGAATCCGCCTGCAACGCATGAGACCTTGGTCCAAGTCCTGGGTCGGGAAGATCCCCTGGAGAAGAGAAAGGCTACCCATTCCAGTATTCTGGCCTGGAGAATCCCATGGACTATATAAGTCCATGGGGTGGCAAAGAGTTGGACACGACTGAGCAACTTTCACTTTCACTATAGATGAGAAAGCCAACCTTGGGAGCCCAGGTTATAATCTGGCCCCAAGTCAGATCCGGGTCCAGTGATGTTAACTATTTTTCAGAGCCAACATTGAAGCCCTGAAGAGATCTCACAAACTTGAGAGTTCTGGCTTGAAAGAGGTGAAAGGAGGTCCATTGCCTGGAGCCCAAATGGCCCAGAGATGACTGTTGGCTCCATCTGAGCCTCAGGTATCACAGCGGGGTGGGGCCTCTGCTTTCCTGACACCCCCCTCCCCCCATCCTCCGAGGTCTTGATGCAGCCGGGGACATGCCTGGGTGTCTGGCTGGACTTGCTCATTCCCATGTTCTGCCTGCGTCTGCAGGTTTGCGTTGCAGACCCTGATTTAAGGTGTGCTGTACCTCACTCCAGGGAAGGCGATGGCGCCCCACTCCAGGACTCCTGCCTGGAAAATCCCATGGACGGAGGAGCCTGTGGGCTGCAGTCCATGGGGTCACAAAGAGTCAGACACAACTAAGCAACTTCACTTTCACTTTTCACTTTCATGCATTGGAGAAGGAAATGGCAACCACTCCAGTGTTCTTGCCTGGAGAACCCCAGGGACGGTGGAGCCTGGCGGGCTGCTATCTATGGGGTCGCACAGAGTTGGACACGACTGAAGCGACTCAGCAGCAGCAGCAGCAGCAGCACCTCACGCCTTAGGCCAACAGCTACACAGCATGAGGGCAAGAGGCAGGCCTGGCTCTCTGTCAAATGTGAACCACTCAGCTGCTCTTCCTAGTTGTTCCCAAACCCGGCAGGGACTCTGGGCTCCTCTGTTGGCGCCTCAGAGCCCCGGGTCCAGCCTCTAGATAAGGAAATTGGCAAGAATTCCCCTTCTCCGGGAGGTTGGTCCCCAGCCCCAGGCTGGGCTGTGGCGGTGAGCTGGTGTCTGCTTGCTGCTCACCTTTCAGTCCAGAAAAACAGTCACCTTCCTGCCACCAGGCGTGTCCTTTTCAAATTAAGGTGATTGTTGTTTCCCTGCCTGTTTCTCTGCCCCTTGGTTTCTGTTTACTGGTAGGCTGAACCTGGGAGACCCACCTCCCCACCCCAATGAGTGTTGCCAAAATGTCGCCCAAGGAGCTTGTATCAATATTTTGGCCCCCAAGCAAAGGGGAGCAGAATGTAAGGATGCCAGCTCAGGTGGTGGGTGCGGCGGGATTGGCCAGGGTTCCTGGGGGGACAGGCAGGCAGGATGCTAATGCTGGGCCTCCCGCACAGGGCGGGGCCCAAGGGGAGCCTTGGTGGAGGTGGAGGTTTCCTGCACTTGGTGTCGGTCTGTCCAGCTGCTTCCTCTCGATAGAGCGGTCAGACAATGCCTTGTTGACTCACCTCCCAGGGCTGTTGGTGGACAATATGTCAGGGTCAGTTCAGGAGCCGTGCTGTGCTGGTCACCTGCTTCCAGGCTTGTGGT
>SJYW01024802.1:1036445-1059275 GCA_006410735.1 Raphicerus campestris | reverse complement strand
CAGGTTCCAGTCTGCTCTGAGATGCCAGCCACTCACTGTGGCTCCAGGCCTGTTGACCGCAGAACTAACTCGTCGTGGCTGGTGAGGGGTGCGCAGTGAAGGCTTCCCTCCTTTGGAGTGTTTCTCCGGCTGCGTGAGCCTGTGTGCCCCTGTGACTTTGGAAGGCGAATGAGACGAGTAGGAATCAGCATGAAGCGCCAGCACGGGCACAGTGTGCCCAGCTCACCTCGCCTCTGGTTCTCATTCTTTAAAACAAGTAGTTGGACCAGGTGTAGCTGAGGTTTCATCCGAGCTTCGGCCCTGCGAGCCTACCTCCGTCCTCTTGTTTGTATTACGACAGTGTAACTGCTTGTGGAAAAGACCTGCCCCCACCGCCTCCTCTGCTTTTTGACCTGGAATGCCTTTCAGCCTCTCTTCTGCATCCTTTCAGTTCTTCAGATCTGCACGCTCCCATCATGAGGGCTCTCCAGCTGCTCCGGGACACCCTGGCTCCCTTCCCCCAGCCTACTTGGGCATTTTCACTCTCGAGCAGGGTGTCGAGGAAGGGGCAGAGCTTGGGAGTCCGATGATGCTGGTTTGAATTTTAATTCTGTGGCTTACTGTGTGACCTTGGACTGCTTACCTAGCCTCTATGAACTTCTGTTTCCTCATCTATCCAGGTGGAATTTGTAATAAAAGTTATCACTATCTCATGGGGATTATACGAGAATTGAATGAGATAGGTTTAAAAATTCCCCCTTTAACTTGTGACTCAAAATAGATGTGTGACTCAAGAGGATAAAAATAACAATAACCACCAACATGTATATGCATTTCCTTATTTGCCATGAAGGAGTTACTTTTATTATTTTTATTTTACAAAGCAGGAGACCAAACCGCAAAGAAATAGCTTGCTCAAGTTTGCAAATCAAGGACATTTAACTCTTAAGTTTTCTTTTAAGGGCTTGGTGTTTGTATTTATTCCACAGATTTTTTTATGAGAGGCAACTCTACATCAGGTCATGACTGGTCATACAGCAGTGAAAAAACAAAGTTCCTGTCCTCAGATTCTAGTGTAAGAGTTGATGGGTGAGCAAGCAAATGCTTGTATAACAGGTAGAGTTAATTGCTGGGGAGAAAACTGAGCAAAGTAAGGGCTTTAGGGATGTCTGGGTGGTAGAGAGATGAGGAAGGGGACAAGGGGACAGGGGAGGGAAGAGGGGAAGAGAAGGAAGGATGACTTTGTGGAGCCCAGACCCTGGTGCCACCCTGCCTTCCCCGCCCTCCACTGGGTGCTCCTCCTCGGTGGTCTTCTTCTGGACCCTCAGAACCTTCTCAGGGCCTTGCACCTCCTGCTCCCCCTGGTTTCACGGCCAGCTCTTCCCAGGGAAGTCTGTCCACAGCCTGGCCAGGTCACCCCCTTGCTCTGGGCTCACTGCACACACTCAGCTTGTGGTCCTCAGTGCCCAGCTGTCTGGCTGTTGGGGCTGTGGACAGACAAGGACAGCGGCCCTGACTGTGATGCTCATCTCTTCTCTCCCCTACATCTCCAGCCTCTAGCGCAGGGTCTGGTATATTTTATCTGTAAAGGACCTGACTGTAAACATTTTAGGCTCTGAGGACCATCCAGTCTTTGCTATAGCTACTCACCTCTGCCCTGTGGCTCAAAGACAAAACATATACCAATGAGTGTGGCTACGTTCCAATAAAATTCATGTATGGATGTTGAAATCTGAATTTCATATGATTTCTACATGTCAGGAAATATTATCCTCCTTTGGATTTTTTTTGCAACCTCATAAAAATGCAAAAACCATTCTTTGTTTGCAAGCTGTACAAAAACAGGCGATGGCTGGATTCAGCCTGTGGGCTGCGTTGTTTATTGACCTCACTTGTAGCCCAGTGTATGGTGTAGCGTAGGTTCCCGATAGATGTTTGTTGAGTGACTGAATGAGATGTTAGGTGAATGCCTGAATGACATCCTGGCCATGGGCAGTAAGTAGTGAGCTTGTGAGCTGCTGCTTTCCCTCTATTAACATCATGATCTCGACCCCTTAGCAGGTTCCTTTTAATCCCTTAAAATTAAGGAAGATAGGCAACTGGTTCTTTTATTTAAAAAAGCAGCTTTACTATGATATAATTCGCTACCATCTATTTAAAATTCACCCATTTAAAGTATGCAGTTCAGTAATTTTCAGCACATTCTCCATTGTGTGACTCTCATCAGTATCAGTTCTAGAGCATTTTGTCACCCCTCCCCCCAGAATAAATGCTGTCCCCATCAGCTTCTCTCCTCTTCCCCCAATTTCCACCCCCCCAGCCCTAGACAATCATTAGTGTACTTTTCATCTCTACAGTGTTGCCTGTTCTGGATGTTTCATGCAAATGGAATCAGACCCTATGTGGTCTTTTGTAACTGACTTCTTTCACTTAGCATGGTATTTCAAGGTTCATCCATGTGGTGGCATATATCGGAACTTCATTCCTTTCTGAGGCTCAGTCATACTCCATTGCAGGGACACTCCACATTTTGTCCTTATCCATTCATCAGTTGACAGACGTTTGGATTGTTGCCACTCTGAATCGTTATGAATAATGAGGCTGTAAGCATGCACATCCGTGTGTGTGTGTGGACATGTGCTTTTTTGTCTCTTGGGAAGATATCTAGAATCTCTGCGTCATATGGTGACTGGATGCTGAACGCCTTCAGGAACTGCCAGACTCTTTTCCAAAGCAGGTGCCCCATTTTATGTTTCCACCAGCCACGTAGGAGCATTCCAGTTTCCCCACATCCTTGCAGACAACGCTAATTTTTTGAACGATTCGTTTATTTTCTGTCTTTTTGATTGGCTGACTAGTTCTTAAATGGACACACCACCCTTGGTTGTGAGATTGTGGGCTAAACAGGAATATTTGGAGAAGTTTTGTTATTTTCATTTGTAGGAGCAATGCATGCTTATTTTTTTAAAAAATAAAACTATTTTGTGTTGGAGTGTAGCCAGTTAACAATGTGTGATAGTTGCAGGTGGACTGCAGAGGGCCTCAGCCACACAGACACATGTATCCGTTTTCCCCACCCCCGTCCCATCCAGGCTGCCACGGAACTTTGAGCTGAGTTCCCTGTGCTCTACAGTAGGTCCTTGTTGGTTACCCATTTAAAATATAGCAGTGTGTACTTGTCCATCCCAAACTCCCTAACTGTCCCTCCCCCCGTCCTTCCCCACTGGCACTCCCAAGTTCATTCTCAAACTCTGAGTCTGTTTTGTAAATATATTCATTTACATCATTTCTTTTTAGATTCTGCATATAAAGGACATCATAATGATATTTCTCCTTCTGTGACTTCCTTTGCTCAGTATGACCACCTCTGAATGCAGGCTTATTAGAGCGGATTTGGAAAACAAAACCTGATAACCTCTTTGAGATGCACTAGTCAGGTCTGTTCACAGCTACCAGCTCTTTAAGGGTCTCTGAAGACTGAGGAGGTGGCCGCAAGGAGCAGAGCAGTGGCTTAGCATGCGGGCCCTGGGGGCTCAGCCAGCTTTACTGACAGCTCTGCTGCCGCGGCTGCCAGACCTTAAGACGCTCATCCTTTCTAGGCCCCTGTTCTCTAGTCGGTGGAAAGGATTCACTCATTTATCATTCATTAGGTAGATATGTACTGGGCACCTACTGTGTGGCGGGCACAGCGCCTGTCTTCTGGCTTACAGTGGAGATTCAACAAGGTGATACACGTGCAGAACAGAGCATAGTCTTGGGCACTTTATGAAAAGTGATCATGTTAGTTACTCAGTCATGTTTGCAAACCCAGTGGATTGTAGCCCCAAGTTTGCAACTCCATGGACTGTAGCCCGCCAGGCTCCTCTGTCCATGGGATTCTCCAGGCAAGAATACCGGTGTGGGTTACCATGCCCTCCTCCAGGGGATCTTCCTGACCTAGGGATCGAACCCAGGTCTCTTGCATTGCAGGAGGATTCTTTACTGTCCCAGCCACCAAGGAAGCCCTTGTAGGCACTTTAAAAATGGTAAGAATAAAAATCCAGAAAACAGGACCTGCCCTTCCTGAGGCCATGCAGCTCCTCAGGGCTCGAGGTTGTGGTCAGGTAACCACAGGGACTCTCAGAGGATGGAAAATGCTCACAGCTCATCCTCCCCTCTCACGCCTGGCCCTGGGCTCCAGTCTGGTGGATTCCAACCTCTGCTCTGACAGTTCAGGGATGAACAACCCCACCCCCCATGGCTGGATGGTCTGGTCTTCACCCTGCCTTTTTTTTCTGCTGGTATTTATTTAATTTGTTATTGCAGATATTTGCTTTACACTACTGTGTTGGTTTCTGCCATACATCAACGGGAATTAGCCACAGGTAGACATGTATTTCCTCCCTCTTGAGTCTCCCTCCCACCTCCCGCCCCATCCCACCCCTCCGTGCTGTCGCAGAGCGCTGGGTGGAGCTCCCCGCTTGACACAGCAAATTCCCACTGGCTGTCTGTTTTACATGTGGTAACGTGTGTTTCCATGCTACTCTCTCAGTTCGTCCCACCCTCTCCCTCCCGCACCGTGCGCCCACAAGTCTGTTCTCTCTGTCTGCATCTCTACTGCTGCCCTGCAGATATGTTCAGCAGTAGCATCTTTCTAGATTTTTTACCACTCCTGCTTTTTTGGGGCCGTCCTATGGCCATGACTCCGCAGGCACAGTCGAGGTTGAGCTGGCTGCCTCGTTCTCTCGACCATGCAGGACCCTTTGTCAATAGCTACCCCTGTCTCCTCTCCAGTCCCACCTACTGTCTTGCCACTACCTCTGTCCCCAGAACCACAGTCTGGTGGCCGCCTCTGGACACCTCCCAGTTCATTTGCTGGTTTCCTGCCCTGGCCAAGCCTTTTCTTGTCGGAGCTCCGCACTCTCAGTGCCAGAATGAGTTGTAAGCCTGGAAGATGACAAATCTTCACCTTTCCCAGCAGGACGGTTTTATGGGAGAAAGTGCTCGAGCAGGAAAGATAACTTCATTTTAAATTATGGAAAAAATAAACTTCTAGCCAAAGCCTGCCCGGTCTCCCTCTCCCGCTCCCCACGTTCAGTGCAGGCAGGCAGCCCAGGCCGCCTGCAGCGTCTGGCTCGCTGATGGGCACAGCAAGGTCTGCCCACAGGGGTGGCGATTGGAGAATTTCTCCCCCGCTGTCACCCACCTCCTGCCCCGAAAGGGCAGAGCTGTTGATATGTTTCTTGGGCTCCGCTGTATAAGCTGCTGGAGGGAGCTGGTGATAAAAGCCCATTGATAAAAGCAATTTAGCAGAAATGGCGTGGCGAAGAAGAGGCCTCAGAGGCAGCACCGTTTGTCGGTCTGATTTTTGTGTCCCTAAGGCGTCTTGTCTCCTCTTGGTGGGAGGGATCCATGTGTGTTTAGCTTTCCCTCTGCTGCTGGCCCGTGGGCTCTGTCGACCTTGTGGTTCTGTAATCAGGAACGTCTGGAAGCCCACAGCAGGCCTGCTTTGCCCATAGGCGGCAGCGTCGAGGGAGCCGCAGTCATGGGGCATTCCCTGCTCCCAGGCCTGCTTGTTTGAAAGCCCATCTCTCTCTGGGTTCCCGGCCAACTTACATAACTGTGTTCTTCTGGCTTTACTTATTCAGAAATCCCCCCATCTCTCTGTTCTCCCAGGGTTCTGAATCCATGGGAACAGAGCATCAGGGTAGAATTCCGGCCCCTGCCTCCTCCTGGGTCTCGTTGTTGCAGGAAGGGGAGCACATCTATAGCAGACTTGAGTCCCAGCTCTGCGGCTGGGGAGAGCACCCTGGGGGCCACTGCTGCAGGTGCAGGGACCCCAGGGCCTGAGGACAGCGCAGGGCTTGGGCGGCGAAGGGGTGGCGAGAGGGGTACACTTGGCGGATAAGGCCGCGTGCATCCTGATTCATGCCCTGGCCGCCACTCGCCAGTCACGTGGCCTTGGACAAGGTCTTGGAGACCTTTTCTCTTCTGTGAAATGGGATAATAAAGGCCCTGCTTCACACGGTGGTTATGAATACGATGCGAGTTTTCACAGTCAAGCGTCTAGAGCCTGCCTGGCATATAGGAGGCACTGTGGCCGCTAGTGGTGACAGTCAGGATGCTGACCTAGCTTTCTTATGGGGTTCCCCGATCCCTACTTCTTTTTTTAAAAAAAGTTATTTATTTTTGGCCACACTGGGTCTTACTACATGCAGGCTTTCTCTTGCTGCGGTGAGTGGGGGCTGCCCTTCGCTGCAGTCGCGGCCCTCTCACTGCAGGGGCTTCTCTTGTGGAATGCGGGCTCTGCAGCACAGGCGCAGTAGCAGTGGCGCACGGGCTTAGTTGCTTGAGGGCACATGGGATCTTCTCGGACCAGGGATTGAACCCATCTTCGCTGCGTTGGCAGGGGGGTTCCTATCCACTGTCCTATCAGGGAAGCCCCCATCCTTCTTTCACCAGTAAGACAGGACGCTTCGTCTGTATTTATTGACAAATATGGAAAACCTTTGTCCTCAGCTCAAGCCCACTGCGATTGCCTTTAGGCTCCTTAGCACCCACTCACTCTCCCTGCCACACTAGGTGAGAGCAGCCGTGGGCCGATGGCAGGGGCGGCGGGCGGTCTGCTGCCCTCATCTGTGACCTGGAGGAAGAACGTGGGCCGATGGCAGGGGCTGCGGGCGGTCTGCTGCCCTCATCTGTGACCTGGAGGAAGGACGCTTACCCCTCCCTTTTCTGTGCCAGCACCTCNATGGCAGAAAATGGGGGCCCAGGTATTTTTTGAACCACTGTGATGTTTGAAATTTCACACTATATGCTCTGTATAAATCAAATTATTTTACCCTTTTCAAAACCTTTGGGGGGATTGTCATGATTGCTCCCATTTTACAGCCAAGTAAACTGAGGTTCAGAGAATTAAATCATATGACCAAAGTCATGGCAGGTAATAGTGGGGAAAGGAGATCTCAACCCACATCTGTCTGGCTCATAAGAAGGGAATCCCACATACTCACTCCAAATTAATTAGAACTTAGAGGTTTGGGGCTTACAGCCTGATTTTTTTAGACTTTATGTATTTGAGGAGTACAATCAAGAGATTATTCATTAACTGAAATAACCACAGTTCTATCTGAAATTTGAAAGAATGCTGATCATCGCTTTTGTGTACTATTCTTTATGTCACAATAATCTTTTAAACTGCATCAACTTCCCTTTCTCTCAAACAAGGCATTGAACATTAATGCCTTTCTGTTACATGGTCTAGACATGCGAGGGAAACCCTAGCCCAGGATTAAGTGAGATGGTGCTCACTTAACAAAGTGTCTGTAACAAAGTTAAGCAGTTTATTTAAAAAAAAAAAAAAAACAAACAAGATCAACTATTATGTTGTTTGGCAAATTTGTAGAAAATGGGATCTTTATCTCCTAAAATGAATAAAAATCTGAAAAAAATAAAATGCTAATACTCTGGTAGCTGTGCAAATACTACCAGCTGAGATGGAGGTGGAAATCCTCATACATGCCTCTACAGCAGCAAATCCTGAGCTTCAAACACACACTCGTGAGCTTAACATAAGCAACGGTGGGTTCAGTTATGGAAGCCACAAAACAAAGACGAATTTACAAACATTTAAAATGCTGGAAATGACTGGCAAAACTTGCAACCCAAAGACAAGATGTAAATTAAGATATTATAATATTTGGGGGTTTCTTGAGAACAAAACCTCCCTTATAAGAGATAAACCTTCTGTTTAGGCCCTCTTACATTTGATTTTATACATATTTTCCTTAGCCATTACACACACTTAGGATCCCAGCACCTGAAGCAGTGTCTGGCACACAGGAGACTCTCACCAGACATTTGATGAATAAACAAGCGGCCAAATCAACAGAAGAGACTAGGTGTGGCAGCAGGGGACATATTTCAAAAGCTGGAACAAAACTCTTCTTGGGGAGACAACTGGTTTTTTCTGGATGATACAGTGATGGGAGCTTTTTTTTTCCCAGTGGGATACAATTTATTATTGTTCTGTGGACATCGACCAAATTTGTCAGTTTTGTACCTATGCTCAGAAGGTAAAGAATCTGCCTGCCACGCGGGAGACCCAGGTTCGATCCCTGGGTCCAGAAGAATGATAACCCACTCCAGCATTCTTGTCTGGAGAATTCCATGGACAGAGGAGCCTGGCGGGCTTCAGCCCATGCAGTCGCAAAGGGTCGAACACTGTTGAGTGACTTTTTAATCTATTATTTATATTAATTTTTTGGCTGTGGACATTTGTTCATCTGTACTGGAGCATGATTGCTTTGCAATGTGGTGTTTGTTAGCTGCTGCTGCACAAGCACGTGAATCAGCTGGATGTGTACATTTTCCCCTCCCTCTTAAGCCTGCCTCCTGCCCACTGCCGTCAGCCGCTCTCCGTCACCACAGGGCTCCGGGCCGAGCTCCCTGTGTTACGCGGCAGCGTCCCACCAGCTGCTGCTTTTGTGCGCGGGACTGCACATGTCGGAACTGCCCTCCCCATCCACCCCTCCCATCCCTTACCCCTGCGCCCCGCGTCTGCTCTCCACATCAGCATCTCTTTTCCTGCCTGGAAATAGGTTCATCTGTACCATTTTTCTCTATCCCACGTAAGGGCATTAATTAATATACTATATTGTTCCTCTCTTCTTGACTTCACCTTGTATTTCTAGCAGGATGGCAGACCAGGTACTTTGAATTACATTTCCAATGAAGAATCACTAAAATAGGGAATGATATCTTTTTTTTAATAACATGATACCGATTTTCTTTCATTTATTGTTTGAGCCTCACCACGCGGCTTGCGGGACCTTAGTTCTCTGACCTGGGATTGAACCCTGGCCCCTGGCAGTGGAAACTTGGATTCCTAACCACAGAACCACCAGGGAAGTCCCTGAAATGAAATATTTAAAAGGCATCTTTTCAATGCATCACCAGGCAAACTGGGATAGAGGTTAGGTGTGTGGAGGGGCAAAAATAAACGAGACGAATGCAGGAGGTCATGGAGCCCTGAGACTCACTTTCCCTGATGCTTTCTGCTACACCTACGGAGCCTGAACTTTCCCGGGGCGGGGGGCTGAAAAGTAGGAATGCGGCGGAAACCGTAAACTGCTCAAGGTGGCCAGTGCTTGCTAGTTTCACCCCTTTCTAAGGTTGACTTCCAAGTCCTACATATAAAGCTGGTATTACAAAGGGCTGAACTCACTGTAAAGAACTAGAAATTAATTTGCTGTTCAGAAGGGGAGTATCTGAAATGGGGAGCAGGGGAGTGGAAGGTCTTACAGCGAGACCCAGCTCTGTGACCCGTTTTCCCGCTGGGTGATGAAGCCTATTTGCTTTCACCCAAAACAGAATGGGGTGTGCTTAAGTGTTAGCTCCGCTGAGAAGAGATAGAAGTCCCTTGATCAAGTAGACTTCTCATTCTTTATCATTGACTAGGAAGGGTATCGGAGAAGGCAATGGCACCCCACTCCAGTACTCTTGCCTGGAAAATCCCATGGACAGAGGAGCCTGGTGGGCTGCAGTCCATGGGATTGCTAAGAGTCGGACACGACTGACCAACTTCACTTTGACTTTTCACTTTCATGCATTGGAGAAGGAAATGGCAACCCACTCCAGTGTTCTTGCCTGGAGAATCCCATGGATGGGGGAGCCTGGTAGGCTGCCGTCTACGAGGTCGCACAGAGTCGGACATGACTGAAGTGACTTAGCAGCAGCAGGAAGGGTATGGCCTGTTTGTTTGTCTTGATGCAGCCCTCTTCTTACTTGTCCAATCAGAGTCATTCTTTAACCTAAGAAGGGAAGCATCCAGAGAAAGGAAACTAGCGTGTTCCTGAAGTCTGGCTCTGTGTGTGCAGGAACTAATAATATACTCAGCACTTCACCCTACAAAGACCTGCAAGGTAGGCACCGTTGTCTTGTTCAGCCACTAAGTCATGTCTGATTCTTTTCGACCCCAAGGTCCTTCACTATCTCATGGAGTTTGCTCAAACTCATGTCCATAGAGTTGGTGATACTATCTAACCATCTCATCCTCTGCTGCCCTCTTCTCCTTTTGCCTTCAATTTTTCCCAGCTTCGGGGTCTTTTCCAGTGAGTCAGTTCTTCACATCAGGTGGCCAAAGTACTAGAGTTTCAGCATCAGTCCTTCCAATGAATATTCAGGACTGATTTCTTTAGGATTGACTGGTTTGATCTCCTTTCAATCCAAGGGACTCTCCAGAGTCTTCTCCAGTGCCACAATTCAAAAGCATTGTTCTTTCACACTCAGCCTTCTTTATGGTCCAACTCTCACATCTGTATGTGACTACTGGGAAAACCATAGCTTTGACTATATGGGCCTTTGTAGACAAAATGATATCTCTGCTTTTTAATACACTGTCTAGGTTTGTCAAAGCTTTTCTTCCGAGGAGCAAGCATCTTTTAATTTCATGGCTGCAGTCACCGTCCATGGTGATTTTGAAGCCCAAGAAAATGAAATCTGTGACCATTTCCACTTTTCCCCTCGGCAGGCATCAGTGCCCCAGCTTCACAGACGAGGAGCCTGGGAATCAAGGGCTGCAGTAACGAGTCCAAGTTCACATAAATAGAAATGGGAAAACTTGGAAACTGGAGTCTGCCTTCCACTTCAGAGTCATGTTCCACCGTAGGTCTTCCCCGCTGCTCTGGAATCCAAGATCCTTGAAGGCAGGATCCATCTTCTATCACCAGGGCACCACGGAGCTCCAGGACAGGAGGACCGAGCAGTAACCAGTTACAAACCTCTGACTCTCAGTGCTGCCTCATGTCATCTCCCTGGCAGCTCTGTAGACGTGCAACTCTGCCTTGTATTAACTTCCCACCCCAAGGTGAGTCTTGATGGGTTTGCTCCCTTGACAAGTACGTATTGTCTTAAAACTCAAAGTTCTCTTTCTCATTTTATCCTCGTGNCCACGGAGCTCCAGGACAGGAGGACCGAGCAGTAACCAGTAACAAACCTCTGACTCTCAGTGCTGCCTCATGTCACCTCCCTGGCAGCTCTGTAGACGTGCAACTCTGCCTTGTATTCACTTCCCACCCCAAGATGAGTCTTGATGGGTTTGCTCCCTTGACAAGTACGTATTGTCTTAAAACTCAAAGTTCTCTTTCTCATTTTATCCTCGTGTCCCTGGGGAAAGGTTTCTCATTCCCTTACTCAGGCAGCCAGTTTAGGGAAATCATACAGGAAGGAGACCTGCTTCTCCACTGAACTGCCAACCAGAAGCGTGAGCTATGTTTGGAATTCACAGCCCAGGAAACCATCCAACCTGCTTGCAAAGCATCAGCAGTGGAGGCTCAAAGAAAANATGGACAGAGGAGCCTGGTGGGCTATAGCCCATGGGATCGCAAGAATTGGGCACGACTTAGCGACTAAACCACCACCAGAGAACTAAGATCCTGTTTGCTGCATGGTGCAGCCAAAAAAAACCAAAACAGGAAAAGAAACATCGAGTCTTCAAAAACTATATGTGGTGATTCTAGATAATATTTATGGAAAACTATCAAGCAAATACTATAAGATGTAAAACTGCTGCTGCTGTTGCTAAGTCACTTCAGTTGTGTCCAACTCTGTGCGATCCCATAGACGGCAGCCCACCAGGCTCCCCTGTCCCTGGGATTCTCCAGGCAAGAACACTGGAGTGGGTTGCCATTTCCTTCTCTAGTGCATGAAAATGAAAAGAGAAAGTGAAGTCGCTCAGTCATGTCTCTTAGCGACCCCAGGGACTGCAGCCCACCAGGCTCCTCCATCCATGGGATTTTCCAGGCAAGAGTTCTGGAATGGGGTGCCATTGCCTTCTCCGTGCAGGAGGGGTGTGTGTGTGACTGCATATACTTTAAATTCCAATCCTTTTGCAAGATGAAGAAAAAAAGAGTAGAGGAAATACACCAAAAATGTTAAAGATGATAGTGATTGTTAGTGATTTTTATTTCCTGTTTTATGTTCTTTTGTGATTTCTAAAATTTCTTCAGGGATTTCCCTGGTGGGCCAGGGGTTAACACTTTGCCTTCCAGTGCAGGGGGTACAGGTTTGATCCTTGGTTGGGGAGCTAGCATCCCACATGCCTGGGGCCCAAAAAACATAAAACAGAAGCAATGTTGTAACAAAGTCAATAAAGACTTAAATTTTTTCTTTAGTAACCTACAGTAACAACAAAAAGGTCTTGGGTGTCCGGGGACTTCCGGGTGCTTATGAAACAGATAAGACCCTCCTGCCTGTGACCCCAGGTCTCCAGCGCTTTCCCTGAGCAGAGCATGGGGCAGTGGAGCCTCTGCCCTGGGTCACCATTCCTTCTTTCCTTCTCTGTCACACTCTGCCCCTCCAGTGTTCTCCCTGAATTGGCTGTAAATTTACAACTGAAAGATGATTTTAAAAATATGCATTCTTTTTCTCTGTCGTGTTTCCTGTGTGTTCTGACAAGGAGACATTTTCTGCATCTCCCTCTGAAAGAAAAGCTTAATTGAAGTTCCTTTCATGTGATCCCAGTTGATTTTTCTTCTCTGCAGTTCAGATGGTCTTTGTCAGATAGAAGAATTTTCTGCCCCAGCCTTCCAAATGGGCTCCGAAAGCCCAATTTAAAATGAAGCCGTGCTGCCGCGGCCTGTTAGGTGATACTGGTTGGGGCAGGTTTCACACAGGTGTGAAGAAGGGAAGCTTGCAGTTCTGCCAGCATTTCTGTGGCCGATGATACGATTGAACTTGACCCCCACATGAGCCCAGAGAACACCTACGGTCCTGGCTCAGAACAGCCTTTGTGCTTGTGTTTTGTGGATATTGATCAGGACGCGGTGTATCACGTGGCGCTGAAGACCCTGCGTGTGTTGTTTGGATAAATACTGGCCTTTGCGGCAACCTTCGCTCCCAGCAGTGAGACGTCCTGTGAGCTTGTCGTGTTCAGGTGGACAAAGAGAACGGTCTCCTGTTGCACTTAAGACAGGTTTTGGATCAGAGGGATTTAGATCCTGACCCCCTAGCATGGTGATTTTATATGTGAAAGTGAACCTGTTAGGTGTTCAGTTGTATTCAACTGTTTGCAACCCCGTGGACTGCATCCCACCAGGCTCCTCTGTCCATGGAATTTTCCAGGCAAGAATACTGGAGTGGGGTGCCATTCCTTTCTCCAGGGGATCTTCCTGACCCAGGGATCGAATCCAGGTCTCCTGGATTGCAGGTGATTCTTTACCATCTGAGCCACCAGGGAAGCAAATTTATATGTGACATATATTTATGGGCTTCCCTGGTAGCTCAGGTGGTTAAGAACCCTCCTGTAATGCAGGAGACCTGGGTTTAATCCCTGGGGTGGGAAGATCCCCTGGAGAAGGGAATGGCTACCCACTCCAGTATTCTGCTCTGGAGAATTCCCTAGAACACAGTCTATGGGGGTTGCAAAAAGTCTGACACGACTGAGCAGCTTACACTATATATTTATTTTGAGGAGTTGGTCCACAGGATTATGGCAGCTGAGAGGGCCTACCATCTGCTATCTGCCAGCCAGAGACCCAGGTGGTGAAATTCTGAGTCCAAAGGCCTGAGAACCAGGGGAGCTAATGGTACAGTTCTTCATCCAAGGACAGGAAATGCAGTGGGATGGCCCAGCTCAAATACTGAGGCAAGAGAAGAGGGGCAAGTCCCTCCTTCCTCCTCCTTTTGTCCTATTTGGGCCCTCAGTGGATGGGATGACGTCCATGCATGGTGGGGAGGGCCCCCTACTTTACCCCGTCCACCAGTGCAGGTGCTGACCTCACCCGAAACGCCCTCATCCAGAGATAGAGTTGAATCGAGGCACTCCCCAGCCGGTCAGCTTACCCACAAGAGTCACCTTCACAAGTGGCATCAAGCACCTCTACACTCGTGTGCTGCCATCACCACTGTCCATTTCTGGGACTTATTCGTCATTCAGAACTAGAACTCTGTAGCATGGACGTAAATACACTGCCATGTGTAAAGCAGACAGCTGCTGGGGAGCTGCTGTACAGCAAGGGGAGCTCAGCTCAGTGCTGACCTGAGGGGTGGGATGGGAGAGGGGTGGGAGGCTCAGGAGGGAGGGGATAGATACATAACTTACAGCTGATTCATGCTGTTGTACAGCAGAAATTAGCACAGCATCGTAAAGCAGTTATCCTCCAATTAAAAATAAAAAAATATACTATACCCCCCCCCCCAAAAAAAAAGCAGCAGCTGGATCTCTGTATCCCCTTAAATACTGAATCCTCCTCTAGTCCTGATATGTACTGGAGTCCCAAGGGTCAGAGGGGGAAGCTATTCAGAACCAGAAAGAGTGAAAGCCCACTTTCCGCTGGTCCCCACCTGTCCCCCACATGCCCTCCATTCCCACTCAGGTGGTCCCTGGTTGTGTTGGATACCTCCTTGGCATCCTCTTGCCTGCAGAGTTACTGGTCCTCTGGGTGGACTTGGACGTCATACGGACTCCTGGGCTCCTAAGGGCATCCTGCTGGGATGGCTGGGATGATCACCTCCCCAGGCCACCGCAGCATGTCAGCTGTGTCTGTGTGGACGGCCTGCCCGCCAGTTCAGGAAATCTGAGCTCCCCCTGGCCTGGCGGAGCCTGAACACCAGCGTTTACAACCTCTAAAAGCAGCCTGTGTTCTGAAGCTGATGGAGCTGGTGAAAACAGTTCTCTCTTTTTTTCTCTTCTTAAATATTTCCTAAATATTTACTGGATCTTCTCACAATTTCTTCTTATGCTGGCTTCTGGCTTCAGCTTTCTCACGTGAGGAGGTGGGGAGAAGGTTCTGGGCTCTGTGCTGATTTTCTGCTTGGGGTGGGGAGGCTCCTGCCTAAAAGCAGAGGGCAGGAACTGGCACTTGGTATCTGAAGGGGGTCATCCTTTGGCGATGGGCTTCTCCAGGCCAGCTCTCAGGACTGGCCTGTGGCTCGGTGGCACCTGTGTGACCTTGAGCATGCTTCTTGACCTCAGCTTCAGCTTCCTCACCAGTGAGATGAGATAATAATAGCTTGTGCCTACAGAGATGTGAGGCCTCCGCGAGATAATCTGTGTGAAATGCCTAGCGTGGTGTCTGGCACACATGGGATGCTCTAAAAACGTAAGCTACTGCTATTTTTATTGGCAAACTTTATTTTTGTTGTTTCCAGCCATTCGTTTCTCTCCACCTTTTCTTTTTGTGGCAGCCCTGAGGCACACCCCTGCTCCGCCCCTGCTGGGTCCCTCATCCTTTCATTGCCCCCTCTCTCCTCTGGTGGGGGCGTCCCAGGTGGCTCAGTGGTAAAGAATCTGCCTGCAGTGCAGGAGATGCAGGAGACATGGGTTCAATCCCTGGGTTGGGAAGATCCCCTGGAGAAGGAATGGCACCCCACTCTAGTATTCTTGCCTGGGAAATGCCATGGACAGAAGAGCCTGGGTGGCTACAAGTCCTGGAGGCTGCAAAGAGTGGGACACGATTGAGCATACACTCGCATTCCTCTGGTGGAGTCCACTCTGGGGAGGGTCTCAAACTGTGGCCCTGCCAGGTTCAAGGGCGGAAGCTCAAGTGTGGCCTGTCCCCACCTGATACGAGTTATGGCTGAGTGATGCCTTTGCGTTTCCTTACTTCCTCTGACCTGGAGCTCTCTCCCTGCTGAGATAGTTTGTTCTATCTTTGTCATTTTCTCCGCTTTGGGGTAAAGAAAGAAGCCGAATTGTAAGGAGCTCCTCTGTACCTGGAGCTGCCGGGTGCATTCCCAGACTCACCAGCTCGTACCAGCAATCTCGGAGCCTGGTGATGGTGTCATGCCTGTCTTCACAGGGCAGGAAACCGAGGCAAAGGGAGGCCGAGGAGATGGCCAGAGGTCAGGGGGACAGTGGAGGGGACTTCGCTGGTGGTCCAGTGGCTAAGACCACGCACTCCCACTGCCAGGGTCTTGGGTCAGGGACTCCCTGATCAGGGGACTAGAGCCCACATGCTGCAACTAAAAAGGACCTGGCGCAGACGAGTAAACAGAAAGAGAAAAAGAAGGGGGCGGCGGGCCTCGGTGGAGCCTGGACGCTGTGGAGCTGCAGCGTGCTCTCTGCGTTGATGGCTAACCACACGGTTGCCCTGCCCCCCATCACTGCGTGGCTGGGGGCCCTCAGTTTGTCCACCTGGAAATGGGGTGTCAGTAGCATCAGGTGACACATGAGCCTGGTGTGGGGAATGCGAGCCCCCTCCTGGGGGGCTGTCCTGAGGGTCCTGACTCTGAGTACCCACAGAACAAGCTTCCTGACCTCTTCTGGACATACCCGGGGGTTTGATGTCAGGTATCATGTCCTTCCCAAAGTCCTCTCCATTTCTTAAACTTTTTTAAAAGACTGCAGTATAATACACATGACATAAAATTTACAATTTTAAACATTTTGAAGTGTCCAGTTCATTGGCATTAAGAACATTCACATCATCTTGCAGCCATCACCCATACCTAGTTCCTCGACTTTTTCATCGCCCCCAAAGAGAAGAAACCTCGCACCCTTTAGCCATCACCCCTAGTCCCCCTGAAACCCAGCTCCTGGCAACCACTCATCTGATTCCTGTCTATGGATTTGCCTATTCTGGGCGTTTTCGATAAATAAAATCATACAATATACAGCCTTTTGTGTCTGGCTTATTTCAGCCATTAGCATAATGTTCTCAAGGTTCACTGATGTGGGAGCATGTATCAGCACTTCATTCCTTTTTATGGCTTGAATACTATTCCGTGGACGTTTGGGCCGTTTCTACCTTTTGACCATTGTGAATAGGGCTGCTGTGAGCATGCATATACGCGGTTTTGTTTGGACACCTGTTTTCAATTCCTTTGGGGATATGCCTCGGAGTAGAGCTGCTGGATCATGTGGTAATTCTATGTTTCACGTTTTGAGGCTCTGCCAAGCTATATTCCACAGTGGCCACACCATTTTATATTCCCACCAGCACTGTAAGAGGGCTCCAGTTTCTCTACATCCTTGCCAACACTTGTTATTTTCCATCCAAAAAAAAAAAGTTATGACCGTCCCCATGGGTGTGAAGTGGTAGCTGGCGGTGGTTTCAATTTGCGTTTCCCTGATGGCCAGCGACATCGAGCATTCTCCTTCAGTTTTAACATTCCCACTTTCTCTTAACCCAGTTCCTAGGTCTTCCTGAGACCATTCTGTTTATGGTTTTCCAAGCGTGGCCTCATTAGTCTCGTCCCTATTCACGACCCTTGGATCCCAGGGTGGCCCTCTATGGGGATGGAGGTCCCACTTCACTCTTTCCAGAAGCGCTGCTATCTCTCCCCGGTCCCCTCTGAATGGCGCCATCCTTTGCTCCAGCTCCTGGGGCCCCTCAGGTTCTGACTCTGTCCTCCCAGCTGGTTCCAGCTGTTTCCGCCTCATCCTTCTCACTTTTGGGCCCTTGGCTCTCTTTTCCAGCCTGTTCGGGGTGAGGACAGCCTGGCACACAACTCACCTGCCCTCTCGTCTGTGGGCAGTGACTAATCCATCCGGCCGTGACAGCCCCCAGCCCGAGCATCCCCCTCTTGTCCGTGGGATTATTCTGAGAGCCTCCTAAGAGCCTGGCTTCCTCAAGTCCAGGAACCTCGTTCCCTCCAAGTGTGACTTGAAGGCGCCGTTTTGCATCTCCGGGGTGGGTTTACAGTTTCAGGCCTATTTCTGACTGAGGAATCAAAGACTGCCCCTTGGTGATGGAATTCCAGGCATGGCTGAGCAGATGGAGGAGGTATTTTGGGGGGCAGAGGGTTTGTGCCTGTGTTCCAGAAACCACTCCTGCATCTGCCTCTGAATTAGAGACCAGGCCCATCCTGGAAAGGCTAGGATCGCTTCCTGCTCTAGGGCCTCTCTGGTGAGACCTGGCCTGCCTGCCTCGTCACCTCGGGCCCTTTTCTCGAAAGTGCAGGGTGTGGTTGTCTGCCATTGATCTGTGTGCACAGAGCGTTTCCTTTAAATGATGACTTGGTTAGTCTATGAAAATTTGGTTTGCTGCAAAAATAAAAAAAATAAAGTAATCGAGTAAAATGGGAGAGACCCCATCTCCAAGCCCACCCCCCACCCCAGTGCCCTTCCTGGGGGGAACTGCAGGTGAAACCTGCTGTGGACTGTGGATCCTCCAAGGCCTTTCCTTCTGGTGCATTCAGTTTTTCACATCTAAGGGCAGCTCCAGAATAAATAGGGCTTCCCAGGTGGTGCTAGTGGTTAAAGAACCTGCCTGCCAGTGTAGGAAATGTAAGAGACTCAGGTTCGATCCCTGTTGGAAAGATTCCCCTGGAGAGGGGCATGGCAACCCACCGCAGGATTCTTGCCTGGAGAATCTCATGCACAGAGGAGCCTGGTGGGCTACAGTCCATGGCGTTGCAGAAGAGTTGACCCAACTGACTGACTGAACACTCAGCACACATACAGGATAAATAACGCCATTATGCTGAGTGTATCAAAGAGAAAGTGTTCAGGTGTGCACCGGAGTGATGCTTCTTAAAAGCCAGACAGCAGTTGGAATTTTCCTCCCCAGGTGGGGCTTGAATGAGGGGGACCAGGGGGGAAAACCTTGAGTGAGGAGGGTGAAGGCTCTTAGGAAGCAGACACCAGGAAAATGGATGGACTGAGGCTCAGACAAGGCCCTGCCATTTATGTTGGTCTCTGTCACAGAGTCAGAGCCGCAGCTGCCCCAGGTCTGTCCCCGCTCCGCACTCACTGCCTGTGTCCCTTTGGGCGAATGTAGGTGACTCCCTGGGCCCCAGTCTCGTCAATTATAACACAGTCAAGGCCTAGCTTGTCGCGAGGAGTTAGCACTGAAACATGGCCGCGAAGGTGCGGTGTGAAGCTTGGCTCGCGGTCCCTGCTGAGTGCCAGGCCCGGGGACTGCGTTCCTTTCCCCGCTTTGCCTGCGTCAGCTCAGCATCGGTCTTTGACCTTCCTCGTTGGCCTTTCTCCCTGTGGCCAGAGCAGAGCTAAGCAGGTCACAGCGCTAAAAATAGTGATCCCAGCACCAGCGCCCGGGTGCTCAGTGTAAGAATGAATGGGTGGTGGGTTGAGGCTCCCCCCTCCGCTCAGGCTGAGGATCTCACGGGCTCTTGGGAACAGTCACACAGTTAAATTACTGGTCCTTGACACATGAGTATGAATTAGTGTCATGGAGTTTTTTGACCCAAAAGAGACCCAAGAAATGATCCTTCATGCTACAAATAAGGAAGTCGTAAGGCTGTAAGAAGCAACTCTCCAGGCGTGTCACGCAGTCAGTTAAGGGCCAGTCGAGACTGGAGCCCAGACTCCTGATTCCGGCTGGTGCTCTGCCCGTCCGACGCCCAGCCTGGTATCTGGGTACCCACTTCTGCTTGGGGCTGCAACTTCCAGGTGTAGGGTCCCCGAGGCAGGAGGCTCACAGATGGGCCTTTTAGAGGAATGGAGGGGGATTTGGGGACAGGGCCCTGGACTTGGCCTGGCAGGTTTGGGGCCGGCCCTGCGTCTTGCAAGAGGGAGGGAGAGAAGTATTTGGGGCTGAGGTGCAGTTTGGCTCTGCCGCCCTGTGGATGTAATTGCCAGCAGAGAGCTGGGAGGGAGGGCGCTGTATCCAGTGGGAGAGGTGGACATAGAGTCCAGTGGCCATTCTCCAGCGTGGGAGCACGAACCAGGGGTGATGTGTGCGGTGGGAGAACCTTTGCACGGCAGACTGTCCGGCTGTAGCAGAGAGTGCAAGGAACCATGTGACGAGGAGCCTGGCAGCGCTGGGGCTGCAGAGATGAGAGTGACCAGAGTGCAGGCTGCCCAGACCCAGGGGGAGGGAGGACAGGCACNGCCCGGGGACTGCGTTCCTTTCCCCGCTTTGCCTGCGTCAGCTCAGCATCGGTCTTTGACCTTCCTCGTTGGCCTTTCTCCCTGTGGCCAGAGCAGAGCTAAGCAGGTCACAGCGCTAAAAATAGTGATCCCAGCGCCAGCGCCCGGGTGCTCAGTGTAAGAATGAATGGGTGGTGGGTTGAGGCTCCCCGCTCCGCTCAGGCTGAGGGTCTCACGGGCTCTTGGGAACAGTCACACAGTTAAATTACTGGTCCTTGACACATAAGTATGAATTAGTGTCATGGAGTTTTTTGACCCAAAAGAGACCCAAGAAATGATCCTTCATGCTACAAATAAGGAAGTCGTAAGGCTGTAAGAAGCAACTCTCCAGGCGTGTCACGCAGTCAGTTAAGGGCCAGTCGAGACTGGAGCCCAGACTCCTGATTCCGGCTGGTGTTCTGCCCGTCCGACGCCCAGCCTGGTATCTGGGTACCCACTTCTGCTTGGGGCTGCAACTTCCAGGTGTAGGGTCCCCGAGGCAGGAGGCTCACAGATGGGCCTTTTAGAGGAATGGAGGGGGATTTGGGGACAGGGCCCTGGACTTGGCCTGGCAGGTTTGGGGCCGGCCCTGCGTCTTGCAAGAGGGAGGGAGAGAAGTATTTGGGGCTGAGGTGCAGTTTGGCTCTGCCGCCCTGTGGATGTAATTGCCAGCAGAGAGCTGGGAGGGAGGGCGCTGTATCCAGTGGGAGAGGTGGACATAGAGTCCAGTGGCCATTCTCCAGCGTGGGAGCACGAACCAGGGGTGATGTGTGCGGTGGGAGAACCTTTGCACGGCAGACTGTCCGGCTGTAGCAGAGAGTGCAAGGAACCATGTGACGAGGAGCCTGGCAGCGCTGGGGCTGCAGAGATGAGAGTGACCAGAGTGCAGGCTGCCCAGACCCAGGGGGAGGGAGGACAGGCACACAGGATGTCCTGTGCTCGCTCTCAGGGCCTGGGCAGTGCCTTGGCCTGAGTTGGCACACCATTTTTATCTCTTATGTGGAGAATGAACCATACTCCTTCCCTAGCCCTTTCTGCTGGGTCTGCCTCCCAGAGCTGGTCCCTCCCTCTCGTCCAGGCGTCCAGGGCTGACCATTGGTCACCGAGGCCTGCTGGTGGCTTTCTGGCGCGTTGCCCGTGCTTGTGTGTTTTGGCCACTAGATGGCAGCAGGAGGCTTGTCAATTTGTCTTCCATGTGGCTTTCAGGTCAAGCCCTTTGCTCTGGGGTGGATTGGCATCGCTTCTTGGCTGGCACAGGGACTCTCTGATTCCCTGTCTCACTGGTTCCAGCGTGAAGCCGAGGCAGCTGGCTGTCCCGCACACGTTCCTGAGAAGTGACCATTTCAGCTCAGACAGCCCAGTGACAGGAAGTGGCTTCTCAGTGCTCCCATTTGGGAAAGAATTGTCCTATGTCCCACTAGGGCTTCCCTAGTGCCGCGGATGGTAAAGAATCTGCCTGCAGTGCAGGAGACCTGGGTTCAATCCCTGGGTTGGGAAGATTCCTGGAGAAGGGAATGACAACCCACTCCAGTATTCTTGCCTGGAGAATGCCCTGGACAGAGGAGCCTGGCAGGCTATGGTCCANAGACCTGGGTTCAATCCCTGGGTTGGGAAGATTCCTGGAGAAGGGAATGACAACCCACTCCAGTATTCTTGCCTGGAGAATGCCCTGGACAGAGGAGCCTGGCAGGCTATGGTCCATGGGGTCACAAAGTGTTGGACACAGCTGAGCGACTAACACTTTGATTTTGTCCTACGTCCCAGGCTGGGGTTAAGTGCCTCAGAGCGACTGGAAGCTGAGATCCAGGGTCACTGAGGAAGTCTAGCTGCTCCTGGCAGAGTCCCCCAAGTGTAATCTGTGCTGCTGTGGCGGTGTGTGCGGTGGACACAGCACAGGCCAGGACATGTGTCGTACGAACACTGGTCCACGTAGCACTCCGGCGGGGGGATGGAGGGGTTCTGCTCCACTCCTCCTGGCTCACATGCTCCCCTCACCTGTGCTGGTTTTGGGTCAGGCCGCAGCTCTGCAGCTGGCTCCAGTGTGAGTCACAGGCTGCTGATGGTGGCTGTGTGCCTGGCACTTCACTCGACAGCGGGCACTCCCTTGGTCTGCCCAGTGACCCTGTGTTGGGTGCGGGGCTGTCTCCTTTCAGAGTTGAGAGGCCCAGAGAAGGGAAGGGTGTGCCCTTCAGAGACAGACTGCCAGGGATTTCCTTGGCTGTCCAGTGCTTAGCACTCCANGTCCCCTTCTCTAGGGGATCATCCCGCCCCAGGAATTGAACCCAGGTCTCCTGCATTGCAGGCGGGTTCTTTACCATCTGAGCCACAAGGGAAGCCATCTAAGTAAGGGCCACCCTACAAAGTAGAGAGTGTCATCCTCATTTTGCAAGGCGAAATGATAAATTTAGCGACAGAGGCAATGATAAATCAAAGTCACAATGGTTTTTAGTGGAACCAAGAGTAACCCCAAGTTTGTCAAGAGTCGCAAGCTTAATTTATGACAGAACCACTGTCTGCTGACCACCAGGCGAGCCCTCCACACCACAGGTCATTGTGTGGCCCTTCCCCGTGCTGGGTGGGGTCAGGACCTGGGCATTTACCTGCAGTACCAGGTGTAACCAGTCCAGTCCCACTCGGGTGGAGGGTGTGGTCTATTTGCATAGAACACCGCCAGGCAATGTGGGGCTGCCTCCTCCAGGGCCCAGATGTGTGACTGCTGCTGAGCAACCTTGCTCTGGGGGGATCTGGGGACACTAGGCCGCCTGGATGACCAGGAGGGCAGGGGGCAAGGTGGGAGGGGGCTCCTGGCCGAGGCCCCTTCTCTCTCCTTTCTCTCCAGCTCTGGCTGGACTCTGCCCAGGCAGGGGGAGGGGCTTCCCTCTGTCCAGCTGTTGCAGCTGTCTCAGCTCTATCAATCTCATCCAGGGCTGGGAGGAAGGAGGGGACCAGGGGAAGAGGGGGCCTCTTGGGTGTGTCCAGCCGAGGCTACTCTGGCCCCTGCCTCCGAGAGAAGTCTCCAGCTGCCACGGGAGGGGGCTGGGGTGGTGTGTGCCCCCCCC
>SJYW01024802.1:974038-1024576 GCA_006410735.1 Raphicerus campestris | reverse complement strand
GGGAGTGAATTCCCACTGCAGGGCTGGGTTGGGGTGCCAAGCACAGGCACTGCAGGGGGGTGCCTGCCGCCCCTTCCTCAGCCTGGGCCTGGCCCTGCCTGGGGGAGTCCGGCCCCTCGTCCAGGCCTTTGAACCCAATCCTCCCCACACAGCCCCATGCAAATTGCTGGAGTGCTCCATGTTTTGTTTCTCAGGAAGGGCCCCCCACCCCCATCCAAGCCTTTGTCCTTCCGCTCACATGAAACTCTGTCAACATTTTTTCCCAATGAAGTCCTTCCTCCCCGAGCACGGCTCCAGTCTCCAGCCGGCTTCTCTGGCCAGGGACACAGTTGGATCGCAGTTGCTAGCGCTTCCTGGAGCTTAGATCCCTGAGGAGCTATAAACGTTCAGGAGTGTTCCTGGCCCCTCTTTCCTCCGGGAGGCCCGGGGCTGGCGTTACCTGTGTCCCTGGGGTCCGCTGCCAGTTGGAGTTTCTGAAACAGATTTGCCGATTCCCAGCGCTGGCCGCCCCCCACCGCCCCCCACAACTGCACATCCCGGGGGCTTGGAGGACCAGGGAGGGGGGATTTGGGTAACGGCTGGGCCGCATTCCTCCCATTCTTTTCTCACAGGAAAAAGTGCCTGGAAATAACCCCATGGGGATTGCTTACAGGAGGGGCCGCCTGCCACCCGCCTCTCCAGCCTGTCCCCACCTCCTCCCCTCCTGGCAGATGCCACCAGCTGGGCAAGCTCCAGGGGCTGCCAGTGCCCCTGCGTGGGCCTGATGGCTGGACATGTGGCTGCCCTCTTCCCACCCTTGCTGGTAAGGAAGCGTGGCCCCATCCCTGGGCACTTGCTCTGCCAACCCCAGGGGCTGGACCCAGTGGGGCAGCAGTGACTGAAATCTCCCTCCTCCTTCCCTCCCTTCCTTCCTTCTTTCTTTTTTTTTTAATAAAAAGGCCATCTCAGGAACTGAGAAATGAAAGCCCGACAGTTGAGTTTCAGCGCCTTCCCCTGCAAATGGGATGCCCTGTGGATGCGGGCTGCCTTGAGGAGTCTTTTCCTCCTCCAACTCTTGGTCCCACCGGGAATTCAGAGCAGGAAATCGCTCCCCGGGGAGTCTGAGCCTTTGGATGGTGCGGGTAAGGGAGTTTCTCTGTCTTCCGAGGCCCCAGCTCTCCATCATGGTTAACCAAACATGAGGCAGCTGGCAGCCCACCGCCCTCAGCAGGGGGGGACACCTGTCCCCCCTCCCTTGACCACTGCAGGGTCAGGACTTCTGGTGTCCACAGGACCAGAACGTCAGGCCCGCCCTCACCTGGAGGCTCTCCATGGGGTCTGGGTTGATGCTACGCTGAGCCCGCCTTCTAGAAGGTGCTTGGGAGCTTCCTGTGCTCTGAACTACCAGCCCCTTCCCTAGACCTGGTTCCTGAGTCTACAGTGATGGGCGTGCTGAAATGTGTACTGGAAAGAAAAGAGCGAGTGAGGGATAGGCCTGTCTGGAGGCCCCAGAACCTCTCTTTCCTGACATGGAATCAGAAGACAGGTTCTCCCTCTTACACTGTTGGTGGGAATGCAAACTAGTACAGCCATTATGGAAAACACTGTGGAGATTCCTTAAAAAATTGCANTGCAAATAACCTGTGCACATTCTTCCATATATATACTGTAAATCATCTCTGCGTGCGGACATGTTCAGTCGCTTTGGTCATGTCTGACTCTGTGACCCCATGGACTGCAGCCTGCCAGGCTTCTCTGCCCATGGGATTCTCCAGGCAAGAATACTGGAGTGGGTTGCCATTTCCTTCTCCAGGGGAGCTTCCCACCCAGGGACTGAACCTGTGTCTCTTATGTCTCCTGCTTTGAACCTGGTAAAGTGGGTTCTTTACCACTCCTGCCACCTGGGAAGCCCATACACAATGTAAATGCTACATCAGTAGTTGCCACTGTGCAGCAAATTCAACTTTTGAGTTTTGGGAACTTTCTGGAATTAAAAAAAAATTTTTTTTTTCAATCCATGGTTGCTTGAATCCTGCAGCTTCTGAAGGCCAATGATATCGATATAGGTGATACCCTTGCAGTATCCGGCACGAGTTCTCCCCATTGAGCCTCAGGCAAGTGGGTGAGAGAGTGGAGAGCAGGGTTATTTCCACCTGTTTCACACTGGTGTGTATAGTTTGAGAATGGGGGTTTTCATGTGATATCACTCATGTGAAGTCTAAAATATGACATGAATGAACTTGTCTGTGGAACAGAAACAGACACCCAGACACAGAGAACAGACTTGCGGTTGCTGCGAGGGAGGGAGTTGGGGAGAGAAGAAATGAATTTGGGATTATGCAAACGACTATGCGTAGGATGGAGAAACAAAGAGGCCCTACAGTGTAGCACAGGGAGCTGTATTCAGTATCCCGTGATAAAGCATAGTGGAAAAGAAAATGAAAAAGAATGTGTGTANTGAATTTGGGATTATGCAAACGACTATGCGTAGGATGGAGAAACAAAGAGGCCCTACAGTGTAGCACAGGGAGCTGTATTCAGTATCCCGTGATAAAGCATAGTGGAAAAGAAAATGAAAAAGAATGTGTGTATATATATGTGTGTGTGTGTGTATGTGTGTGTGTAACTGAACCACTTTGCTGTACAGCAAACATTGTACATCAACCATACTTCAATTAAAAAATAAAATAATTTTTTAAAAAAGAATGGAGGTTTCGAAACTGCACAGAGTTTTCTGACCTTGATTAGCCTGTTTAACTTCTGGATCCCGGTTTCTCCATCTGTGGAACAGGGGAGACTAATGCTCCTCTCACAGGAGGTTTTGTGAAGGCAGAGCGACTGAAGTCGTTGCTGCCAGAGTAGACGTGGAATAACTACCAGTCGCCGTCACTGTAGTCCGAGCAGCGGAGGCTGGGACAGGCCGTGTCTTGCACAAGGTCACAGACCTGGTCAGGGAACAGCAAGGGCTTGAAGTGAGGCCTCTTGACCTCTTATGCCGAGTCCTCCCCTCCTCCGTGTTGGTAAAGAATCCACCCGCGATGCAGGAGACCCCGGTTCAATTCCTGGGTTGGGAAGATCCCCTGGAGAAGCAATAGAGTACCCATGCCAGTATTCTTGGGCTTCCCTTGTGGCTCAGCTGGTAAAGAATCTGCCTGCAATGTGAGAGACCTGGGTTTGATCCCTGGTTTGGGAAGATCCCCTGGAGAAGGGAAAGGCTACCCACTCTAGTATCCTGGCCCAGAGAATTCCATGGACTTCCATGGACCCTATGGACTCTATTCCATGGACGCTATGGAATTCCTTAGAGTCCGTGGGTTGCAAAGAATCGGACATGACTGAGCGACTTTCTCTTCGCTTCATTTCTCCTCCCCTGAGTCCCTGGCCCTTTTTTCCCTGGCCCCGAAGAGCTGGAGGCTTGGCGGGACATGGGCAGGCAGGCCCAGCGCCGTCCAGGTGCCTTGATGCCTGAATTGCACATTATGGGCTGCGCCCCTGCTTACCTCTGATTATAGGGTGCCGATGGAGCAGCACGCCCTGATGAAAATGATGAACAGAAATGTACCGGGGCTTTTGTTCACCAAGCAACTCCATTGTGTCTCTCTCCCCTCCCCCTCCCTCCCTCTATTGCCTGAAAAAATACAAGAAATGGAAAAGATGAAGGGCTGTCAGCACTGGATCACAACACAGGCTCCAGGAGTTGGCAGCTTTTCAGGGCCTGCAGAGAGTCCCCTCAACTTCTTGCTTCCTAAATTTAATTATGATGAATTTGAGAGTGCCCCTCTTAGAAGCAGGGAGTTTCTGGGGTCCAGCTCCCATTGAGTCTTTTCTTCTGCTTTCTTTGTCCCCATCCTCCCCTATCCTGTGAATGCCTCGTGCAAGAGCCAGTGAAGTGGCCCCCAGCCGTCTGCTGGCCGTGCTCGAATCCCCTTCCCCTAGCCCTGCTCAGGTGACATCCCATCTCTGCCCAGAACCTTTGGCAGCTTGGTCACGAGCTCAGGTCTGTGCTTCTGAGCATAGCGGGCAGGCTATCGGGAACCTGACCTTGGTGTCCCTTTGCTGGGTATCCCCTGCTGCTCTTGGAACAAAGCTTCTTCTTCCGCTGCTCTGGCCAGCTTGCTGTTTGCTAAACAGGTCTGGAAATGACCTGCCTGGGGTCACGCATTTCCTTTGGCTTGGAAAGCCCCCAGCCCAGTGGACTGAGGCCTGTGCTTCAAGGATTAGCTGAAGTGCCAACTCTTCTGGAAACCACATCTTTCCCAGGAACATGCTCCTGTTCCGCCTGGCAGATGACAGACATGAAATGAGTGTCGAACTCTCTCCCGGACTGTGCGTGACATGGCGGGACTCTTCCAGGGGCTCCTGGGAGCTGTGCTGTCTGCCCCCTGTCCCCACAAGTTGCGGAGTATGTTTGCTTCTTAATTTCACATGATCTAGCTTCTTAGGCATTTTCCTTCTTAACTGTACTGTTCTCGTGCTTTCCCCATGGTTCAGTTTGGGGTTAGGAGGTGAAGATGGAAGGAGAGTGTAGTAGGTGGAGCCCCACACTTGGAGTAGGAGCCTCTCGCTTGGCCTCTAACCTGCTGGGGTTCAGGGCAAGCGGCTCCCCTCCTGTGGGCCCCAGTTCCCCCGCTGTAATGTGTATGGTTGAATTACCTGGCTCTTGGTTTTGTGGTTGGATGGCATCACAGACATGATGGGCATGAGTCTGAGTAGGCTCCAGGAGCTGGCGATGGACAGAGAAGCCTGGCGTGCTGGAACCTATGGGGTCGCAAAGAGTCAGACACGACTGAGTGTCTGAACTGAACTGAGGCTTTGTGGGGGATTTCTAAATATAGCTATACGTTTGTGCTTGCTAAGTCACTTCAGTTGTGTCTGACTCTTTGCGACACTGTGCACTCTAACATGCCAGGCTCCTCTGTCCATGGGTTTCTCCAGGCAAGAATACTGAAGAGAGTTGCCATGCCCTCCTCCAGGGGATCTTCCTGACCCAGGGATCAAACCTGCATCCCCTATATCTCCTGCATTGGCAGACGGGTTATTTACCACTAGTGCCACCTGGGGAGCCCAAATATAGTTGTATTGAGATATAACTCACATACCATAAAATTCTCCCATCGTTACAGACTGCACTGTGGCCCTTCTAAGTTCATATGTCAAAGTTGTAACCCCTTGGACCTCCAAATGTGACCGTATTTGGAAATAGTGTGCTTAAAGAGGTGATTAGGGCTTCCCTCATAGCTCAGTTGGTAAATCATCTGCCTGCAGTGCAGGAGACCTGGGTTTGATTCCTGGGTTGGGAAGATCCATGGAGAAGGAAATGGCAACCCACTGCAGTACTCTTGCCTGGAGAGTCCCACGGACAGAGAAGACTGGCGGGCACAGTCCAGGGATCGCAAGAGTCGGACACAACTTAGCAACTAAACCACTACCAAAGAGGTGATTAATGTTAATGAGGTCACGAGGGTGCATCCTATACAATATGTAGAGAATCTGCCAGCAATGTGGGAGACCTGNTTTCACATGATCTAGCTTCTTAGGCATTTTCCTTCTTAACTGTACTGTTCTCGTGCTTTCCCCATGGTTCAGTTTGGGGTTAGGAGGTGAAGATGGAAGGAGAGTGTAGTAGGTGGAGCCCCACACTTGGAGTAGGAGCCTCTCGCTTGGCCTCTAACCTGCTGGGGTTCAGGGCAAGCGGCTCCCCTCCTGTGGGCCCCAGTTCCCCCGCTGTAATGTGTATGGTTGAATTACCTGGCTCTTGGTTTTGTGGTTGGATGGCATCACAGACATGATGGGCATGAGTCTGAGTAGGCTCCAGGAGCTGGCGATGGACAGAGAAGCCTGGCGTGCTGGAACCTATGGGGTCGCAAAGAGTCAGACACGACTGAGTGTCTGAACTGAACTGAGGCTTTGTGGGGGATTTCTAAATATAGCTATACGTTTGTGCTTGCTAAGTCACTTCAGTTGTGTCTGACTCTTTGCGACACTGTGCACTCTAACATGCCAGGCTCCTCTGTCCATGGGTTTCTCCAGGCAAGAATACTGAAGAGAGTTGCCATGCCCTCCTCCAGGGGATCTTCCTGACCCAGGGATCAAACCTGCATCCCCTATATCTCCTGCATTGGCAGACGGGTTATTTACCACTAGTGCCACCTGGGGAGCCCAAATATAGTTGTATTGAGATATAACTCACATACCATAAAATTCTCCCATCGTTACAGACTGCACTGTGGCCCTTCTAAGTTCATATGTCAAAGTTGTAACCCCTTGGACCTCCAAATGTGACCGTATTTGGAAATAGTGTGCTTAAAGAGGTGATTAGGGCTTCCCTCATAGCTCAGTTGGTAAATCATCTGCCTGCAGTGCAGGAGACCTGGGTTTGATTCCTGGGTTGGGAAGATCCATGGAGAAGGAAATGGCAACCCACTGCAGTACTCTTGCCTGGAGAGTCCCACGGACAGAGAAGACTGGCGGGCACAGTCCAGGGATCGCAAGAGTCGGACACAACTTAGCAACTAAACCACTACCAAAGAGGTGATTAATGTTAATGAGGTCACGAGGGTGCATCCTATACAATATGTAGAGAATCTGCCAGCAATGTGGGAGACCTGGGTTTAATCCCTGGGTTGGGAAGATCCCCTGGAAAAGGGAAAGGCTACCCACTCCAGTATTCTGGCCTGGAGAATTCCATGGACTATAGTCCATGGGGTCACAAAGAGCTGGACATGACTGAGTGACTCACTTTCACGGTTACTCTGGGTCTCGTGTTTTTGAGGAACCGTCCAGCTATTTTCTAAAGCAGCTGCACCGTTAAGTATTCCCACCAGCAGTGTGTATAGGATTCTGGTTTCTCCACACCATTGTCAACACTTGTTATTGTCTGTCTTTTTTGTAGCCATCCTAGTGGATGTGAAATGGTATCTCACTGTGGTTTTGATTTGCATTTCTCTGATGATGAATAATGTTGAGCTTCTGTTCACATACTTATTTGCCATTTGTATAGGAATATCTATTAATATACACTGTCTATTTTTAAATTGAGTTGTCTTTTAATTATTAAGCTGTAAGAGTCCTTTATATATCTCCCCTTATCAGATCTGCATATCGTTTCTCACATTCTATGTGTCATCTTTTCATTTTTGTTTTCTTGGTGCTATCATTTGCAGCATAGAAGTTTTTAATTTTGATGAAGCCCAAGTTATCTAATTTTTCTTATAATACTTTTGCTTCCAGTGTATCTAAGAAACCATTGCCTAGTGCAAGGTCAGCAAGATTTACTCCTGTGTTTTCCTCTAAGAGTTTTGTGGTTTTAGTTCTTACATATACATCCCTGATCCCTTTTGAGTTAGGTTTTGTCTATGGTGTGAGGTAGGGGTCCGGCTTCATTTTTTTTGTGGGTGGGTAAGTGGAGGTCCAGCACCATTTGTCCAGATGGATGGGACCTCAGGGGTCTCTTAGAGCAGCCTAGCATCTGGGGGTGAAGTATGGGCACTGCGAGAGCAGAGCCTGGCCCAGGGCGAGCGCTCAGGGCACCAGCACCCACACGGCCTCCAGCCCCTGCTGGGCAGTCTTTTGTGTTGAGATTTCATCCTGTTTGTTTAACTTGTTCTCCACCACTTCCGGAATGGTATTGCGTGCAGCTGGGTGCTGAATCAGTGATCCTGTGATGGTGGAGGCTGGGGGCTTCCATCGTAACAAGGTTGTCCCTGGCTCCAACAGCAGAGACAGCATCAGCTTCGTTCCATCAGAGTCCCAGTGATGGGCCCTGGCAGACCTGTCCTCCAGTTGGGGAGGAGATGACAGTGACAAGGGGGACCACAGGTGATGGATGTTTGGGGAGAAAGAGAAAGAGGGCGTTTTCAGCTCTTTGGCTTCTTTAATCCAACTCTGCTTTCAGGCCAAGCAAGGGCCATTTTCCTTCCCCTCAGCACTTTTTCAGCTGTACTAATAGGTCTCCTGGGTGGATTTAAGGGGAGTTAGTGAGACAACTTATGGTTATACCAGACTCTGGGCTGTGTGTCCCCTTTCCTTCCCAGGTGTCCTGGGCCACAGCTCAAAGTTCCATCTCACCCATCCTGAGAGCCGGGTCAGATGGCCGGGCCCCGGGCTGCCTGCTGGGCAGAGGGCAGTGGGGCTCTCGGAGGACACGGGCCTCCTCCTTCCTCCTGCCGCTGACAGCCTGGCAAGAGGAGCGAGTCTCTCCAGCAGGCCCCTGACGCTCTCTTCCAGGCTCCTCACGCCCTCTTCCATGGCCCCTGCTGTGGCCATGCAGACCCTCCCAGGCGAGGTTGTCCTGCCCGCCTCTGCGTCTGCCACAGGCGAGCTGCCTGGCGCTGCAGGCAGCGGTTGGGCGAGCCGGTGAGTAAACCTGGGCTTTCCCCACCTGGGTCACAATCTATCCTCTCTCTCCTTCTCCGTCATCCTGTGGCATCTCTGTTTAGTATGTAAGTGTATGCTTAGTCTCTCAGTCGTGTCCGACTCTTTGCGCCCCCATGGACTGTAGCCTGCCAGGCTTCTCTGTCCATGGGATTCTCCAGGCAGAAATATCAGAGTAGGTTGCCATTTCCTGCTCCAGGGGATCCTTCCAACCCAGGAACTGAACCCAGGTCTCCTGCATTGCAGGCAGATTCTTTGCCATCTGAGCCACCAGGGAAGCCTGTTCAGGGTCTTATGTAAAGATCTTGCCCTAAAGCCCTGTCACTCCTGCTGCTGCTGCTGCTCAGTCATTTCAGTCATGTCCGACTCTGTGTGACTCCATAGATGGCAGCCCACCAGGCTCCCCCATCCCTAGGATTCTCTAGGCTAGAACAGTGGAGTGGGTTGCCATTTCCTTCCCCAATCATGAAAGTGAAAAGTGAAAGGGAAGTCGCTCAGTCGTGTCCGACTCTTCTCGACCCCATGGACCGCAGCCTACCAGGCTCCTCTGTCCATGAGATTTTCCAGGCAAGAGTACTGGAGTGGGGTGCCATCGCCTTCTCCGCCTGTCACCCCTACCTGTCCCCTAGTTGAATATGATGATCTCACCCCCCCTTTTATAAAAATATTTATGTAGTGTTATTTGGGGGGCTCATGTGGGATCTTAGTTCCCTGACAAAGGATCAAACCCACGTTCCCTGCATTGGAAGCATGGAGTCTTAACCACTGGACCACCAGGGAAGCCCTGATCTCTTCTTTTTCGAATCTTCTCCTTAAGTTTCTGCCTCTGTCTTGTCACTTGCCACACTGTGCTCAGGCTTCCCAGGTGGCACTAGTGGTAAACGACCCACTTGCCAATGCAGAAGACGTAGGAGACTTGGGTTTGACCCCTGGGGTCGGTAAGATTTCCTGGAGAAAGAAATAGCAACCCACACCAGTATTATCATCTGAAGAATCTCATGGACAGAGGAGCCTGGCAGGCTATTGTTCATAACGTCACGAAGAGTCAGACACGACTGAAGCGACTTAGCACACACGCTCTGCCCTGTGGTAAAATATTTGCGTGCACGTCTTAACCCCAGAATTGGAGCCCAGGACGTGGCGCAGGAACTGTGCTTTCTCCTTTTGCATTTTCCCCCTCTGTGTCCTCTTGCTCCCTCCCTGCCACACCTGGCGCTGGATCTTGCAGACTCTGCAACGCAATGATCTGATCGGTCATGGTACCTGGGCCTCGGGTCACCAGGGCTGGTCCCCTGCACCCCCTGACCCCAGGCTTGCGTCCTGCCTGCAGCTTCATGCTGCCCTGAGGAGGATGTCCCTGGCCTCACATCCTGGAGTGGGAAGTCTGTGTGGGAGACAGATGTCAGCATGTGGTGCCTGATCCAGCATGTGTAAGTTGCATATCTTTGCGAGGAGCATCAGCCGGCCGTATTACTGAGGTATCATACCTGACTCCTGGCAGGAAGAGTTGGAGCAGACAACACAGCAGTGTAATCCTTGCTCTGCCCTGGAGGATACAGACAATCTTCCGAGCGAGCTGCCACCCCCTGGATGCTAGGGACTCACCTGCTGCTGCTGGGCGCCTCCCTCCCATTGATGGGATGGCCTTTTCAGTTCTTTGTCTCTGTGGTACCTCTGCCTACCCCCCACAGTCCTCACCTGGAAGGTGGGGTGACTGGGGTGAGAGGCTGCTGGGAGGTGGGGAGAGCCTCTTGGGGTACTGAGCTGCAGAGGGCTTTGTGGATGCCTGAGCTGGGCAGGCATCTTGTCCCTAGGAAAGAAAAGGGAGGGGAGGGATAGTCTGACCACCAGTGCTGATATAGCCTTCTGTTTCCAAAGAGGCTGAGATGGTTGGATGGCATCACTGATTCAATGGACATGAATCTCAGCAAACTCCAGGAGATGGTGAAGGACAGGGAACCCTGGCAGATTACAGTCCGTGGGGTCACAAAGAGTTGGACACAACTTAGCAACTGAACAACAGCAGTGAACATCCTTTCATGTAGATTTCCACTTTGCATCTCACAACAATCCCGGGAGCTGTTTTCAGGTCCAGGTCTGCAGAGTGGAGTGGCAGGCGGCTGGCTCCTGAAGGGTGGCAGCAGGGACAAGCAGGGTCCCGCTCCTGGGATGTAGGGTGGGTAGGAAGGCACCCTGTTCCTTGCACACAGTGGATGTTTCATGCTCATCTGTCCCATAAATGAATGGCAGGCACTCAGTAATGAGTAGTTAATTAGACACATGAGCTGAGTTTTCTGGATTTGGCACTCAACCCTGTCTCAGGCCCCTGAAATGTTAGGATTTCCTGGTTTCCTTGCTTTGGCGGGGGGGACCCTCATCATCGAGAGGCCTGGCTGTGGAGGGGTCGGATTAACCTCTGGGGTCAGCAGGCTGGCAGAGCTCAGGAAATGCCTCTTGTGATCCGAATTTGGTCCAGAGACAGGTGGTGGAGCCTGGAGGAGGGGGGAGTTCGCATGGGAGGCCCAGCCCAGCTGGCCTTCCTTCTGATGGACTGACGATCTGCAGCCAGGTCCTCAGTGCATCTAGATCTCAGCAGAGGAACTGGACCCTGTGAGCCAAATACTTGGCACCTCCATCCCTGGCCAGTGGGAAAGCAGAGCTGACTGAGGGGCCCAGGTCCACTGGCTCTCTTGTCAGGGAACGTCCTGGAGGAGCTGATGCTCTGATCAGGTCTGCCCTTTGAAGTGGCTTTATGGCCCCAGGAAGTGACTTCTTCTGAGCCGTGCTCCTTTGCTCCCCTGTGTGCCAAGGAAGCCCAGAAATAGTCCAGTTTCACTGGTCCCTGTGTTTGCAAGGCAAGGCGAGGGGGGCTGTGGAGTGGGTGTGCCCATTGTACGGAGGGAGACACTGAGGCCTGGGGCAGGGGCCAGCAGCACTGCTGTTGTGCAGGAGGCAGGAGGGGGGAAGCGCCTCGGGCAGAAGCTCACAGACTGCGGGCCTTCCTCGTGGATCTGTTTGTGTGCTTGTGAGGCGCCCGGGAGATTAGCCACCGAGCAGAGGTTTTATTTATGATGACGCCTCGAATCCCGCCCTGCTGCCTGCACGACTTGGCGGCCGACACTGGTGCTGACCCGCTCCCGGGGGTGTCTTAAGTCTCCTAAGTAATCCGTGTTCCAAGGCAGGCTGGTGCAGAGATGGTCCTCTAGGAGGGCGTCAGCTTGGGGCTCAGCCTGGGCTCGCCTTGTCCCTGGTGTGAGAAGGGAAGGACCAGGCTTGGAAGTGAGGGCTGTCTGCCCATTTCACCCTCTGTAGTCATTTGGCATTCTTGACTCCTCTTGATTAAAATGGTTGAAATAAAGATCTCAGATGAGCGACACACAGAATTTTAATAACATTCGAGCACTGTTAAGTAGTCTAAGTCTAATGTATATTGCCATTTTTTTCATTAACTTCGATTTAGTGGACATTTACATTTTAATTTGTGATACGCTTATTCTTGAAAGCAGTCACCCTGTCGTCTTTAAACAAATGTTCTGTATTTTTTTTTTTTTTTGTACTTTTCGCTAATTTGAGGAGGATTTCTGATTACCGATTAATGAGGTTTTACTAAGAATAGGATCAAAGCATCAGACTGTCTAGAGCTGGAAGGTTCCTTAGAGATCATCTCACTGTCTTCATTTTGGAGATGAAAAAATACTACATTATTACATGCACTGGCAGACGATCAGTGATTTCTTTTACACGAACAGCTTTGTCCCTTAATATGAAAGAGTTGCAGGGGTGGAGCCTTCTCTTCTTTTTATTCTTTTGAATTTATTTGACTGTGTTGGATCTTAGTTGCAGCATGCGGGATCTAGTTCCCTGACCAGAGATTGAATCTTTCTGAATAGAGAGAAATGGGAATTTTCCAAACCTTTTATTGATGTATAAGTTGCCCACACAAAGATGCAGCACTCAGTGGACCTTTATAAAGTGGCTGGAGCCCAGATCAAGAAACCGAGTGTCACTAGCGTGCCCCACCCCACTGCCTCTCCCTCCAGCCACTATCCTGGTCAGCAGAACCACTCCCCAGGTGTCTGACTACGCAGACGAGTTTTGAACTTGATGTTGAGAGGATCGTACAGTATGTGCTCTGCTGTGTCTGACTTTTCCTCCACATTCCCTGCCCGCCTCAACTACGAGTGGTGTAGTTTATTATTTTTTATCATTGTGTGGTCTAGCCACACGTGGGACTCTGCCTAACTGATCTGATTGATTTGTACCATTGATAGGTATTTTGGTAGTTTCCAGGTTTGGGCAATTTTTAAGTAGTATATTTCTGCATATTCTTTTCATCAAAACCCATTTCTATTGGTTTACAGCCAAGAGTGGAATTGCCGGGATGTGGAACATGGGTAGATTGCACTTGCGTAGACGTGACCAGTTTTTTAAAGTGGTGGTTTCAATCTCTGCTCCCAGTAACGGTGGTGTGTGAGGGATCTGGATGCTCGTGTCTGTACAGGCACATGGTGTTTTCTGTTTGTTTTCACCTCCTGGTAGGTGTGCAGTGGTGTCTCATTGTGGCTTTGATTTGTTTTCACTGATGACCAGTGGCACTGAACCCTAGACTCAGGGCTCTAAGTGGAGACTGGGTTTCTAGCTCTTCTACTGAGGAAGTTACTCTGTGTCAGCCATGGTAGAAGCAGAGAGATGAAGACATATTTCTGGGACGGTGAGTGCATGCTAAGTCGCTTCAGTCATGTCTGACTCTTTTCAACACTATGGACCACAGCCTACCAGGCTCCCCTGTCCATGGGATTCCCTGGGCNGGGCAGGGGCCAGCAGCACTGCTGTTGTGCAGGAGGCAGGAGGGGGGAAGCGCCTCGGGCAGAAGCTCACAGACTGCGGGCCTTCCTCGTGGATCTGTTTGTGTGCTTGTGAGGCGCCCGGGAGATTAGCCACCGAGCAGAGGTTTTATTTATGATGACGCCTCGAATCCCGCCCTGCTGCCTGCACGACTTGGCGGCCGACACTGGTGCTGACCCGCTCCCGGGGGTGTCTTAAGTCTCCTAAGTAATCCGTGTTCCAAGGCAGGCTGGTGCAGAGATGGTCCTCTAGGAGGGCGTCAGCTTGGGGCTCAGCCTGGGCTCGCCTTGTCCCTGGTGTGAGAAGGGAAGGACCAGGCTTGGAAGTGAGGGCTGTCTGCCCATTTCACCCTCTGTAGTCATTTGGCATTCTTGACTCCTCTTGATTAAAATGGTTGAAATAAAGATCTCAGATGAGCGACACACAGAATTTTAATAACATTCGAGCACTGTTAAGTAGTCTAAGTCTAATGTATATTGCCATTTTTTTCATTAACTTCGATTTAGTGGACATTTACATTTTAATTTGTGATATGCTTATTCTTGAAAGCAGTCACCCTGTCGTCTTTAAACAAATGTTCTGTATTTTTTTTTTTTTTTTTTTTACTTTTCGCTAATTTGAGGAGGATTTCTGATTACCGATTAATGAGGTTTTACTAAGAATAGGATCAAAGCATCAGACTGTCTAGAGCTGGAAGGTTCCTTAGAGATCATCTCACTGTCTTCATTTTGGAGATGAAAAAATACTACATTATTACATGCACTGGCAGACGATCAGTGATTTCTTTTACACGAACAGCTTTGTCCCTTAATATGAAAGAGTTGCAGGGGTGGAGCCTTCTCTTCTTTTTATTCTTTTGAATTTATTTGACTGTGTTGGATCTTAGTTGCAGCATGCGGGATCTAGTTCCCTGACCAGAGATTGAATCTTTCTGAATAGAGAGAAATGGGAATTTTCCAAACCTTTTATTGATGTATAAGTTGCCCACACAAAGATGCAGCACTCAGTGGACCTTTATAAAGTGGCTGGAGCCCAGATCAAGAAACCGAGTGTCACTAGCGTGCCCCACCCCACTGCCTCTCCCTCCAGCCACTATCCTGGTCAGCAGAACCACTCCCCAGGTGTCTGACTACGCAGACGAGTTTTGAACTTGATGTTGAGAGGATCGTACAGTATGTGCTCTGCTGTGTCTGACTTTTCCTCCACATTCCCTGCCCGCCTCAACTACGAGTGGTGTAGTTTATTATTTTTTATCATTGTGTGGTCTAGCCACACGTGGGACTCTGCCTAACTGATCTGATTGATTTGTACCATTGATAGGTATTTTGGTAGTTTCCAGGTTTGGGCAATTTTTAAGTAGTATATTTCTGCATATTCTTTTCATCAAAACCCATTTCTATTGGTTTACAGCCAGGAGTGGAATTGCCGGGATGTGGAACATGGGTAGATTGCACTTGCGTAGACGTGACCAGTTTTTTAAAGTGGTGGTTTCAATCTCTGCTCCCAGTAACGGTGGTGTGTGAGGGATCTGGATGCTCGTGTCTGTACAGGCACATGGTGTTTTCTGTTTGTTTTCACCTCCTGGTAGGTGTGCAGTGGTGTCTCATTGTGGCTTTGATTTGTTTTCACTGATGACCAGTGGCACTGAACCCTAGACTCAGGGCTCTAAGTGGAGACTGGGTTTCTAGCTCTTCTACTGAGGAAGTTACTCTGTGTCAGCCATGGTAGAAGCAGAGAGATGAAGACATATTTCTGGGATGGTGAGTGCATGCTAAGTCGCTTCAGTCATGTCTGACTCTTTTCAACACTATGGACCACAGCGTACCAGGCTCCCCTGTCCATGGGATTCCCCGGGCAAGAACACTGGAGTGGGTTGCCGTGCCCAATAGCTACCTTTGAGCTTAGACTAGGAACGGCTGCAAGCACCCTGGGGCTGACACTGTGGCTTGTGCCTTTTGCACCAACCTCCCCTTTGGTGGTGAGGGTAATGCTCGGGCACCCTAGTGCCTGGTGAAGACGGGGGATGGTGTGGACCCAGGGTCCAGCTGGAGAGGCATGGCGTGGGGTCTGGAGTGGGCGTGGGGCCTGGAGCCCAGGGTGGGCTGGGTTTGGGGTGTGCATAGGCCTCTCAAATGTGGCCAGCTCTGTTAGCCGCTGGGTCAGCGCTGCGAGCATACCTCCCGTGGACCCTCTGCCAGCTTGGGAAGGGAGGAACTAGAAGCCCGTGGGGGCACAGAGGTGACCCCTGACCTGGAATGCAGGGGCCAAGGCTGGGGCCTCCCAGGGGGTCCTTGGCCGGCATGACCTGGGTTGGGGCTGGAGAGCCTTCTGCTGGGCCTGCAGAGTCCCTGTCTGGGGCAGCATGCTGCTGGTCGCCTCCTCCGGCTCCCATGGGGGCTCTGGGCATGACTCTGCAGGGTCAGGGTGTGGGCAGACGCCCCAGGAGGGAGTAAAGTCTGCAGCAGCTGTGGCCTCTGTGGATGAAGGCGGGCTCCGGGTGACTCCACTGCGGGGCCCTGGGGGGCTGTCTGTCACAAACAATGCACTGAACTCGGTGCAGGAGCTCAAAGACTCCACACACCTTTCAGCTCAGCTCCCTGCGAGGGGCCCTGCACAGTCCGTGGTGAAGACCACTCTCTCTCTCTTTATTATCAAAACAACCCGCATTTCTCTCTGGCATCCCAGCCCCTTCCACACGCTTCAAACCTCCCAGCTGATAAGGTCTTTGTGAAATTGCCTTTCAGGCCCGCCTTCACCTCAGAACCAAAAGAGGGGGGTCGTACAAGTGTGTCCCCAGTATGTATGTGCCAGGTGTCCTGGGGGCGCTGGGTGGGCAGGCCACCAGCCCTGCCCGAAGCTGCCCAGCGGGTGGCACCAAGGACAGGATTCGCAGACTCTAGGAACGTGTGTGGGACTGAACGAGAGAGAGAACGGGAGCTGAGAGCAGGGGGTGCGGGGGTGGTCTCTTCCCCACCCCCGTCATCCCCCAGCCTCCCCGCCCATCTGGGCAGCGTCATCACTCAGGCCGTGGGCATCCCGGCTCTCCTCTGATGGATGTCTCTAGGGAGGTTGTCGGGCCTAGGGAGGAACAGGATGTGGGTGGGGAGGATTTGGTGACAGTCAGCTCCCCTCCCAACCCTCCCCGGCCCGTCGGGAAGCCAAGCGGCCCCCCTCCTCTATTAGCCACGCACCTGAGGAGCACATGACTGAATGAGAAGTGGCACGTGGCTGCCCACCCGCCTCCGCTCTGGCTGGCACGGGGCTGGCGTGCGGATGGATGAGCTCAGGTTTGGACCTGACTCAGAAGGAAGGAAGGAGAAATTTAAGGGGGTGATCTTGTGTGGTGGATACACGATGGGTGGCTACCCGCTTTCTCCCATCTTTCCTTCCTCGTCCCAGGACCTCCACCCCCCACAGGACTCTCCACGGAGGGTGATCAGACAGAGGACCCTGGCCACCCTGTCACTTTCTCACAGGTCTCAGTGCCCATGGGAGCTTCAGAGAGGGTGCCGGCCCTCCATGCGTGCTGCCTTCCCTCTGTAAAGCGGTCTGCCCTCCCCATAGGGAGCAGAAGGCACTCCCTGTGTTCCGGGGCTTCAGGATGGGCTGTGGGGAGGGCTGATCAGCTCTGGCTTTCTCTGAGGATGTGGAGGGGAGCACTCAGGGCGTTGGGGCAGAGACAAGGAGCACCTGTGGTTTGGCAGAAAGGTCTCTGGCTTTAAAGTGAACAGCTCGGATTTCTAGTTCTGGTTCAGAGATTCATGAGTTTGGTGTCGTTGGGAGGGTCCCTTGGCCCCAACGTCTTAGTTCTTGGGAGGGTCCCTTGGCCCCAACGTCTTAGTTCTCGCATGTGTCAAGTGATGCGTGCCTGCCTTTCAGCCACCCAGAGTGGTGAGAAGGGCTGCGTGGGTTCACCACGTGACAGCCCAGGGCAAGTGCAGCCCAGGAGTCACGCGACATCGCTGTTGATGACGAGTACCATTGTCCTTACGCTCAGGCCGTAGGTATCTGGGTACCGATGGGGTTGTGAGCAGTCGCAGCTGGAAAAGCTGTGAATCTGAGGGCTGAGGTCAGGCGGGGCAAAGCCAGCATCTCTGAGGTTCTCCCAGGCCCTCCAGCTCATTGGAGGGTGTGGAGCACAGTGGTGAGCGTGGAGCCCTGGATAAAGGGGGCAGCTTTGAATGTATTTAGAGAAGGGAAGAAGGCTATGTCAGCATCACGTCCTGGAGGGTGCTGGTCCTGTGGGGAGGGAGGGGAGCCTGGAGGTGGCGGTTCCCCGGGCTTACCATGAGCCATTGCCTGGGGCCTGTGGGTGGGGCCCTGCTGCCCTCTGTTTAGGAGGCCGAGTGGCAGTGGGAGGGCTGTGATTTAGGAGAATGTCTTCAGCGAGGTGTCCCGAATACCCTGTGTCTTGTCATTTTCCCGCTGCTCTGACCTTGAGCGTGTCCTGCCTCCCCTACGTTCTACTTCGTTCATCTGGGGATCACAGTACCTGTCTCACAGGGTCGCCGTGAGGATTGAGTGCAGTCATAGAACAGCCTGGAAATAGAAGGTGCTCAATAAATGTCACTTAAATCTGAATTTCTCTCCCATCCATCTCATTTATGGCGTTTGCCGGGAATATTCCAGAGCCTCTTGATACATCCATGTGGGTCCACGCTGGGGCTCAGTATTCGCCTTCCTTCCTGTGGAGACAGACTCTGCGACCATGCCTGTTTCATATCAAAAACCTATATTCTCGGTCCAGACCTGCCTGTCTGTGTCCAGTTTGCCTCTGGATATCAGGTAGGGTGGGTTTTGTATGGAACGTAGGTTCTTAGGAAGATCTCAGAGTTCAAAAGCAACTTTATGGGGAAACTTCTAGAAGCAGAGATCTTTTCATAGGCGTCAAAATCTCATTCTTGGAAACAGAATCTAGTGTGTGGATCTGGGCGGCATAAGGAGGGGCTCATCCAGCTGACCTCTGCCTCCATGGGGGTGGTGTTGGCCCCATCACGTGGCCGGCCTCAGAGGAGCTCACCTGTAGGATGAGACAGGTGCAGAGAGCAGGCCTCTCCAGTGAGCCAAGCAGGGTGCAGGGGAATGCTGACATGGAACCCGAGTGGGGCAGAAGGCCCTGCTGGGTGGGATGCAAGGGGGGCCTCAAGGGCCACCAGCACATCCCCATTGTGTGGGGACTCTCAGATGGTCCTCCGTACAGTCTCTCCTATTTCTAAAGTTCTTCAGCTCACAAAGTCATGAGTTCGCGCCTCCACTTGAAGACTGACAGATGCCTTCATGTGTTGACAGCCCCCTGGGCTTTCCCACCCTACTTCCCCGTACTGCGCCAGGATCCAGCCCTCCTTAGTGCTTCCACTTCTACAGTATCCATCATCTCTTGCCTGGAATATGATAAACACTTCCCAAGGTGTCTCCCTGCCGCTGCCCTTGCTCAAAGGTACCAGGCAGCCCTTTCCTGACTACTGATTACGAGCTGCCTGCCAACCCCACCCCTCATATATTCCTGGTCTCCCCCATCCTTTTCATTTTCTGCTTAGCACATCAGACTATATTTTTCAGTTCTTTTTTTTTTTNACTCAGGGCGTTGGGGCAGAGACAAGGAGCACCTGTGGTTTGGCAGAAAGGTCTCTGGCTTTAAAGTGAACAGCTCGGATTTCTAGTTCTGGTTCAGAGATTCATGAGTTTGGTGTCATTGGGAGGGTCCCTTGGCCCCAACGTCTTAGTTCTTGGGAGGGTCCCTTGGCCCCAACGTCTTAGTTCTCGCATGTGTCAAGTGATGCGTGCCTGCCTTTCAGCCACCCAGAGTGGTGAGAAGGGCTGCGTGGGTTCACCACGTGACAGCCCAGGGCAAGTGCAGCCCAGGAGTCACGCGACATCGCTGTTGATGACGAGTACCATTGTCCTTACGCTCAGGCCGTAGGTATCTGGGTACCGATGGGGTTGTGAGCAGTCGCAGCTGGAAAAGCTGTGAATCTGAGGGCTGAGGTCAGGCGGGGCAAAGCCAGCATCTCTGAGGTTCTCCCAGGCCCTCCAGCTCATTGGAGGGTGTGGAGCACAGTGGTGAGCGTGGAGCCCTGGATAAAGGGGGCAGCTTTGAATGTATTTAGAGAAGGGAAGAAGGCTATGTCAGCATCACGTCCTGGAGGGTGCTGGTCCTGTGGGGAGGGAGGGGAGCCTGGAGGTGGCGGTTCCCCGGGCTTACCATGAGCCATTGCCTGGGGCCTGTGGGTGGGGCCCTGCTGCCCTCTGTTTAGGAGGCCGAGTGGCAGTGGGAGGGCTATGATTTAGGAGAATGTCTTCAGCGAGGTGTCCCGAATCCCCTGTGTCTTGTCATTTTCCCGCTGCTCTGACCTTGAGCGTGTCCTGCCTCCCCTACGTTCTACTTCGTTCATCTGGGGATCACAGTACCTGTCTCACAGGGTCGCCGTGAGGATTGAGTGCAGTCATAGAACAGCCTGGAAATAGAAGGTGCTCAATAAATGTCACTTAAATCTGAATTTCTCTCCCATCCATCTCATTTATGGCGTTTGCCGGGAATATTCCAGAGCCTCTTGATACATCCATGTGGGTCCACGCTGGGGCTCAGTATTCGCCTTCCTTCCTGTGGAGACAGACTCTGCGACCATGCCTGTTTCATATCAAAAACCTATATTCTCGGTCCAGACCTGCCTGTCTGTGTCCAGTTTGCCTCTGGATATCAGGTAGGGTGGGTTTTGTATGGAACGTAGGTTCTTAGGAAGATCTCAGAGTTCAAAAGCAACTTTATGGGGAAACTTCTAGAAGCAGAGATCTTTTCATAGGCGTCAAAATCTCATTCTTGGAAACAGAATCTAGTGTGTGGATCTGGGCGGCATAAGGAGGGGCTCATCCAGCTGACCTCTGCCTCCATGGGGGTGGTGTTGGCCCCATCACGTGGCCGGCCTCAGAGGAGCTCACCTGTAGGATGAGACAGGTGCAGAGAGCAGGCCTCTCCAGTGAGCCAAGCAGGGTGCAGGGGAATGCTGACATGGAACCCGAGTGGGGCAGAAGGCCCTGCTGGGTGGGATGCAAGGGGGGCCTCAAGGGCCACCAGCACATCCCCATTGTGTGGGGACTCTCAGATGGTCCTCCGTACAGTCTCTCCTATTTCTAAAGTTCTTCAGCTCACAAAGTCATGAGTTCGCGCCTCCACTTGAAGACTGACAGATGCCTTCATGTGTTGACAGCCCCCTGGGCTTTCCCACCCTACTTCCCCGTACTGCGCCAGGATCCAGCCCTCCTTAGTGCTTCCACTTCTACAACATCCATCATCTCTTGCCTGGAATATGATAAACACTTCCCAAGGTGTCTCCCTGCCGCTGCCCTTGCTCAAAGGTACCAGGCAGCCCTTTCCTGACTACTGATTACGAGCTGCCTGACAACCCCACCCCTCATATATTCCTGGTCTCCCCCATCCTTTTCATTTTCTGCTTAGCACATCAGACTATATTTTTCAGTTCTTTTTTTTTTTTCTTATTGGAGCACAATTGCTTTATGATGTACTGTTGGTTTCTGCGGTACAATGAAGTGAATCAGCTATATGTTTACATATACTGCCTCCCTCTTGAGTCTTCATCCCCTCCCCAACCCAGCCCTCTAGGTCACCACAAGGCATGGAGCTGAGCTCCCTGGGCTGTACAGTAGCTTCCCTCTGGCTATCTGTTTTACACACGGGGGTGTATCTGTGTCAGCTCTCTCAGCTCATGCCACCTTCCCCTTCCTCCGCTGTGTTCACAAGTCCATTCTCTACGCCGTGTCTCTATTGCTGCCCTACACGTGGCTTCATCAATACTGTCTTTCTAGATTCCATACATTTGCGTTAATATATGACATCTATTTTTCTCTTTCTGACTTCACTGTGCATGACAGACTTCTGTCTTTCTTCGTGGTCATCTCCTCGTTCTCAAGTCAGAATGTAAGCAAGCTGTCTGAGGGCAGGGTTTTTTTTTTAATCTTTTTTTTTCCTTCCGGTTTTGTGCAATGCTCTAAGCCCAGTAACTTAGATCGCATGACTAATCTGTGATCTTTAGAAACTGTCGTCAGTCTCGGAATTACTGTCCATCCTCTCATCAAGTTTTCCTTGACGCCAGTGCCAACCCTGAGGATCCCTTGTCCTGGGCGTTCTGGCCGCCCTGCTGTCCTGTTCCCTCCTGCAGTGGATGCCTGTCCTTCCTGAGTGGTTAGCTACCCAGCCCTGCGCTTTGTTTGGGTTGATCTGGTAGGTGTAATGACTGGGGACCTGGTCGTATACCCCCAACCCCTTTGCCTAGCACGGATCTAGTCCATAATAGAAGATGCTCAATAATTTTGTTATCCATTCCTCTACTGGCAAATGTTTTAATCAGTTGCTGTTGACAAATGAGCAAAATTCAACCCTGGGGGCTTCCCTAGTGGCCCAGTGGCTAAGAATCTACAGGGGGTGCCAGTTCGACCCCTGGTTGAGGAACTAAGATCCCAGATGCTGAGTGACAGCTAAGCCAATTAGCTGCTGCTTGGAGAAAAAAACGCTTGCACCCTGCAAAGAAGACCCAGTGCAGCCATATGTATATATACATACATATATTCAACTCTGAAAATGACCTGGTGCCACCACATATATATATATATATATACACATATACATACATATATTCAACTCACTGGACATGGGTTTGAGTGGACTCTGGGATTTGGTGATGGACAGGGAGCCCTGGTGTGCTGCGGTTCATGGGGCTGCAAAAAGTCGGACATGACTGAACAGCTGAACTGACTGACATATATTCAACACTGAAAATGCCCTGGCCCCTTTGAAAGGTGCGCCTTAGGGACCGGACCAGAGGCAGTGGCAGAGGATGGTTGGGGGGATTCTGGTTGGAGGGACGTGGAGGGGTGTGGACAGTGCCAGCTCCAGGCTGCAGCTCCAGCAGTGGCGGCCAAGTGCCTGGGCTCCTGTGTCTCCTTCCAGAATGGCCATTGTCCCCGGAGGGTGAAGAGTGCACCTATTCCTTTAAATTTCTGTAGAGGGTGGAAACTGCTCCTTGAGATGTTAAAATACGCTGCATGGTCCTGATGGTGTCAGGTAGCTAGTTTATGGGTCCCGTCCTGGTTGTGATAACTCAGGCTAAGCTGGATAATAAACGAAAGTGGGACAGAGCCACAGGATAAATATTGCTCCAGGGCATCTCGGCCGGCACAAATCACAGGGAAAATATCTCTGGGCTGCTTTTCATTTCTCCTCTTCCTCCCTGGCCCTCTGGCAGTAGCCAGTGGAGCAGGACCCATCCATCACGGCAGCACCACCCCCATCTGCTCTCCACGAACTGCCTTGGAGGGAGGGATGCACGCTGGTCCCAGCAGGCAGGTGCTACTCTGCCTTCCTGGCAAGCTCTGCCCGTCGCCCTGGGGAGAAGGCATGGACCGGACTGTGGCCGTTCTCTATTCAAAGCCGTATGCCACCGCTTAGCTCTGTGTTCCTGCTGAGTCACTTCAGTCATGTCCGCCTCTTTGTAGCCCTATGAACTGTAGACCACCAGGCTTCTCTGTCCATGGGATTTCCAGTCAAGAGTATTGGAATGGGTAGTCATTCCTTTCTCCAGGGGATCTTCCTGACCCAGGGATCGAACCCACGTCTCTATGTCTCCTGCACTGGCAGGCGGGTTCTTTACTACTAGGGCCACCTGGGAAGCCCTTTGCAGGCCCGCTTATCTTTAAAATGAGGGGGTTAATGATTGGTAGTTCTTAGTCCGGATCAAGCATCTGTCATCTGGGAATTTAAGAGCAGCTTGTGAGCTCCACCCCAGAGCACAGAGTTGGTATCTCAGGGGGCTCTTCTTGGGTGTTTCTGCTTAGCTTCCTTGGGCCCTGCCTAGTAGCTTGGGTACCCGCTCCTGGCCAGGAGCCTCGGACGGTACTGATGAAGAGTGAGTCAGGTGGTGGGTTAGGTGGTGGGATGGGCCTTTCATGTGACCTGCTCTGGCTGTAGATCCATCAGCGCTGTCGCCTAGCCTGGCTTTCTTCAGCTTCAGAGTCACACTTGCCTTGTAACCAGCGTCCGCCTGCAGGTATTCACTGAGCTCCTGGTGGGCACAGAGCTGCTGTAGGCATGTAGGCACCAGGCGTGACTCACAGTAGGCAGGGCTGTCTCTTCCAGGCAGTGGGTGGTCTCCTGCGGGGCGGCCCTCCCCACCCTGTCTCCCCCCAGGTGTAGGGAGTCTTCCTCCGTTTTCTCCCGACGCCTGGTCTCCTCCCCGGCTCTGTCTCTCCATCCCCCTGTCCCANGACCGGACCAGAGGCAGTGGCAGAGGATGGTTGGGGGGATTCTGGTTGGAGGGACGTGGAGGGGTGTGGACAGTGCCAGCTCCAGGCTGCAGCTCCAGCAGTGGCGGCCAAGTGCCTGGGCTCCTGTGTCTCCTTCCAGAATGGCCATTGTCCCCGGAGGGTGAAGAGTGCACCTATTCCTTTAAATTTCTGTAGAGGGTGGAAACTGCTCCTTGAGATGTTAAAATACGCTGCATGGTCCTGATGGTGTCAGGTAGCTAGTTTATGGGTCCCGTCCTGGTTGTGATAACTCAGGCTAAGCTGGATAATAAACGAAAGTGGGACAGAGCCACAGGATAAATATTGCTCCAGGGCATCTCGGCCGGCACAAATCACAGGGAAAATATCTCTGGGCTGCTTTTCATTTCTCCTCTTCCTCCCTGGCCCTCTGGCAGTAGCCAGTGGAGCAGGACCCATCCATCACGGCAGCACCACCCCCATCTGCTCTCCATGAACTGCCTTGGAGGGAGGGATGCACGCTGGTCCCAGCAGGCAGGTGCTACTCTGCCTTCCTGGCAAGCTCTGCCCGTCGCCCTGGGGAGAAGGCATGGACCGGACTGTGGCCGTTCTCTATTCAAAGCCGTATGCCACCGCTTAGCTCTGTGTTCCTGCTGAGTCACTTCAGTCATGTCCGCCTCTTTGTAGCCCTATGAACTGTAGACCACCAGGCTTCTCTGTCCATGGGATTTCCAGTCAAGAGTATTGGAATGGGTAGTCATTCCTTTCTCCAGGGGATCTTCCTGACCCAGGGATCGAACCCACGTCTCTATGTCTCCTGCACTGGCAGGCGGGTTCTTTACTACTAGGGCCACCTGGGAAGCCCTTTGCAGGCCCGCTTATCTTTAAAATGAGGGGGTTAATGATTGGTAGTTCTTAGTCCGGATCAAGCATCTGTCATCTGGGAATTTAAGAGCAGCTTGTGAGCTCCACCCCAGAGCACAGAGTTGGTATCTCAGGGGGCTCTTCTTGGGTGTTTCTGCTTAGCTTCCTTGGGCCCTGCCTAGTAGCTTGGGTACCCGCTCCTGGCCAGGAGCCTCGGACGGTACTGATGAAGAGTGAGTCAGGTGGTGGGTTAGGTGGTGGGATGGGCCTTTCATGTGACCTGCTCTGGCTGTAGATCCATCAGCGCTGTCGCCTAGCCTGGCTTTCTTCAGCTTCAGAGTCACACTTGCCTTGTAACCAGCGTCCGCCTGCAGGTATTCACTGAGCTCCTGGTGGGCACAGAGCTGCTGTAGGCATGTAGGCACCAGGCGTGACTCACAGTAGGCAGGGCCGTCTCTTCCAGACAGCGGGTGGTCTCCTGCGGGGCGGCCCTCCCCACCCTGTCTCCCCCCAGGTGTAGGGAGTCTTCCTCCGTTTTCTCCCGACACCTGGTCTCCTCCCCGGCTCTGTCTCTCCATCCCCCTGTCCCAGTGCAGGTGCCCCCAGACTCCCCCCTGAACCTTGGAACAGCTTCCTCCCCAGGCCCCTCCAAGCTGCTCTTTGGAGTGGCCATGCCTGGGGACCTGGTAACCTGTGCTGCTGCTGGGCCGGGGGACGGGGTTGCGCATCGGGTCTGGATGGACTGACTGCAGTGGCCACGGCTGTCTGGGGAGCAGGCCCAGGCTCTGTGTGACCTTCTGGGCTCAGCAGCCCTGCTGCCAAGGCTCTCACTGGCTGCAGTGCCGGCCCTCCTCCTCCTCTGGTCCTGACGTGGCCCCACCACGCCGTCCAGTCTCTGGGTCTCAACCCGTGCCGTCAGCTCCCCCTGGGGCCCTTCTTCCCCTCTGTCAGGCAGGCAGGTCTGTCTCAGCCGTGAGGCCGAGGGCTCGGGGCCGGGGCGCGGGTGCTCCTGGAGGGGGCATCGCCCCACACTGCCTGCTTTTGTGCCCCTGGGCACATCTCCTGCTGTTGGAAGTGTTTGCTCTATTCTGAAGTTTCCGTTTTCTTCTCTCTCTTTCTTCTTAAATTTTAAGCTTCATTTTTTTAAAACTTTGAGATCTTTTATCATTATCTTTTCAAAAATCTTTTTTAAGCTTTAAACTTTGTATTGTTTTAAAATTTATTTTTTTGCATTTCAAATTTTTGTTTAATTTTTTATTTATTAATATTATTTAATTTTTTAAATTGGAGCAGAGTTGCTTTATAATGATGGGTTAATTTCTGCTGTACAGCAATGTGAATCAGCTGTAAGTACACGTGACCCCTCCCCAAGGAAATCTTTGAATGTGTCTAGAGATGACATCGTAGCCTCCAGGAGGAGCTGACATGAAGGGCAAAGACAGTCCAGCCATTGCTGTCTTCCTTCATTAGATTTCCAGGTTCCTGGAGGCAGGAACCAATTATGTCCTGAACCCAGGTGCCGGGTGCTGTACCTGCAGACCTCTGTCCAGTGAGCATTTGTTGAACAGGCTAAGTGCAGGGGAGAAGCCTGAGTGTGCAGCCGGAGCCTTGGGGCTCCTGTTGCCTATCTGACTGCCTTGTTGGATGACCTCGCATTTGCCATTCTTCACCCCGGAAGCCCATTGTGCTCCACTGTGAAGCAAGCACGCACCTGAGTGATTTCTGGGTTGCTGTCCAGGTCTGACCCTGGTTCGGTGTGAGAGGTGCAGAGCCTGTGTCCCCTTGTGCCAGGCCCAGGGCCTCCCCAGGCGCCTGGGCAGTGCTTCCTAGCTGCATGCTTAACCTGGGCGGGACCTCAGCAGCCCCTGATTTGGGGGTGCACAAGCTGCAAGTTCCTGAGTGTCCCCCTCTCTGGCGCCTCCCTTTCCTTCCCTATTTTCTGAGCAGGTGGCCAGGAGCCACCCGCAAGGCCCTCCTCAGTGGCGTTGTGCCCAGTGTGATGTGCGGTGTGGGGCTGGCCTCTCGCGTCTCGAGGGCTCTGTGAGTCACCCTGCTAAGTGAGGGTGTCACCTGTGATGTGCTAGTCCTGAAGGACCTAGAAGCCAGGGGCTGGGACTAGGGAGTAGCACAGTCCTCAGCCTGAAGCCTGAGTGGGCAGGAGACGCCCCGAGGGCAGTGTGGAAGGAGTCAGCCTCCTCCTCAGCCTTGAGCACAAGTCATCCAGGCTCCTGGAGGCCTCAAGGGAGCCACAAAGAAGACACTGGGAGGTCAGCCCCCAGGCAAGGGGGCCTGCCAAGCAGAGGCCGTGCTGGGGGAAGGTTTGAGGTGGGGGAGTGGGAGGCCAAGCTCCCATGTTCATGTCCTCCTACCCCCGGGTGCTCCGTGCTGGGGGCTCTGCGGACTCACTCTGGAAGGCCCGGCCTACCCGGCGGTGGTCCTGGGACCTAGGGGAAGGGCAGCATCTTCCAGCTGGCGAGAGGCCCGGAGCTGAGGAGCCTCTCCCTGGCTGCAACCCCCTGGTGTTCCTGGCGTCTGGTTTCCAGGCCTCAGTTTCTCTTCCAGCCTCCATTGCCCTGCCACGTGGCTGATGTGGGGCCAGAGTTGCACCGCCGCTGGGAGGGTCACTTTATAAATAGGAAGATACTTAACACCGAAGCGGAGCCTGGAATCAGACAGGGAGGTGGCTCCGGACAGCATTGTTTTAAAAATGAGCATTGATTTCTGGGACTCTGTATACTGCATCTTAACCAGACCCTGCTGGCTGCCAGGGCTCCGCTCTCCCCAAGCCTTCTCCTTCCCCCTCAGAACGCTTGCTGCCCAGCCTAGGCCAGCCCAGGCCTTCCAGGGGTTTGGGTCTGTCTCCCAGAGCCCTCTGATGTTCTCTGTGGCTGTGTATCTATCCCCTGGGTCATTCGTTCATTCATTCATTCGCTGATTTCCCCCTGTTAGAGGCCAGACCTGTGCTAGGTTCTGGGACTCCAGGATGGAGGGGAATCCCCCCCTCCCCCACTGTCTCCTTGTCTGGGCGTCGAGACTTGCAGAGCGGCGTACAGGATGAGTCTTGGTCCTGCCTCCAAGTGCAGAAGAGAAGGTCCTGCTTGGCCTGGGCTGGGGGAGGAAGGCCATGTGGCTGGGGAGGGGGTGCATGTAAGCATGGCCAGTGGATGGCACCATCTGTGTAACGTTCCCCTCTGTCCCCTGCTAGCCTCCCTGGGGTCAGAGGATGCTCCATCAACGTCTGCTGATTCACTGAGTATTCTGTCCCTTGGCCTGGTCACAGTGGAACAGTTAGCTAAAAGGAGGCTGAGCCGTTGACGAAATAACTTCGCCATCCCTGGGGCTTCCTTCCTTATCATCAGGTGACCTGGAGCCCTTTCTGGGGCCTGGGCACAGGGGAGAGGGTGTCAGGTCAGTGCGAGGGAAATCCCAAGGAAAAGATACCCCTGGTGCCATCTTTACGTTGTGCCCTGTCCTGGCGCCCTCCCCAACTTGGCCGTGAATTGTGCATGTTTTTGGCCCTACTGGGTCCTGCTCAGTCTGCCCCCAGGCAACCTCCCCGGCCCAGTGTACCTCTCCTTAAAAGTGGGGCCACTGACGTGTTTCAGCAGATAAGTGAGATGAGCAGGTCTGAGCATCAGGAGGGTGCCTGCTGTCTCCTGGGGAGGCCCTGGGAAGGAGGGCAGGTGTGGGGTGGGGGGCCGAGGAGGTGCAGCCCACTCCTGCCAGCACTGGGCGGCCTGGCTTCACTGTGTGCAGGTGCTGTACCAGCCCCATAGATGATCAGTGACGGTTCGCTGTTTTAATTTGTAGTATTTCCATGACTTGTCATGTCCCCAGATTTCTTCCTGCCAAGAAACAAAGGAGGGAAATTCCTTGTGGCAGAAGGTACTCACAGAGAGCCCCGGTCACCACCTGGTGATGTGGGTGGTGGGAAGGATAGGGTGACTGGCACCTGGGTCCTGTGAGCTCTGCCCCGGGGTGAGTCTGGCCCTCTGATTGACCTCTTGATGGAGAGCGGGCTCCTCGTGGGCACGTCTTGCCCAACCTCTGCAAGCAAGACAGAGAGGGTGACGTCTTCACTTCGTGGACAGATTGGGTACAGAGTCAGCCTTTCCCCATGGCAGCCTCCATCCATCCTTCTGTTTCTGCTTGTTCCCCTCCTACTGTATTCAAGACTTGTGATCTTTTCCCCCGAGTTGCAGGTCAGTCTCCCACCATGGCCGGTGACCCACAGGGAACAAGAGGGTTCTCACCCCGCCTGCTAAGCCTGAAGAGTGAGGCTCTTGGTGACAGTCGGTGATCTTTTTCCCATCCCCCAAGGCTTTCACCACAGTTTTCACGAAGAACGAGGGAGACAGATGGTGTAGATACATGGGTGCTTCAAGGGCAGCGCGTTGGGGCCGTGGGTGCAGGTGGGGCACAGGCTGCTTGTAGGTGTTCTCAGCTGCCGTGGCTGGGGGTGGGCAGAGACACCATGGGCGGGGGCTCTGGGGCTGTGGCTGGGCATGGGCTAGGCCTGTTAGCAGGGGCTCCATGGACAGGGGTGGGTGAGCCCTCTGGGCAGGTCTGAGTACCTGCTGCCAAGGAACCGGTGGGCAGGGGTTCCGTGGGCAGGGGTTTACGGGTCAGGGGTGGACGAATCCTTTGGCAGGTCTGAGCATCCCCTGCCAGGGAGCTGGTGGGCAGGGGTTCCGTGGGAAGGGGTTCCGTGGGCAGGAGTTTACGGGTCGGGGTGGACGAGCCCTCTGGCAGGTCTGAGCACCCCCTGCAGGGAGCTGGTGGGCAGGGGTAGCCTGTGGCTGTCCCTCCTTTGTTCTCATCGGGGATCTGGTGGCCTGTCCTCTGCTATGGTTTCTCCTGGGAGGTAGAGGAATGAGAGCTATCCAGGAGCTTTTCAAGAAGAGGAATGTGTGATGTGAACAATGCTGGGCCTGGGATGCCCTGAATTCCTCAGGCGACGTTGGCCTTAGACAGGAACTCTCGGGGGCTGGAAATAGGCCGGGGGCCCCGGGGGGCCCCAGGGGGGAGGGCCCACTGTTGGTGGCAACGCCGTGGTCACCATCACTCCTCATCCTGGGACCAGAGATGCCTCAGACAGGAAGGCACCTCCCAAAGTCATCTAGGAAGGAAGGGACCAGGCTGCTGCCATGCCGGGTCATTGCATTACACAGCCGACACGGTGCGGCCCCAGCAGGCTCCAGGTGGGGAAGGGTTCAGCCAGACTGGGGTGGTGCAGAACACATGCTGTGCTCACCTGTCCCTGTCGTTAACCACTCTCTTCTAGATGCTTTCCCCTGTGGTTCAAGATTCTTCCTCTTACCCCACCTTAAGCGAAACAAGACCCCAGCCCACCGTCCTGGGCCCAGGGCCTTCGGACACACGAGGGCCAATGTCTTCTTTCTGTTTGGGGGGAACCAGAGGGAGGTGGAAGAGAAGGCAATGGCATCCCACTCCAGTACTCTTGCCTGGAAACTCCCATGGGCGGAGGAGCCTGGTAGGCTGCAGTCCATGGGGTCACTGAGTCAGACATGACTGAGCGACTTCACTTTCACTTTTCACTTTCATGCATTGGAGAAGGAAATGGCAACCCCTTCCAGTGTTCTTGCCTGGAGAATCCCAGGGATGGCGGAGCCCAATGGGCTGCCATCTGTGGGGTCGCACAGAGTCAGACACGACTGAAGTGACTTAGCAGCAGCAGCAGCAGAGGGAGGTGGTGTCTCCTTCAGCCGCATGAGGTGGACAGCTGAGTGGAATTTGTAACGGATAAAATATTGGCTCAATTCAGAATTGGTTTTCTCTGGTTTAATGGGTTAGGAAGGTAGAGTTCTGTGCTGAGGGAACTTCATGCATTTTTTAAACCAGCTTTGATTTGTTTCAGCAATCAAGAGGGGAATACACGGATAAAGAGCCCACGTTATTCACGGTCCATTTGAGGTTTTGCTTCCCTGTGAGGTGGGCACTGATCTCCCGCCTTGGAGCCCAGCACCCTGCGTCCACTTTCCCAGCCAGAGTTCTGCCTGGCAGATGCTGTTGCTGGACCTGGGGACTCAGACACGTTTTCCTGCCCTGTCTCTTCATGGGACATGTAACTCGTTGGCATCTTGTAGCCACATTTCCATCTTGGAGGCTGAATCCAAGTGTATTTCCTGCAGTTGGGTGAACCATTGCATCCAGGTGTGGCCTGCCTGCAGAAAACAATCCATTATGAGCTTGTGTCTGGAAAGCACACGTTCTCATGAGCGGCCAGCCCATATTCTGAGACTGTTGTGGACTGCACATGTCGCCCTTAAAGGCCCAGGGCTGTGCTTCTCAAACCTCGTGACTCAGTATGTGCTCGTGTGGGTGTGTGTGTGTTTGCTCAGGCGCGCTCATGTCCCACTCTTTGCGACCCCATGGACTGTAATCCATCAGGCTCCTCTGTCCATGGGATTCTCCAGGCAGGAATACTGGAGTGGGTTGCTATGCTCTTCTCTAGGGCATCTTCCCGACCCAGAGATTGAACCCGCGTCTCCTGCATCTCCTGCATTAGCAGTCGGATGCTTTACCACTGAGCCACCAGGGAAGCCGTGTGTGTGTGTGCTCCCCCTGAAAAAGTGTTCCATGAAACTGCTGTGTGAGATACATTCTGAGAATTTGTGTTTTGTTTTAATTTTTAAAAAATCCTCTTCCTGACCCACTAAACTGATTTTATGACCCACTAATGAGAAATGACCGACTGTCTGAAAAAATACTAATCTGGGAGTTGCTCCAGATGAGAGCAAATGGAAATGATTAGCAAATTAATTCATCTGGGTCACAGTCACACATCTATTATATCCATGATAGCTCAGAGTCTTCATTTCTTGAAATTGAATTTTTCTCCTCTTTATTGTCATTGATGCCTCCAAAGTGAGTGCCTGACAAGCAGAAAGCTTGAGTTTCATGCTTTTTTTTTTTTTAAACCAGGACTTTAGTCAGTGTTTTAACATTGTGTTTCTAAAATAAATTTGATCTTAACTCATGACGGAGGTCTTTGCTTAAGTTAACAGAAGATTATTTTTTATAATGCAATTAGAAACAGAGCCCTGCTTTAGTGAAAGTTGCTCAGTCGTGTCCGACTCTTTGTGACCCCATGGACTATACAGTTCATGGAATTCTCCCAGACCAGAATACTAGAGTGGGTAGCCGTTACCTTCTCCAGGGGATCTTCCCACCCCAATGATGGAACCCCGATCACCTATATTGCAGGCGGATTCTTTACCAGCTGAGCCACCAGGGGAGCCCAGGCATACTGGAGTGGGTAGCCGAGCCTTGCTTTATGAATTTGCTAATTTACTCACTCTGTTGAGTGTTTTCAAGGTGGAGTAAATTAGCAAATGAATAAACGAGCAGATCCATGAGTTGGAGCTGGGGATTCAGCAGTGTCACCTTCCTGCCATCAAGGAGCTCACCTCAGAAAGAGAGGGGCGAGACCTGCCCACGAAACGCAGGGTGGAGCAGAGGCCTCCCAGAGGCTGAGTCAGAACCACCGACTTCAGGGGGTCAGGAGGGCAGGAGCAGAGGGGTTTTGAGGTGGGTGTTGCAGGATGCATAGGAGTTCGAGAAAAAGGCCGGCCTGGTTGTAATGAAGGTGCTGGTTCTCTTCTCTTCAGAGAAATCTGAGATCCAGTAAGTCCTCTACATACGAATGAGTTCCATTCCAAGAGTGCGTTTAAAAGTCCAATCTGTTGGTAAGTTCAACAAAGTGAGCCTAAGTACTCGACTAACACAATCAGCTATATAGCGCTGTGCTATAATAGGCTTATAATACTTTTGCACAAATAATACCTAAAATGCAAATACAGAAAATAAAGAAAACGTCTTTAACCTTACAGTACAGCACCTTGAAAAGTACAAGACAGCACAACAGCTGGCCCCCAGGGGCTGGCACCAAGTGACCAGGTGAGAAGANACCTAAAATGCAAATACAGAAAATAAAGAAAACGTCTTTAACCTTACAGTACAGCACCTTGAAAAGTACAAGACAGCACAACAGCTGGCCCCCAGGGGCTGGCACCGAGTGACCAGGTGAGAAGAGTTACTGACTGGAGGAGTGGGGGAGGTGGTGGAGCTGAAGGATGGTCAACAACAGGAGACGGAGGGCAAGCTGCTGTTTCACTCACTCTTGACACTGATGGAATGCACGTTTGCATCTTTGAAAGTTTACAATTTGAAAGTTCGTATGTAGGGGACTTATTGTGGAACTAACCAAGTTTTCAAGTTGGAGCAACTTATTTCAAGTTGGTCGACTTATTTTAGAAAGGTGATTGTGAGGAAGAAGGTGAAAGGTGCTCAGGAGCTGGAGCTGGCAGGGAAACCAGGCAGAGGTGTGGGTAACTGTTTTGTGTTGGTTTTGGAGGGAGGAGGTAGGATGAGGAGTCTTGCCAGGGAGAATGAGGAGAGAAAGAGGGGTGAGCTGCAGGTCCTGGGGGCTGGCTTGAATCTGCAGGGTAAAGAGGTAAAGTCACAGAGTCTGAGGACTCTCTCGGTTTCTAGTCTAAGTGACCACGTTGGTGGTGATGCTGTTAACAGTAGAAAATACCACGGGAGGAACAGCTAGGTGTTGGAGAGAGAAGAGAACGAATTTAGATTTTTGACCTGTCGGGTTACGTTTATGTCGGACATCTGGTTGGAGATGTTCCGGTGCTCAGTGGCTTCAAGCAGTCCAGCAGGGAGGAGTCTAGGGTAAGATGGAGCAGACTGCCCACCTGCTTCGGCCACGGCTCCTGGTCTGCCTGGTCCAGGACCAGTTACCTACCCTAAGCTCTCTTATCCGTCAAGTGGGGAAGCAGTTATTTGTTTTACAGGGTTGTATGAAGATTGGAGAAAATACATGTAAACATCCTGGCACAGGGCAAGTTCTCTAAAGTTTTATAGCATTACTGTTCATTATCTGGGCTGAGAAGAACTGTCCAGGGCTCAAATCTCAGTTTTGTCACAAAATTACAGGTGTCCTCAGGCAAGTTACATCACTGCTCTGGGCCTTGGTTTGCTCATTTGAATATGGAAGGCCTTGAATTTGACCATCTCTAACATGCAGGCTGGGGCAAAACTCTTGTTTTAAATTTTAAAATTATTTAATTATTTGTTTGTACAGCTCTTTGTTGAGGCATGTGGCATCTAGTTCCCCGACCAGGGATGGAACTCAGGCCCAGCTCTGGGAGCACAGAGTCTTAGCCACTGGACTACCAGGGAAGTGCTGAAATTCTGTGATCTTCTGAACACTGAGAGAAGTAATTTACCAATATATTGGACATTGGAACTGGGGCTTTAAATCCCCATTGTCTGTAATGATGGAGCAAATCTAACAAGATGAGACAGTAAGCAGGTGTTCACACTCACCTCTGTAACCTAAATCCTCTACTTAGATGTAGCAGTGGCAGGACAGGAATTTTGAGCGAGGAACTCTGGCTTAAAGTGCTGGAGGGGAGGTAGGGCTGGCCTGGCACTGATCAAGACTCTGTCTGTAATGGTTACAGCATGGAGGTGTCACCAGGTTCCAGTGGTGGGGAGGGAGCATCCCCAGGCAACCAGTCTGTTGTCACTTGCAAAGTTCAGATTCCACTGAGCGTCCTGCTCATTCATCAAATACTTGTCACTGAACGTTTCTGTGCACCTACTGTGTGCCAGGTGCTTGGATATAACAGTTTAGGGCACTGCATTTTAGGGAGGGCAGGAAGGAGAGCTGGGAGGGGGGTGTCAGGGATCTGCTAAGAAGGGGGTGTGAGGCTCGAAGAGAGAAGCTCGGGCCGTGTGACATTGTCTCCCTATGTGTGACAGCCTGGTACCAGGGAGAGGAATTGGGCCCCTACTTTACCGCTCCAGAGGGAAGAACTCATTCTTTTAGCCAGAGTAGTGATGGTGGAAATGGCAACCCACTCCAGTGTTCTTGCCTGGAAAATGCCACGGACAGAGGAGCCTGGCAGGCTACAGTCCATGGGGTCACAAAGAGCCAGACTGAAGCGACTTAGCAGCTAAGCAGCAACGGTGGCGATGACACAAAGAGAAATATCGCCTACTCTTCATCAAGTGTAGCACATGCCAGGCACTGATCAGGGCGCTGCGCGTAGATCCTGGGCTCCAGCGCTGATTGTGTTTATGATTCACGTGGGGAAGCTGAGGCGTGGAGCAGCGGGTGACGTGGGAAGGGGCAGAGCTTGGCTGGTTCCAGGGCCGAGTCTTTTGGGTAGAAGGTAGAGGTGGGCAGGTGGGGCTCAGGTTAGGGGACAGCTGCCTGGCGACTGTGTTCAAGCAGAGGGTGAAGGCTGTTTGTGTGTGTGTTGGGGGGGTGTCTCCTGAGGGGATTTCTTTGGAGGGGAGGAGAGTGGACATAAGCAAGTAACTCTTCCTGGGCTCTCTGGATCTTCTGAAAATCCTCTGGAAAGGTGGACTCTATCCCCTTTTTGCATACAGGAAGACTGCTTGCAGCTCCAGGGGCTACGCATCTTGCCCAGAGTTGCAGAGTCACTGAGAGACAGGAGTTAGGCGCTCTGGGTCTTCTGAGCGCCCCTCTTCCCCGTGTGCCCTTCCTGCTGTCCCCCCTGCCTCCCGCCCCCCAGCAGGCCTGTCATCTGTGCTTCCTTCCACCTGCTCTCCCCTGCTCCTTTCTGGACCGGGCAGGCTCCGAGCTCCAGACGGGGGCCGGCATCCAGGCTGCTGGAGAGGCGTCACCATAGCCAGTGTGCATGTGTGTGCGCGTGTGCACGTGTGCCTGTGCGTGTGTGTGTTGTGGAGGCCCTGAGGGTGGTGTGAAGGCTTCGGGGTTGTGTGTGATGTGGCGTGAGCAGGCTGGAGTTCCCGGCACTGTGGGGCTGGTGGAGAAGGCGGTAAGACCGGGCAGTGCAGGTGGCTGCCCTATTCCTCACTCCACCCCCGACTCTAGCCCCCTCCCCCTAGGTCTCCCATCCTTTCTGAGAGGTGGGCCAGGGCAGCAGTTTAGAGAAATTAATTACTCAGTTAATTCACTCAGATCAGACAGGCTTTCAGCTGGAGGGGGGCGAGTGTGCCCTACTGATGGAAGGAGGAAACTGCTGGCTGACCACTTCTGGTTCCTGATGGGGGCAGGGGGTTGGGAGTACCCAGGTGCTCAGGCTCCCCGGGCCGGTGGCCTTGGTCTTGCCTTGTGCGTGAGCTCTCCTCTATTCTCTTTTTTCTCTCCCTGGGCTTTTCTTCCCTCTCCTTCCCCGCGCCACCCCCCTTTTTTTTGTTGGCATGAGATGCCGCCAGGAGAGCCAGCTGGGCCAAATTTCCAGACTCTGTTCATTCATTCGACAAGTACTCGTGGGGGGGGGTGGTCCCTGGCTCAGGACTGGACGTGGAGGAAGCCAAGGGGTGCGGCGAGAATCTGTGTGCCCTGGTCTCCTGAGGCTGACAGTCCACTGGCTGAGGCAAGACCTGCCCATGCGGCTGGCCGGGCTGAGTCAGCGAGGCCACGTGACGGGGGGGGGACCGTGAGGAGGGGGATGGTAACTGGGCCACTGGCCTGAGGAGCCCCCAGGCTCCTAGAATTGGGGCAGGCTGGTGAGAGCCGAGCCAGGCGCGTAGCACCACCCCCTTGCCCCCTGCCCCCTCAAGGCGGGGATCACAGTGGATTCAGGGTCAGGGCTCATGGAGGACAGATTGAAAGCCATCTCTGGGAGGGTGCAGGGAGCCCCAGGCCTCTGTGCTGTGTGGCTGGGTCGCCGAGGGCCTGTCCGAGGGCTGATGATACGGCGCGAGGGGGAGGGGCGGCCGGCGGTGACTTCATTCTGTCATTCTGCACCCCCATCCCCCTTCTTCAGGCGCGTCTGTGAGGATGGGCTCAGCTGACAGAGTGGTTTTGGCAGCTCTGTCCTGCCGGAGGGGGAGAGTTTGGCCCGCGTGCCTCCCCCAGCTGGGGTGACTTCAGATTACGGACTGAAATGTCTCAGCCACTTCGGTGATCATGAGCAGATGTCTCTTCAGGGGACGCACTGAACCGGGCCGTGGGGGGCCTCATTACCCCCCAGAGCCTCCAGTTCTGGAAGATTTCCTAGAGGTGGGGGGGACCCCAGTTGTTGTCTGGGTAGTGAGTCCAGTTAACCACCTTCTCAAAGGGAGGGGCCAGTCACAGAGGAGCTTATCATAGTAACGGCCTCCAGAAATTCGGATTTTGGTACCAGACATCCGAGGACTCTGACGTGGGGGCCTGGACAGCTCGCTGAGGGGACATGGGGCTGGATGGGTGGTATGAGGCCCTTTGCCTTCCACATGACGCTGTCTCTGACCTGAATTTGGGGAGAGTCACTTGTATGGAGTCCCTTTCAACAAGGAATGTTTTAATCTGTCAATGCAGGCTGCTGCCATTGCTTTCATAGTTATAATAGAAATATTCAGAAAGTCTGGGAGGACGGAGGCCAGGGGCAGGGGCTGCCAGGGGAGGGGAGGAGGAGTGGACCCAATGGTCTCTGAAGACAGAGAGCTTCTGGAAATCTTCCTCCAACAAGGAAATTCAAGGAGTTTCCCGCTTCCTTCCCCGGTGCAGGTGGCGTCTGTCTCTTTAAGGTGTGGGCGGCTGGATCCATCTCGAGGTGGAAGGGAGCAAGGAGCTAGGTCACAGAGCTCCCTAAGTACAGCACCTTCTGGGTCTCCTTCCCTCCTCTCTGGCTCTGATGTTGCTTCAACGGAGCAATTAGAGCCGGAGGATGTGGCCAGAGCCCCAGACGTGTGACCTGTCCTGCCCTGGGCTTGCCCATGTCCTGCGGCGGAGGCTGGGGGTGGGAAGAGCTTGCCCTGGGGTTTCTGTTCTGTTCGCTGCTTCTCAAGGAAGGCAAGCTCCTGGTTGCTGGACGTCCTATGGAGGAGGGTGGGTTGGAGCAGGGCCTCCATGTTGCACAACTTCAGGGGACCCTTTTCCCAGAGAACACAGGTGTAAACGTGCACATGGAGTTAGTTGGGTGGTGACCTCCCTCCTTGGAAAGGCCGCAGCTTGGGGCGCCCGGTCTCGTCACTGAACTCTCTTGATTCCTTGGGTCTATTAAAAAAATTTTTTTTTTTTTAAAGTTTCTTTGCTGTACTGTGTTTTGGCTGCTGCACGGGCTTTTTTCTCAATGTGGTGAGCGGGGGCTGGTCTTCTTTGCGGTGCTTGGGCTTCTCACTGTGATGGCTTCTCTTGCTGCAAAGCGCAGACTCTAGGGCACATGGGCTTCAGTAGTTGCTGCTCCCGGACTCTCGAGCACAGGCTCAGTCATTGTCGGGCACGGGCTTAGTTGCCTTTTGGCATGTGGGATCTTCTGGGATCAGGGCTCGAACCCATGTCTCCTGCATTGGCAGGCAGATACTTTACCACTGAGCCACCAGTTGAAGCCCAGTCCCATGGTCTTTATCGTCAGGCTTGGTGCCCCATGGGGCTGGCAGAAATGTACTTAGTAGCGTTGATACTGATACCAGCTGTCAAGACTGGGTTGCGTCTCTTGTGCTTCCATCCCATGTGGTTGAGAACACATTTAGAAGCAACCATTTGGTCAATAAGGGTTTGTTGAGCGTGGTTGTGAGCCAACACTGAGTGGCCGCTGGGGAGACCAAGGTGGAGAAGGGGCTGGCTGGGGGTTCGGGGGTGAATGGTCCCCAGGTCATCCGTCTACAGCGTGGCCTGTCTTGCTTCGCTGGGCTCCAGAGAGCGGGTGCAGCGGGAGCTCCAGTGTGTTGGCATTTCTGGGGGCAGGCAGGGTGGGGCTAGCACTCATTCTGATGTGGAGACTCAGGGGTCACATTCAGCAGTGGAATCTGGGCGTGCCCAGGCAGCCCTGGACTCACTTTCTCATGGCTGGTGCTTTTGAGGGTGTGGACGGGAGTTTCCAGTCCCTCCTGGAGGGATTGTGGTCGCAGAAGATGCCCAGCCTTCTCGGAGGTCCCCAGGTCAGTGCTCCTCCACGAGTTAGCAGCCCCTGCCTCCTCCCCAGGCCACCAGCCTGCCCGGGCAGTGTGCTGCAGCTGGGCTGTGGAGCTTAAAATAGCTGGTGAGCTGGCCGCTGTGCGTGTGGGGCAGCCGCCTGGATTTGGGGCATCAGTGGCTCTAACCCATGGGTGGACAGTGCTCTTTGGGGGCATCTCCTGATCACTTGCAAGGCTGGGGATTCAGGTGTGGCACCTACAGAGGGGGAAGCAGGGAGTTTGTCTTTCCTGAGACCTTTTAGGGAAGGCCTTGGACTGGACCGCAGGGCCTCCCACTGTAGGGTCAGAGGGTGTCAGACCCGACATCCTCTTTGGCCCTGACCCTTGGTACTGCTCAGAGTTAGCCACGTGGGGGTCCCATGCAGCCTAAATGAGAAAAGGAGATGCAGGGGTGGGGTGCCAGGTCAAGGGCACCTTGAGTCCCAGCCAGGTGGATACTGACTGCTGGGCCCCTCGCTCCCCACCTGCCTCCTCTTGGGTTTGGCAGACGCCTTCTCTGGCCTTACCTTTACTCACCAGATGTGTACTGGATGCCTGCCATGTGTAAGGGACTTCCTTTGTCGCTCAGTGTTAAAAGAATCTGCCTGCAAATGCAGGAGACGCAGGAGACGTAGGTTCGGAAGATCCCCTGGAAGAGGAAATGGCAGCCCACTCCAGTATTCTTGCCTGGAGAATCCCATGGGCAGAGGAGCCTGGTGGGCTACAGTCCATGGGTCGCAAGAGTAGGATGACTGAGCATGTGTGCACTTGAGTCTGTCATGTGTGAAGCTGCTCTTGGCCGTGGAAAAACAGCAATTCGTGAGCAAACCCCTGCCCTCGTGAAGCTTAGTTCTGGTGGGGAAGAGAGATCATAAACCATCAGTTAATAAAGCAAACTGTGCTGAATGATGGGTTTGAGTGCTGTGGAAAGAGCAGGGCCCGGGGATGCTGGGCACGCTGGGGAGGTGTGGAGCTCAGCAGGCAGCACTTGGGGAGGTGGCAGCTGTGAAGGAGGTGGGAGCTGGTCAAGGAGACACCTGGGTGAGGAGTGTCCAGAGGAGAGAACAGCCAGTGTAAAGGCCCTCCCATGAGAAGCTGCAGGAGGGGCCGAGTGGCCGGAGTGGAGGGAGGAGGGAGACGGACGTGTGTGTCGACTGAGAAAATACTGTGAGATCTTTGTCTTTTACTGTGGGAGAGATGGGCACCTTTAGGGGGTTTGGAGCAGAGTGGGGACCTGGCCTGACTTACCTTAGTGGTAATAGTGAAAGTTGCTCAGTTGCTTCTGACTCTGCAGGACCCCATGGACTGTAGCCTGCAAGGCTCCACTGTCAATGGGATTCTCCAGGCAAGAATACTGGGGTCGGTAGCTATTCCCTTTTCCCGGGATCTTCCCAACCCAGGGATCAAACCTGGGTCTCCTGCACTGCAGGCGGATTCTTTACCATCTGAGTCCCTAGGGAATCCACAAGCCTGCCTCACCTGAGAGGGTCACTGTAGTCCAGGAGCCAATGTCCATGGGCTTTCTGGGTCCTTAGGCCACCTGTGGGGGGATTCCAGGACCCTCCCCATGACGTGTCCACTCCTGTCCTCACCTTGACATGTGACTTCTCCTGGGAGGATGAGCAGGGTACTGGCTTCTTCTTCTTGCCTTGGAGTTTCCCCTGGATGGAGGGAGCTGGGCTGTTGCAGGGCTTGGCCAAAGCCTGCTGGCCCAGTGGTCAAGAACCTGGAGTAAATAAGCAGGAACATTGCCAGTAATTTGTCATACCACAAGTAGCTTGAAACTGGCCACGGGGGAATATTTACACCATGGAAGGTGGTGAGCACCACAGGTCTGGGCTCTGCCCCAGAAAGCTGGCTGTTAGACATGGACGGCCCACCTTGGTCATCATCCCTACTCTGCCACGGCCGGGGTCTTGGAGTCGGGGCCTCGGCCTCTGTCGTTGGCACCTGCCCCTGGTTCCTGCTCTATGAGGTCAGAGCATGGGGACACGTTGATTGGGGTTGACACAGAGTGGTGCTGGGGGTGTCGGCGTGTTCCCTGGGATTTCCAGAATGTGTGCCATGTTGACTCCATGTCTGCGTCCCTACATAGGAGCAGGGTCCAGCCCTGGGCCCGGGCAAACCTCTTGGTGTAAGGAGAGATCTCTGTTAGGAGTGAGGAGCCCTCTGCTCGGGGCTGCGGGCTGGCATTTCCTCTGGCAGCAGGTGGGGGAGGGGACAAGCAGGTGTGCCCTGGCGCCTGGCCCGACGGGGACATGGAAGCGCCCCTTGGGGCCGGAGCTTGGGGGTGAGTGACACGCAGTCACCCAGACGCTTCAGGCCTCGCGGAGCCCAGCCACATTCTCTGAGCTCCAGCCTGGACATCTGAGCTCCCCAGGGTTCAGGAGGTGACCAAAGCTGGCCGGTGACCCCAGAGAGGGCCTCCGGAGAGAGGACACATGGTGGTGAGCTAGCAAGATGAGCACCCACGGGAGAGGCTGAGGGTGGAGGTGGGGGGTGTCCGATGCACGGGTTGAGGTGAGTAGACGTCGGGAAGAGGGGGAGGTGGGCTGGGGGGCTGCGTGCATTGTGTGAGAGTTGAACGAGTCTGGGTCTGCATCTCGTGCAGCTAGGTTACGACCGGAGTGACCGTCTGCCGGAGCAACCCTAGACATTGCCGAAAGGACTTTCCTGACGGTTTCAGTAGTCCAAACAGCAGACTAGAGCGTGTGGTCTGTGACCGTCTTCACCTCAAGCACTCTGAGATGAGAGAAATGCCTCCAGGTCTGGGGTGGACCAGATGCTTCTCTGAGGCCCCCTTGGCAGGCAGAACCCTGAATGGTGGCTGCCTGGACTCAGGGAAGCCTGAGTGGGCACAGGGGAGGGAGCCTCACCGTACAGAGTGGCCAGTGGTCCAGAGACCACGTGGCTTCAGGCCCTGAGACCTCTGAGTCTTCAGACAGCCCAGTTCTCCCCGACAGGAATGCCCTAGTGGGGCTTCCCCACCACTGTCCACCCCCACCCTGTGCCTCTTGTTCCCTTCGGCTGAGAGTGGGGGATGTGTGTGTGTGTGTGTGTGTGTGTGTGTGTGTGTGTGTCCAGGTTCCTGTCCCCCGTGCCTTCCAAGCAGGTGGGGGCCCGGCCTCTGTCACTTCTCCATCTTCTCAAGAGCATCTCTGTGCTGTCTGCTCTTTCTGCAGTGGTTCTGTGTTCAGTGCAGGGGGAGGAGACGGCAGCTTCTAAATTGGAGGAGGGTCCCAGCCACGTGAGCCCCCCTTGCTCAGGCCGGCCCCTGGGTCNGTGTGTGTGTGTGTGTGTGTGCAGGTTCCTGTCCCCCGTGCCTTCCGAGCAGGCGGGGGCCCGGCCTCTGTCACTTCTCCATCTTCTCAAGAGCACCTCTGTGCTGTCTGCTCTTTCTGCAGTGATTCTGTGTTCAGTGCGGGGGGAGGAGACGGCAGCTTCTAAATTGGAGGAGGGTCCCAGCCACGTGAGCCCCCCTTGCTCAGGCCGGCCCCTGGGTCAGAGAGCGCACCGTCCTGGCCGGCCTGTCAATGCCCTCCACGGAGTGGTTTAGGAATATTTGGATTTGCTGGTCAGGAAATTCCGCTGGTGCATGGCGGTAGCCTTGGGGCTTCACCACACTGCCCGGTGCCTGCGGCTGGTCTTATCTCACCTCCGGGAGCCGCATGCCCTCCGTGATAAGTGCTCATTACTGGTGCTCCTGGCTCCGGGTGTCTGGGAGGGGCTGGCGTGGTGAGTGCCCGCTGTGTGCAGCAGGCCCTCCTTGGGGAGATGTGACTGGGAGGCTTGGTTGGACTTGGGGCGCTTGTTTGGGACTTGCCTGGAGAAAAGGGCCTGAGAGCCCAGGGTGGGCAGCTCCCTGGTAGGCCCCCAGCCTGCGCCCCCACCCTGTAAGCCTGCTCAGAGAGGAGGCATGGCAGCGCTCACCACGGCCCCCCCACCCCGCCCCGCACTGTCATCTTGCTCCAGGCCCCCAGGAGGCCCACCCTCTCCCTGCATGTGTTCAGCGGTGATTTCATGGCTCCTGAGTGCTGGGCCCTGGCTCTGGGGTACAAAGACGATGGACGAGCCTCACACTCGAGGGCTCCAGGTCTGGGGCCAGATGGCACTGAGTGGGCAGCTCGGTGTGGGGTGGGGGATGGGCCCGGGTGCCTTGGTGCTCTGAGCATGGGCCCCAGCCCCCACTGTGGATTGTGCCAAGACTGGGGGCAGGGAAGACCGGGGAGGTTTGTCCTGGGGGAGTTTCACTAAGTGGATTCCGGGGATGGAGGGGGAGTGGGCAGGGCTGGGTGCCCTGGCATCCAGAGTTGTTTCTGCTGCACCCCGCTGCTCTTTACAGTTCACGTCCCGTGAAGCTTCATTTCTGCTGGCATGTCCTGATGGTCTTCTCCCTCTGGCTTCACCAGCCTTTGCCCACCAAGATGCTTTTCCTCCTGCCCTGCCCTGTCCTGAATGAGACAGGTTGGGTCCCATGTCCCTGGGTGGGGAGGTTTCAGCGCTGCCAAGAGCCTTGCAGAAGCACCCAGTGCAGACTTCCTGCCTGCAGCTGAGGAGCCAGAGGCCACACAGGTAGCCGGGTCCTGAAGCTGTGCTCCTCAGGTGGGGACCCAGCGAGCCCTTCCCGGTGATGCTGGTCACCCATCCCCGCCGCCCCTGCTCTGAGCATCTCCTTGTTCATCATCACTCAGTGGTCCCGCTGCTGGTCAGGCAGTGTCCTGGATACAGCCCCTGCTGCCCTGGGGCTTCTGGTCGGGTCAGAGACCCAGACAGCAGACTGTCACCCAGATAAGCATGTGCTTCCAAGCCGACAACAGTGCTGCAAGGGAGGGAAGGGGGCTCTGAGGATTCAGGCTGTAATTCAGATGGCAAGGGCGGGGAGGAGGCAGAGAACCGGAAGGGACTGTTGTGAAGAACTCACAGGAGCTCAGGGATGTGTCCTCAGGCCGTGGGTTGAGGAAGAGCATTCTAGGCAGAGGGAGCAGCGCTGGCAAAGTCTCTGAGGAGGGTGGGTTCCGAGGGTTCCCGGCGGGAGCACAGTGGGCTGGAGCGAGGGGCAGGGCCAGGCCTGCCAGACCTCTGAGGTCGGTTTAGGATTGTGGATTGTGGTAGAAAAGTAGAATGGTGCACACACACATACACACACACACACGACCGCAATATCAGCAAAACAGAAGACACTAAGGGCCATAAGAGGGCAGGGAGAATGAGAAGATGGGGTGACCGCTCCCTGGAGAAGGGGTGGGAAGGAGAATCCTCCCCGAGCTGTGAGGGAGCTGGCCCAGGGCGGTGCCCATGGAGCCAGCGAGAAGTGGCTCATCGGATGGACCTGTGTTTGACTGGAGGTGGGGTGCTCCGGCGTGAGTGCTGGGATGGGTGTTTAGGCCTTTTATTGAGAAGTGCTGCCAGAGGCGCCGGGCAGGGGCAGGGTCGACGTCAGTCCCATGGGGCTTGAGAGACTGGAGTTGCCCTTGTGACAGCCACTTGGGGGATGCCAAGCACAGGGGTTAGGTACGCATGCTCGGGGCTCAGAAGACAGGTGAGGCCCAGGTAAACCCTTAGAAGGACCCACCAGCACCTGCCCTTAGAATCTGAGCCAAAGAACACTTTATATTGATTATGTATTGTCTGATATCTTTCTCTGTTCAGTTACCTCTTGATCAGTTGGGGATTGGGACCATAGCTACTATAAGAATTATGCTCGTTGATCCAAATGACAGTGCCTCATTGACCTTTCATTCCTTTCTACCCCAACCCTTTACCATCACCATGGTCCTTCGTGAATCCTAGCCAAGTCTGGTGACTCTTGACCCTGGAGCTGTTTAATTTCTACAGCAAATAGGAGGCCTCTTCCCCCTCCCTCTCTGCCTCTGCCCCACCCTGGACCCTCCTCACCTCCCCCTGCAGGGTGAACCTTCCTGTGAACATCCTGGGGTGTGGCCCCTGCCAGGGGCCTCTCCATCCTTCCTTCAACCTCTGTCTTTCTTTTGAACATTCGTGGAGGTGACTTTGGTTTATAACATGTAAGTTTCACCTGTACCGCGTGGTATTTTGACTTCTGTGTGCTCTGCGGCTGCCCGGCAGCAAGAGTGTGGTTCCCATGCGTCACCCCGCAGCTGACCCCCTCCCTCACCCCCATAGCCTTGTTCTGTTCTCTGTGTGTGCGGCTTGTTTTGTTCTGTTTATTTGTTTGATATCCCACATATGAGTGAGATCACCTGGTATTTTGTCTTTCTCCCTTTGACTTGTCTCACTTAACCCGTGAGGTCCTTCTGTGTTGTCATTAATGGCAGGGTCTGTTTCATGGCTGAGTTGTGTTCCATTGTACACACATCTTTTTTTTTTTAACTTTTTATTTTAAATTGGGGTATAGCCGATTGACAATGTTGTGATAGTTTCAGGTGAACAGCGAAGGGACTCAGCCATACACACCCATGTGTCCATTCTCCCCCCAACTCCCCTCCCATCTAGGCTGCCACATAGCGTTGAATGGAGTTCCCTGTGTTATACAATAAGTCCTTGTTGGTTATCCATTTTAAATTTAGCCGTGTGTACATGTCCACCCCCAACTCCCTAACCCATCTCTTCCCCTCATCCTTCGCCCGGCAACCGGAAGTTTGTTCTTCAAGTCTGTGAATCTTTTTCTGTTTTGTAAGTTCATTTGTATCGTGACTTTTTAGATTTCACATACCCCCACATCATTTTTATCTGTTCATCTATCTATCCTTCTTTCCTTCTGACACCATCTATCCATAAACAGTTTGCTTAGCAATATATTGCTGAAGACGATCTGAATTCTGGAGTTTAAAAAATTGAGGTGAGGGGAATAAGTCCCCTTTCTCCTCCGAGGGTAGCCCTCTGGATGGCAAGTGCTCCCCGCCTCACCTAAATTCCGGTGGGGCTGCCTTATCTGAACCTCAGAGGTCCAGGATGCCTCACAAGCCACACACGTTGTCAGATACAGAGACCTCAGTGCTGGACCAGAGGGAGTCTGTGTGGNAAGGGGGCTCTGAGGATTCAGGCTGTAATTCAGATGGCAAGGGCGGGGAGGAGGCAGAGAACCGGAAGGGACTGTTGTGAAGAACTCACAGGAGCTCAGGGATGTGTCCTCAGGCGGTGGGTTGAGGAAGAGCATTCTAGGCAGAGGGAGCAGCGCTGGCAAAGTCTCTGAGGAGGGTGGGTTCCGAGGGTTCCCGGCGGGAGCACAGTGGGCTGGAGCGAGGGGCAGGGCCAGGCCTGCCAGACCTCTGAGGTCTGTTTAGGATTGTGGATTGTGGTAGAAAAGTAGAATGGTGCACACACACATACACACACACACATACACACACACACACGACCGCAATATCAGCAAAACAGAAGACACTAAGGGCCATAAGAGGGCAGGGAGAATGAGAAGATGGGGTGACCGCTCCCTGGAGAAGGGGTGGGAAGGAGAATCCTCCCCGAGCTGTGAGGGAGCTGGCCCAGGGCGGTGCCCATGGAGCCAGCGAGAAGTGGCTCATCGGATGGACCTGTGTTTGACTGGAGGTGGGGTGCTCCGGCGTGAGTGCTGGGATGGGTGTTTAGGCCTTTTATTGAGAAGTGCTGCCAGAGGCGCCGGGCAGGGGCAGGGTTGACGTCAGTCCCATGGGGCTTGAGAGACTGGAGTTGCCCTTGTGACAGCCACTTGGGGGATGCCAAGCACAGGGGTTAGGTACGCATGCTCGGGGCTCAGAAGACAGGTGAGGCCCAGGTAAACCCTTAGAAGGACCCACCAGCACCTGCCCTTAGAATCTGAGCCAAAGAACACTTTATATTGATTATGTATTGTCTGATATCTTTCTCTGTTCAGTTACCTCTTGATCAGTTGGGGATTGGGACCATAGCTACTATAAGAATTATGCTCGTTGATCCAAATGACAGTGCCTCATTGACCTTTCATTCCTTTCTACCCCAACCCTTTACCATCACCATGGTCCTTCATGAATCCTAGCCAAGTCTGGTGACTCTTGACCCTGGAGCTGTTTAATTTCTACAGCAAATAGGAGGCCTCTTCCCCCTCCCTCTCTGCCTCTGCCCCACCCTGGACCCTCCTCACCTCCCCCTGCAGGGTGAACCTTCCTGTGAACATCCTGGGGTGTGGCCCCTGCCAGGGGCCTCTCCATCCTTCCTTCAACCTCTGTCTTTCTTTTGAACATTCGTGGAGGTGACTTTGGTTTATAACATGTAAGTTTCACCTGTACCGCGTGGTATTTTGACTTCTGTGTGCTCTGCGGCTTCCCGGCAGCAAGAGTGTGGGTCCCATGCGTCACCACGCAGCTGACCCCCTCCCTCACCCCCATAGCCTTGTTCTGTTCTCTGTGTGTGCGGCTTGTTTTGTTCTGTTTATTTGTTTGATATCCCACATATGAGTGAGATCACCTGGTATTTGTCTTTCTCCCTTTGACTTGTCTCACTTAACCCGTGAGGTCCTTCTGTGTTGTCATTAATGGCAGGGTCTGTTTCATGGCTGAGTTGTGTTCCATTGTATACACACCTTTTTTTTTTAACTTTTTATTTTAAATTGGGGTATAGCCGATTGACAATGTGATAGTTTCAGGTGAACAGCGAAGGGACTCAGCCATACACACCCATGTGTCCATTCTCCCCCCAACTCCCCTCCCATCTAGGCTGCCACATAGCGTTGAATGGAGTTCCCTGTGTTATACAATAAGTCCTTGTTGGTTATCCATTTTAAATTTAGCCGTGTGTACATGTCCACCCCCAACTCCCTAACCATCTCTTCCCCTCATCCTTCGCCCGGCAACCGGAAGTTTGTTCTTCAAGTCTGTGAATCTTTTTCTGTTTTGTAAGTTCATTTGTATCGTGAATTTTTAGATTTCACATACCCCACATCATTTTTATCTGTTCATCTATCTATCCTTCTTTCCTTCTGACACCATCTATCCATAAACAGTTTGCTTAGCAATATATTGCTGAAGACGATCTGAATTCTGGAGTTTAAAAAATTGAGGTGAGGGGAATAAGTCCCCTTTCTCCTCCGAGGGTAGCCCTCTGGATGGCAAGTGCTCCCCGCCTCACCTAAATTCCGGTGGGGCTGCCTTATCTGAACCTCAGAGGTCCAGGATGCCTCACAAGCCACACACGTTGTCAGATACAGAGACCTCAGTGCTGGACCAGAGGGAGTCTGTGTGGCCCGTCAGCTCTGAGGTGTGCAGGTTGGCGAGAGCCCAGAGGCCCCAGAAGTGCAAGGAGAGGCCAAGAACTTGGTGTTCACTCTGAAGCCCTCACCTCCCCAGCTGCTGTGTAGCAGAGATTTCACATATTCACGTCTCTTCATTCCTCCGGGAATTCTGTACCTGCTTCACTTTTTGTTGTTGTTTAATAATAATAATAATAAAAAGGCAGCTCTGCCTTGTTCACATGCTCTGAGATCCTCAAGGGCAGTCTGTACCTTCCAGCTCTCCTGAGCCCGGCAAGTCAATGAGGACCTGTAAGGGGGGATGCTGTCTCCCATCACCTTCTCTCTCCGGTGTTCCCTCTGTGCCTGAAGTCCAAGAAACAGAGTCAGCACAGTACCTGACCTCGCCTTTCCACCCTGCTGCCAGGCCCGGTTCCTAGGGCCCCGAGACTGTGCCATGCCCCGCTGCTTGAGAAGCCCCGAGATGAGACTCCCCATGTGTCATGTGAGGCCTCACAGGTAGCTCACTGTGATGCACCCCCAGGCCCTGTCTCCTCACTGCCCCCGGAAGGTCCCCTAACCATGCCCTCCCTGGTCCCTGCCTCGCCTGTCCCGGCTGGCCCTTCTCCGAGTTCTCCGAGGGGGGCTGCGCTCCAGCTTTGTGCCATGCTCACTCTGCACACTGTGGTTCCTGTGTGCTCTGTCACTCTGCTGTGTGTGGGCTTCTCCAGGGATGGTATGGAATGGGGTGGAAGGCTGGTCTATTCACTGCATCTCAAACTCCTTGGGGCCTACGGCCACGTCTCCCTCATGTTTGTCTCTCCCAGTGTCTCTGGGCGTCCTGCCCGCTATGAGCCATCTATTATGGATGCATGGTCTTTTCGTGGTAGACAGAGGACAAAGCCGCTAGCTGAAACTGCCTTCCCATGGCTCCTCTCTGGCTTTTCCAGAGCTGCCTCCTTTCAGGGACTCGCTTCCTGTCTCGCAGACTGCCTTCTCCCTGCACCCCTTCCTCTTCTAGCCCTCCACAAGATCATGCAGGGCTGATCTAACAGGTTTCTCCAGCTGGTATGATCTCTCGCATCAAAGAAGTGATGTGGTGAGAATGAAGTGCAGCTGAGAGCCCTCTGGAGCTGGTCCAGGTTGAAGTGGACAAGAGGCGTTAGCCAGTCCAGTCGGGTGGCTGTGGGGTCCATCAGAATTAACTGGATATCTGCCCTCCACGTGTGCATAGCACCCACAGGACCGGTGTGCCCAACCAGGGGACAGCAGCTAGGGGCTCCCCTTTGCTGACCGTCGGTCCAGCAGCATTGCCCTGACTAGCCCCTTCCCTTTGCCCCTTACTCAGCTCATTCTGCTAATGACCTTTCACCAGTCTCCATGCTATGCTTTTATTATTATTTTAATATATTTTTATTTGGCTGCACTGGGTCTTAGTTGTGGCATAGAACTCTTATTAATAGTTGCAGCATGTGGGATCTAATTCCCAGGCCAAGGATCAAACCTGGGTCCTCTACATTGGGAACTCAGACTCTTAGCCACAGGATCACCAGGGAAGTCCCATCCCTGTTATTGTTTTAGATTCTGTCTGTTAGACTGGCAGATTCCTAAGGGCAGGAACTCCGTTTAGAGCTCAAGGGAGTAAAGAGCATGGGCTTTGAAAGCAGTTTCCTTAACTGTAAAACAAGGTGATAGCCATTTCAATCCCACGGGCTTGTCTGAGGATTCCGGGGGTGGTTGTGGCTGACGCTTGGTGCCTGGGATACACTGGTGACTTGCATATCAGAGTTGCGGTTAGTCTTCTGATCATGACTAAGTTGCGTGCCCTCGTGGAACCTCACTGAGGCTTTGTGGGTCAGCCGACGACTGGGACTTCAGTGCCCTTTTGACGAGCAAGGCCAGGAGGGAGCAGAGCAGAGCTCTGGTTACACTGGACAACCCCTCCTCCTCTCCTACCTGCCTGTGGTCCTGCCCCTAGCCTCCCTGCTCTCCGCCAGGGCGTCAGTTGCTGAGGAAGTAGTTACTGACAGGAATTCACGTATAATCGGAAATGAGTGTGGAACAGTCCAGGACAGTGTGAGTTGGGGAGAAGAGCAAGTTGAAATTAGAAGGCAGAGAGGGCCAGCCTGGGGGCCCTGACTTACTCCAAGTGCCCATCTCGAGACTAGCGATGACAGCCCCTGGATAGCACTCAGTGTCGTCAGATGGTTCTCACACTGGCCCACTCCTCTAGGGGGTGATCTCTGCGAACCCCAGTTTAAAGAGGAGGAGATGGCCCCTCAGAAAGGTGAGCTACCTCATCCTGATCACACACTAAAATCTCAGCTCAGAGTGAAAAATAGGTTTCTCCAGCTGGTATGCTCTCTCCTGCATCAAAGATGTGATGTGGTGAAAATGAGGTGCAGCTGAGAGCCCTCCGGAGCTAGTCCAGGCTGAAGCAGACAAGAGGCGTTAGCCAGTCCAGTCGGGTGGCCGGGAGGGTCCATCAGAGTTAGCCAGACATCTGCCCCCATCATGTGCACAGCACCCATGGGACCGCAGTGCCCTACCAGGGGATGGCAAGTTGCCATGGCTATGACGCACACTGGGTTTCTGGGTTGTCACGTGAATGGGGAAGGGGCTTGGAATAGTAGCACCCCTGTTGGTCCGTTTAAAGAAGCTGAGATGCCCTCAGAATAAGTGGCTGCACCCCGGAATGCCGGCCTTCCTCCAGTCCTGAGATGCAGACTCAGCAGCCTACGGCCCTGCGGAACATCTGTGATGAGGGTCTGGTCGGAATAAATGTCCCCCTCGGCCATAGCCGCATGGTAGCTCTTGTTCCTGCCCGCCGTCTTGGTGATTGAGGTCTTTCTGCCTTCCTGGCTGGATCTTGTGTACCTGAAGGGCAGAAGCCGCACACCTCATACATTTTCCCCTGGGCGCTCAGCACAGAGCAGGTGTGGAGTAAATGTCTGATGGGATCCGGGGAGAACATGGCACACTCACACCGCAGCCAGCTACCCTACGCAGCGCCTCCCGGCGGCCAGGCGCGGTGTTGGGCGTGCGATACAGGGCCGGGGTGCTCTGGGGCTCTCTCACCCTCTGGCTGGTGGCGAAAAGAGAGATGACCTTCTCTCTCGACACTCCCCCCACCCCAC
>SJYW01024802.1:928575-968877 GCA_006410735.1 Raphicerus campestris | reverse complement strand
GCCCTCCCCTCCCCTCCCCTCCCCTCCCGCCCCCTTTTCTCCCCTGGAAGAGGCCAGCGCCTTGCAATGAAGGTTCTGGTTCACCCCGGCTCCGGAGCCCTTGACATTTAGCTGGGCTCGCGGCGCACTGGTGTAGGCACCCGGCAGAACGCTAATCCCATTAAAGCCGTGGTGTCATCGGGGAGGGGGGGCTGCCCCCCTGCAGGCCTGGCGCTCATTGGCCGAATGCAAACCAGGGGGCGGGGCCGAGGGCCGGGGAGGGGGCTCCAGAGATTTCGGAGTCGGGAGTCGGGAGTCGGGCCGGGATTTCGCAGGGGGAGCCCAGCGGTGGTTGCAGCTGCGGCGGATCCCTTGTCACTAGCCGCCGCGCGCGCGCCCGGCAGCCCAGGGCCCCGGGGCAGCTCCGCAAAGTCGCGGAGCGAGAGGAGGCGGGCTCTCGCAAAGTGGCCGGGCCGGGCTGAGACTGAGAGAGGTGTGCCCCGGAGCCCGAGCCCGGCTCCCCGGTGCCTCGCGTGGAGCGGCAGTGCAGCGCCTGGGAGGCGAGCTGCCGTTTGGGATCGAGAAATACAATCGCAGCCTCTTCAGAGGCGCTAAGTTACGCCGGCCAGCCGGCGCCCGGGGAGCGCGCGTGCAGCCAAGCCGCNCTATGCCATGAGCCTGTGCCCAGGCTGAGAGCCCTGTGTACAGGACTGGATGGGGGTGGGCTATTGGTGGGACTGCCCAGAGGTGGAGCAGTGGGCTTCTTCCCCACTGCATTTTGCTGAACTGGAGATAGCAAGGACAAGGGCTTATGGCTGCATCGCTCTCCTGCTAGGTACTACCCGGGCTGAACGCAGACAGAGCCCCTTGCCACCTCACAGGCCCGGCCGGCAGCCTTCGGTCTGGCAGGCGCTGCTGCGTCAGCCTCTATCGCAAAGGCGTTTCAGGAACCGCTGCTGTGGGGGCCTCTTGTGGTTCCCTGAGCAGCAGACCAGGGCTTCCTGCCCTTCCGGCTCATTCCCTAGCCTTCCCGCCTCTCCTGCTCATCCGAGCACTGCCCNAGCCTCTATCGCAAAGGCGTTTCAGGAACCGCTGCTGTGGGGGCCTCTTGTGGTTCCCTGAGCAGCAGACCAGGGCTTCCTGCCCTTCCGGCTCATTCCCTAGCCTTCCCGCCTCTCCTGCTCATCCGAGCACTGCCCTGGCTGCCCCCCTGCACACCTCCTGCCCCCAGATTACCCAAGCCTGCCTGAGCGGCTGGGAATCCTGGCAGAAGTAGGGGGCATCTTGGATCACCCGAGGGGATGAAGGGTCTTGGATGTCAGGCTGCTGCTGCGGCTGCTAAGTTGCTTCAGTCGTGTCCGACTCTGTGTGACCCCATAGACAGCAGACCACCAGGCTCCTCTGTCCCTGGGATTCTCCAGCAAGAATACTGGAGTGGGTTGCCATTTTCTTCTTCAATGCATGCATGCATGCATGCTAAGTAGCTTCAGTTGTGTCTGAATCTGTGCGACCCTGTGGACAGCAGCCCACCCAGGATACTCTGTCCACAGGGTTCTCCAGCAAGAATACTGAAGTGGGTTGCCATTCCTTCTCCATGGAGGTCAGGAGGCAGGCTCAGCTCCGATTCCTCCGGGGATTGGGCTGGGGAAGCGGATGTCTCCCCGGTGCTTGGTCCTGGGTCCCAGCTTTTCTCTCCCTGACCTTGTCTCCCCATCTCCCACACCCCCACCCCTGGCCCTTGTCCATCCGCTGACCACGTGGTCTCCTCTGTTGCTAAGCAGTGCCCACCAGGGCCTTGCCCATCCCGCCCTGGGGCCAAACGTTTCCAGAGGACACAGAGCCCTTCCTTGGCACTTGCCTCTGCAAAACAGTCGATGCCTGCTGAATGCTCTTCAACACTTGGGGCCACAGTCTCCCCAAATAAGGGTGGAACAGTGGTTTCTCAGGCCCTATAGACCATCTCCGGCCCTAGGGGTATTCCCAGCTACTCTGGGACCAGCGGGGGTGAGGCTCCCTCCCAGCCTGTCCTACTGGCTGCTCCCAGCTCACCCCCCACCTGTGTCCCTCGCTCCCCACTCTCCTCCCCAGTCAGCTGCTGCTCTGGTTCTCTGCTCCCTAGGAAGTACTGATTTGTTGGGAGCTTGCCTGTCCCAAGGTCACCCAGGAGACCCCCAAGGACGCCACGGGGCTTCCCTGACCCCCATCTGGAAGNAACATGGATGGAGTTAGAGATGATCTTACTAAGTGAAGTAAGTCAGGCAGAGAAAGACAAATACCATATAATACTGATGTGGTTAACACTTATATGTGGAATCTAAAATATGACACAAATGAGCCTATTTATGAAATAGAAACAGACTCACAGAATTAGAAAACAAGCTTTTGCTTACCAAAGGGAAAAGGCTGTGGGGGGGCAGAGATAAATTAGGAGGTTGGGAATAACATGCACGCTGTTATATATAAAATAGATAATCGACAAGGACCTACTGTACAACACAGGGAACTGTACTCAGTATTCTGTAATGACCTGTATGGGACAAGATTCTGAAGAATAGATACATGTATGTATATAATGAAATCTCTTCGCTGTATGTCTGAATGTCTGAAACTAACACAGCATTATAAATCAATGATAGGGGTGGTTTTGTCTCTTAAGTCGTGTCTGACTCTTGTGACCCCCATGGGCTGTAGCCCTCCAGGCTCCTCTGTCCATGGGATTTCCCAACAAGAATACTGGAGTGGGCTGCCATTTCCTTCACCCCGGGATGTCCTCGACCCAGGAATGGAAGCCAGGTCTCCCCATTTGCAGGCAGATTCTTTTCCCCCTGAGTCCCCAGGGAAGCCCCTGTTTCCCCTCTGCATCTCTCTTATAAGGACACACGTCATGGTACTTAGGGCTGGTCCAGGATGATTCTCCATCTCAGGATCCCTAACTCAGTCACACACACGAAGACCCTTTGCCCAAATCAGGTCACCCACGGGTTCTGGATTAGGGTGTGGATGGATGGACACGTGAGGGCATCCGCAGGTGCTGTGGACCCAGGCGGCAGGAGCTGGTCCTAGTTTAGACCCTGGGTGTACGAGCCCTCCCTGCAAGGGCTGGTGTGCAGAGCCGGGGCAGTGACCCCCACGTGGGACCTCATGGTTGTGGGGGACGCCAGGGCTGTGGCCGAGCTGCCCTCATGCTTCCCTCCCACTCTGTCTGCTAACTCGCAGCCTCTGGACCCGGAGGCCCCTCGAGTTTCTGGTTCCTCTCTTGGCCTCCTGACTCGCCTTCTCTGGACTCATCCCCGGGTGCCCTCTGCTTTCTCACTGTTGATCAGACACTTTCTCCTGACTTCTGACCACACTTGCCCTCTGCAGTGTTCCTGCCTGGGGTTGGCTGGCAAGGGCCTCTCACCAGGACCTGTCTATGCCATGAGCCTGTGCCCAGGCTGAGAGCCCTGTGTACAGGACTGGATGGGGGTGGGCTATTGGTGGGACTGCCCAGAGGTGGAGCAGTGGGCTGCTTCCCCACTGCATTTTGCTGAACTGGAGATAGCAAGGACAAGGGCTTATGGCTGCATCGCTCTCCTGCTAGGTACTACCCAGGCTGAACGCAGACAGAGCCCCTTGCCACTTCACAGGCCCGGCCGGCAGCCTTCGGTCTGACAGGCACTGCTGCGTCAGCCTCTATCGCAAAGACGTTTCAGGAACCGCTGCTGTGGGGGCCTCTTGTGGTTCCCTGAGCAGTAGACCAGGGCCTCCTGCCCTTCCGGCTCATTCCCTAGCCTTCCCGCCTCTCCTGCTCATCTGAGCACTGCCCTGGCTGCCCCCCCTGCACACCTCCTGCCCCCAGATTACCCAAGCCTGCCTGAGCGGCTGGGAATCCTGGCAGAAGTAGGGAGCATCTTGGATCACCCAAGGGGATGAAGGGTCTTGGATGTCAGGCTGCTGCTGCGGCTGCTAAGTTGCTTCAGTCGTGTCTGACTCTGTGTGACCCCATAGACAGCAGACCACCAGGCTCCTCTGTCCCTGGGATTCTCCAGCAAGAATACTGGAGTGGGTTGCCATTTTCTTCTCCAATGCACGCATGCATGCATGCTAAGTAGCTTCAGTTGTGTCTGAATCTGTGCGATCCTGTGGACAGCAGCCCACCCAGGATACTCTGTCCACAGGGTTCTCCAGCAAGAATACTGGAGTGGGTTGCCATTCCTTCTCCATGGAGGTCAGGAGGCAGGCTCAGCTCCGATTCCTCCGGGGATTGGGCTGGGGAAGTGGATGTCTCCCCCGTGCTTGGTCCTGGGTCCCAGCTTTTCTCTCCCTGACCTTGTCTCCCCATCTCCCACACCCCCACCCCCGGCCCTTGTCCGTCCGCTGACCAGGTGGTCTCCTCTGTTGCTAAGCAGTGCCCACCAGGGCCTTGCCCATCCCGCCCTGGGGGCAAACGTTTCCAGAGGACACAGAGCCCTTCCTTGGCACTTGCCTCTGCAAACAGTCGATGCCTGCTGAATGCTCTTCAACACTTGGGGCCACAGTCTCCCAAAATAAGGGTGGAACAGTGGTTTCTCAGGCCCTATAGACCATCTCCGGCCCTAGGGGTATTCCCAGCTACTCTGGGACCAGCGGGGGTGAGGCTCCCTCCCAGCCTGTCCTACTGGCTGCTCCCAGCTCACCCCCCACCTGTGTCCCTCGCTCCCCACTCTCCTCCCCAGTCAGCTGCTGCTCTGGTTCTCTGCTCCCTAGGAAGTACTGATTTGTTGGGAGCTTGCCTGTCCCAAGGTCACCCAGGAGACCCCCAAGGACGCCACGGGGCTTCCCTGACCCCCATCTGGAAGCCCCCGGCCAGTAGGATCTCTTGCGCCCCTCCCTGCCTGGAGTGATGGGGCAGGGCTGGGGTGGGAGGGGTTGTTTATCAGGGCCCAGCGTGTCCTGCTATCAGCCTGCTAGCTGGGAGGTGAAGGACGCCTCAGACTGGGGACACTGCTTAGTCGAGTGTGTGCCTGGGTATGTAAGGATTGTGGGCTTTTAAAAGTAATTTTAAGTTCTTGCCAAGAATGCCACACATTCTTTCTCTCTTTGCCCCGTAGGGCCTGTGATCCTCCCGGAGGCAGCAGGTGCAGGCATGAGAGAGGCAGGCGGCGGTGGGGGTGGAGAGGGCAGGGACATCCCAGGTGTCCTCGGCCTCCCTGACCAGGCCCGGGTGCCTGCCCCCGTCTGGGGCCTCTGGATTCCCGCTGGTGGTACCCTGACCCTCTAGGTCAGGAAGGAAGATCCTAGCTCTGCTGCCCCTACGGCAGACGCCAGTGTGCTCTGGGGTGGGGAGTCAGTGGGGATGATGCTCCCAGGTCAGGCCCTCGCGCTGGCCTTGGCCAGGACCAGGTCCCTGGCCCTGCCCCCGCTTCCCGAGGGAGAGGTGCCGTTGGGAGAGGGCTTGGAGGGATCTCTCCTGATCCACGCGTGACCACCGGCTCCCCCTGTGCCTGTGCCGGGCCCACCCTGAAGAGGTCAGCAAAGCGTGGGGCTGGCAGGGCAGGGTGGGTGGAAATTCACGTGGAATTGGCTCGCCTCGGTGCCAGGGCAACAGATGTTGGCGTCGGAGCCTGCTTGGGGTTTGCTCCAGGCTGTGGGCGGGCGGCACCTTCAGATGATCTCCTGGGTCAGGTTTCTCATTGGCTCCGGGCAGGGCCTTTCACTTTCCTCCACCTTTTCACCCTCTGTGGCATGTGGGTTCAGCCATCAGAGTCCGTCACTCCTCTCTGCCCCATGCTGCGAGCTCCCTAAGGCTGGGTTGGCTCTCCAAAGGCTGGGTCAGCCCAGCGTAGGGTCTCCCTGCTCCCTGCAAGCATCCTGCTGCCTCTCCGGTGCAGACAGGCAGTCCCCCGAGCTCCGCAGGGGACTGGAGCCCGCTGGACTCAGCCCCTACTTCTCCCGAGGTCCCTGCTATCTGGTCTTGGCGTGCACCCCTGGATCTTTCTTTTTGATAGGATTCTAACAGCCAGAGGATGGCGAGTGGGGCAGGCACAGGCCTCCCAGCTCCCAGAGTGTCCTGTGTCACTGGGTACCTGCTCCCAACACACTCATATACACAAATCCTGGATCATCCGTGTAATCTCCTCCCCAGATACTTTCTGTCCCGAGCTCCAGCTTCCTTGATAAGCTCCTTTGTCTTTTTACTGTGAGCTTCACTTATTTATTTACATTTAAATTCCTTCTGGGACTTCTCTGGTGGCTCAGGCGCTAAAGTGTCTGTCTACAATGCAGGAGACCCAGGTTCATTCCCTGGGTTGGGAAGATCCCCTGGAGAAGGAAATGGCAATCCACTTCATTACTATTGCCTGGAAAATCCCATGGACAGAGGAGCCTGGTAGGCTACAGTCCATGGGGTTGCAAAGATTGAGACACGACTGAACGACTTCATTTCACTTCACTTCAAATTCCTTCTGATAAGCAGTGGATATGAAACCTGTTTAAGGTTTGTTTAACAACAGAGAGGGAGAACTCAGCAGCAGCGTGGTTTGGACTGGGTCTTCAGGGCTGTGGGAACTGGAAACTCTCTGCTCCCCCCCACCATCACCCAGATTGGATGTGTTCCCTGCCTGCCTCCTCTCTATCCTCTTGTTGCCCCCCGGAATCTTGAACACCCAGAGGACATTCAGTCTGGTGGTTTGAGCCTAGCTGTGCGTCAGGAGTCACTGGGAAGTTTGCAACTCACACCCTTGGGCAGGAGTGGGGATTGGGGTTCTGTTTGGTTAAGAAGGTGGCTTAGTTGGTAAAGAATCTGCCTGCAGTGCAGGAGAGCCAGGGGCATGGCAACCCCCTCCAGTGTTCTTGCCTGGAGAATTCCATTCCTGGAGACTTCAGTCCATGGGGTCACAAACAGTGGGACGTGACTGAGCGACTAACACACACTTGGCTAATAAGTGCCCGGGTGATCCTGACAAGTCTACCCCTGGCCTTCCGGTCCTGGGGGTGTTTTACCATCTGGGGGTGTTTTACTCTGGAAGGTTCCTTCTCATCGGTCCTGGTCTGTTCCCCAGAGCTGCAGGGACAGATTGCCTGCCCTCTTCTCCGGGCTGGTCTTCTCATGTAAGGACAGCTGCCCTGTCCAGCCAGTCTGGTCCTCCCCAGTCTATGCACCCCGGCCCCTTCTCAGACTGTCAGCTGCCTTCCCCTGGCTGCAAGAGCATGGCGCAGGCGACAGAGGGAGGGGTGTGGGAGAACCCTAGTTTGCTGGCTGGGCCGGGGCCCTCTCTCCCCTTGACCGCACCTCGCCTCATCCTTTTCTATTTCTCCCGGTCACCATTAGCAGGTCATCTTCACGGAGCTCTCCAGCCACCCCCACCCCGTCCCAGCCTCACTATTGATTATTAATAATTAACTTAGCAAGAACATCAAATAATTTCAGTTGGTAGTATTTTAAAGGTACGGAGGGTACATGTAAGTTATAAAGCTTAATAGAAGGGACCCTCCCCACCCCCGCACCCACCACACCCCCAAGGCCAGAGCCTCACCAGCACGTCTCCTGTGCTCATCACTGGCCTCTCCTCTTGGAGGGGACCCCCATCCTGGCTGTGTTTTGTTCCTTTCTCCTTGGTTTTGCGATGTTGGCACTCATACACGGCCCTCAACGACACATTCTAGAGCCGTGCTTACACCTTCTTCTGAATTTCTCGGTGGTGCTTAGGGTCTGTGTCCTGCTCAGACAGTTCCCTTTCCAGACATGTCCCCTCAACCAGACCATTAGCCCCTTGAGGGCAGGACCTCTGTTCATCCTTCACAGGACCCCTCTTCCCCTGCCCCTGGTCCTGTAGTGGGCACTCAGTCAATCCCGCTGTTAACTGACTAATTGCCGGGTCCTCGCTGGCCACACGCCCCTGCCTCTGAGCTGGGTGAGTGGCTGCTCGGTCCCTCCTGTTCCTTACTGCATGCCTCCTCCAAAAATAACATCCCTGGAGCTATATTCCTGGGTGGTTCAGATATGTTCTCTATGAGGCTCTTAGCTTCATTGTGCAGTGGAGGGGCAATTCTAGGCCAGGGCTGCATGCTGGGTGGGGGCGGGGCATGGGCTGTGCTGGTCTCAGCCTCCCAACACAGTCGCTCTGCTGGGGGGGCCAGGAGAGGTGCTGTCCCGGCAGGTCTGCAGGAAACAAAGACGCCATCCTGGTCTCCCAGGCTTTCTCAGGCATCTGGGGATATACAACCCAGAGGGCAGTGAACTAGAGCTGTTTAGGGAAGAAATTTAGTAAATGAACGAAGGGATGAGTGGAGAATGATTGAATGAGTGGCTGAAGAAGAGGGCAGACAACCAGGAACATCATGGGCAAGAACGCTGACTGCAAGCATTTTCCTCACTATTTTGTGTGATGCTGGAAAAGTCACCTAATGTCCTCTGAGTTCCCTCTTCTGTGAAGTGGGGCATGTCCTTCCCCAGGGTGGCCCAGGAGACCACCGGGGATCACATTGTGAAGGTGCCCGCTGTCCTTGAGGTTACGTCTACGCAACCGGAATCTTGGCAGATGGAGACTGGCTGTGATGGGCATGGGTATGTTTCCCTCTCAAGTGGGTTGCTTATGACTCGAGAGGTGCCCCCTGACCCTCTCTACCTGCCCTGGTGATTGCTGGCCATTTGCTGGTGGAGAATCTGGTCCCCCCTGCAAGCTGTGTTTGTACTTTAGCCAGAGCACTGCAAATGCTTGCTTTCCCATCGCGCTGGAACATGTGAGACCTAACTGCCAGACCCAGCCAGCAGCACCTTCCTGCTTTGCTGTGGGGAGGGCAGGTGTCAATCTGATTAGCTTGGTGGGGGCCACTGGACATGCTGCTGCAACAGCATTTAATGTGGGGAGACTAGCCAGTCCTCTCAAATAGAGACTTGCTAAGGTCATGCCTTATCTTCCAGAATCCCCAGGGAGCTGCCAGAGTCAGGGAGGGGGCAGTCTAGTGAGCTAGGCTCCCACAGCTCCTTGGTTCTTGTGACTTGAGGCTTCCCCAGGGTTGAGGGTACATCTGCTGCTTCTGTCCTTCTGTGCCCTTTGCACGCCCATGGTGTTGCAAGAACAGTGGCCCTGAGACCCGAAGAGCTGGGCTCCAGCCCCCATCTCTGTCTCTTCTGTCTCTGGACCAGTTGTCTGGTGTCTCCGAGCATCACCTCCTCTGTGGCAGACAGAAGACAGTGATACCCTTAGGGGGTCATGCAATCGTGTGGTACTAACGACTGTTGATTGAGTGCTTGACAAGAGGGTACACACTCTACAGGCATCATTTCAGCAACATCCCCGAGAAAGGGGTGGTACGGTGTTCCATGGTGCTGCTGCAGCTCAGAGAGGTTAGGTGACTTGCCCCGGTCGCACAGCTGGTGGTTGCAGGGTGGGCTGGCACCAGTGGGCACCTGTGCTGTCCATCTGCGCCGTGCTCCTCCTCTTGTTAAACGAGATGACACGTGAAGAGTGTCTGGCTTGCGGCGGCTGGATCTGAGTCTGACCCGGCCTCTGGTATTACTGAGAGCTTGGCCGGGGCTTTCTGGGGACTGGAAGGAATGGGGGTGGAGGCAGAGAAGAGACTGGCAAGCCAGGTCTGTGCATGCCACCTCTGTCATGAAGGCCTGGACATATTTTCGGTGGCAGCCTGATGACTTTCCTCTGAGCTCAGCGGGAGGCAAAGGGGTGGGTAATGATGCTCANCCACACCCCCAAGGCCAGAGCCTCACCAGCACGTCTCCTGTGCTCATCACTGGCCTCTCCTCTTGGAGGGGACCCCCATCCTGGCTGTGTTTTGTTCCTTTCTCCTTGGTTTTGCGATGTTGGCACTCATACACGGCCCTCAACGACACATTCTAGAGCCGTGCTTACACCTTCTTCTGAATTTCTCGGTGGTGCTTAGGGTCTGTGTCCTGCTCAGACAGTTCCCTTTCCAGACATGTCCCCTCAACCAGACCATTAGCCCCTTGAGGGCAGGACCTCTGTTCATCCTTCACAGGACCCCTCTTCCCCTGCCCCTGGTCCTGTAGTGGGCACTCAGTCAATCCCGCTGTTAACTGACTAATTGCCGGGTCCTCGCTGGCCACACGCCCCTGCCTCTGAGCTGGGTGAGTGGCTGCTCGGTCCCTCCTGTTCCTTACTGCATGCCTCCTCCAAAAATAACATCCCCGGAGCTATATTCCTGGGTGGTTCGGATATGTTCTCTATGAGGCTCTTAGCTTCATTGTGCAGTGGAGGGGCAATTCTAGGCCAGGGCTGCATGCTGGGTGGGGGCGGGGCATGGGCTGTGCTGGTCTCAGCCTCCCAACACAGTCGCTCTGCTGGGGGGGCCAGGAGAGGTGCTGTCCCGGCAGGTCTGCAGGAAACAAAGACGCCATCCTGGTCTCCCAGGCTTTCTCAGGCATCTGGGGATATACAACCCAGAGGGCAGTTAACTAGAGCTGTTTAGGGAAGAAATTTAGTAAATGAACGAAGGGATGAGTGGAGAATGATTGAATGAGTGGCTGAAGAAGAGGGCAGACAACCAGGAACATCATGGGCAAGAATGCTGACTGCAAGCATTTTCCTCACTATTTTGTGTGATGCTGGAAAAGTCACCTAATGTCCTCTGAGTTCCCTCTTCTGTGAAGTGGGGCATGTCCTTCCCCAGGGTGGCCCAGGAGACCACCGGGGATCACATTGTGAAGGTGCCCGCTGTCCTTGAGGTTACGTCTACGCAACCGGGATCTTGGCAGATGGAGACTGGCTGTGATGGGCATGGGTATGTTTCCCTCTCAAGTGGGTTGCTTATGACTCGAGAGGTGCCCCCTGACCCTCTCTACCTGCCCTGGTGATTGCTGGCCATTTGCTGGTGGAGAATCTGGTCCCCCCTGCAAGCTGTGTTTGTACTTTAGCCAGAGCACTGCAAATGCTTGCTTTCCCATCGCGCTGGAACATGTGAGACCTAACTGCCAGACCCAGCCAGCAGCACCTTCCTGCTTTGCTGTGGGGAGGGCAGGTGTCAATCTGATTAGCTTGGTGGGGGCCACTGGACATGCTGCTGCAACAGCATTTAATGTGGGGAGACTAGCCAGTCCTCTCAAATAGAGACTTGCTAAGGTCATGCCTTATCTTCCAGAATCCCCAGGGAGCTGCCAGAGTCAGGGAGGGGGCAGTCTAGTGAGCTAGGCTCCCACAGCTCCTTGGTTCTTGTGACTTGAGGCTTCCCCAGGGTTGAGGGTACATCTGCTGCTTCTGTCCTTCTGTGCCCTTTGCACGCCCATGGTGTTGCAAGAACAGTGGCCCTGAGACCCGAAGAGCTGGGCTCCAGCCCCCATCTCTGTCTCTTCTGTCTCTGGACCAGTTGTCTGGTGTCTCCGAGCATCACCTCCTCTGTGGCAGACAGAAGACAGTGATACCCTTAGGGGGTCATGCAATCGTGTGGTACTAACGACTGTTGATTGAGTGCTTGACAAGAGGGTACACACTCTACAGGCATCATTTCAGCAACATCCCCGAGAAAGGGGTGGTACGGTGTTCCATGGTGCTGCTGCAGCTCAGAGAGGTTAGGTGACTTGCCCCGGTCGCACAGCTGGTGGTTGCAGGGTGGGCTGGCACCAGTGGGCACCTGTGCTGTCCATCTGCGCCGTGCTCCTCCTCTTGTTAAACGAGATGACACGTGAAGAGTGTCTGGCTTGCGGCGGCTGGATCTGAGTCTGACCCGGCCTCTGGTATTACTGAGAGCTTGGCCGGGGCTTTCTGGGGACTGGAAGGAATGGGGGTGGAGGCAGAGAAGAGACTGGCAAGCCAGGTCTGTGCATGCCACCTCTGTCATGAAGGCCTGGACATATTTTCGGTGGCAGCCTGATGACTTTCCTCTGAGCTCAGCGGGAGGCAAAGGGGTGGGTAATGATGCTCATCCTGCGGGTTTGTGAAAGCTCCTTGTGCACTTGGTCTTGGAGTGCTGTCTGGGTCCCTGGAGCTGTGGGGTCACCTGAGATCTGCCCCGCAGGTGGGCCCGCCCCGAGGGAGCACATGGCCGGCCCACAGCCTCCAGGCACACACACATGGGAGTGGAGATGGTGACTGGGTAGCGGCAGCCCGGCCACGTGAGTGGCACCACGGGAAGGGCAGCTCCCTCAGATGTGATGTGCTGGGGGTGACTCAGCAGTGGGGGGGCTTCCTGGAGCAGGGAGCTGCTGAAGCGGGGGTGGAGTGTGGCCAGGAGGGGGAGGGCCCATCTTGAACTGGGGCCGAGGCCTCCTTGTATCATCCTTATATTCCCCTTCTTCACGTTTTTTAAAGAGCATTGTATATGGGCTGCCCTCCTGGGAACTGGGGTCACCAAGTCCTGGACCTGCCTCCTGGATGCTCGCTGTCGAAGGCAAGAGGGTTGATGCCACTGGGGTGATTGTGACCTCAGGCCGTGCGGCAGGGCCCCATGCAGGAGAGAAGGCTCTGGTCCCTGCGTTTCCCACCGCATCTCCTCATGCCAGGGAGGACCTCAGGTCTGCTGACCCCTTCCTCCACCCTCACGGGGGACCCTCCAGGGCTGGGTCCCACCAGGCAGACTCAGCCCGCTCCCCTGTCTGGGTCTGGCCGGCCCTCCTGGTGGGGCTGAAATTAAAAACCTGATTGTGACCTCTCTGGAACGAACGGCAGTTTCCTGGCTCAGGGTCTCCCTCACCCCCATCATGGGGAGGGCAGGTTGGCACCCTCTCCCCTTGCAAAGCCGCAAGTGGGCTGAGTGGGCCCCGTGTCCACACGGCCAGCTGTTCCCGCTGCGGAGGGCAGCACCGCCACCATCTGCAGCTCATTCCACTGTATGAATTTTGCAAACAGCCTTCTTTGTCATGTTTATGAACTCAGTGGATGCCGGCTGCAGGCTGGCCTTCCTGTGATGGTGGAGGGCTTGCCTGGCAAGCCCGTAGGTTGATTTTCGGAGTTTCGGCCTTGCTGAAGATGCTCCCTACGACCTCCTGTGTCTTCCCACCTCCCGTCCCTTACCCTCCCCCTCTAGCCTCCAGAAGAAGACTAGAATATTCCCTCCTTTCTGTTTGCAGTGCGCACAGCACCTTCTATCTGTCCTCTGGAGAAGAGGCGCTCTTCGCACCTCGCAGGTGAGGGTCAGAGAGACCCAGGTCTGAGGCTGAAGGTTCAAGGCTGCCTCTGTGTTCTTTGCTCTCTCGTCTGGCTGGCGTGACGCTCGCCTTCCCTGAGGCCCCATGCAGAGTCCTCACTGGTCCCACCAGGGACCGCAGCTGCCAGGGGCCTGCCTGCCTAGTGCTGAACGTGGTTTGTGGCTTTTGTTTGCTCCTACAGTGCCCTTTGCGAATGTCATTGAGTTACGACGGGGCTGGCTCCTCTCCTGAGCTGGCAGCAAAGCCCACTCGCCATAGTCCTCTTCCTCAGAAAGCCGTGTCAATGCTGCCGTGGCTCACGGGAGAGCCCTGGCTGGGAGGGGACGCCTGGGTTTAGACCCACAGCCAGCTGGCCTTTGCCCTGCTCCGAGCCAAGTCGAATGCCCTCATGTTCCCACTCAGAAGATGAGGTGAAGGCTGTTACCACTTCAGACCCCCGTCCCTGGTGGGGCAGCATGCAGACCAGTTAGTGTGCAGCTGCTTGAACTTGGGGCGCGGGGCGTGTGGGCTGCAGGTGGCCCTGTACCAGTGGCATTTTCATCCCCAGGGAGTTCCCTGATGGGTTTTCTCCTTGGGGACCAGAGGCCTGGTCCTCCCCAGGGAGGGTCAGGTGGCTGCTCTCTCCTGAGAGGGGGCTGTCCATAGTTGCCTCAGGGCAGAGCAGGACTAGATTCAGACGGGGCTCAAGATTCATTCCTGCATCTTAGGAGCCTCTTGTTATCCAGGCCTGAGCTTCCCTCGCCAATCCTCCTGGGCTGGAGAAGAGGGAGAAGGCCAGCCCGGGGCAATGGGATGGGCAGTGAGAGGCGGGCATCCTTCCTGGGAAGTTGCCCCCTGCCTTGGACTCTCCTGAAAGGCACCCAGGACTCACTGGGCAGAGAGGAGCCTTGCACCTTTTGTTTTGTGGCCTTGCTCACACGGGGACCACGATGGCCCGTGTTCTCACTTCCCCAGATGGGAGGCGTGAGGGGTATCTGTCCTGGGACTCGCCTCATCCCAGCTCCGCTGCCCAAGGGAGTCCAATGGCTGTGCTCAGGCGGTGGGGACTCTCGTTCCCCTTTAGAAGCAGCAGGGGCTGTGGGCTCCGTCGCGTCTCCGCAACTCCGGGCCTCGCTCCAAGCCTCCTTGCCTCCGCTTGCTGAGATCCATCGCCAAGGTCGCCTCCCATGGGAGGGACAGGAGCCCAGGTGTCCTGGTTCCCGGCCTGCTGCCCTGGACTTGGCCTTCATGGCGGGTCATCAGGAGCTGCTGGCATCTGAGGTGGAGGAGGTTGGGGAAGGAGAAGGGAAAAGCTGAGTGGGGTGAGGAAACAGGGGCAGGGTGCGCTTGGACATTTTGAGGTGGACTAAAGGCGAAAGAGCCCAAATATAAGGTTGGGGGAGGTCTGTCGTGTCTGACTCCTTATGACCCCATGGACTGTAGCCCACCAGGCTCTTCTGTCTGTGGGATTTCCCAGGCAAGTATACTGGAGTGGGTTGCCGTTGCCTTCTCCAGGGGATCTTCCCTACCCAGGGACTAAACCCTGGTCTCCTGCATTACAGGTGGATTCTTTACCATCTAAGCCACCTTATCTAAATTAAAAAAAAGAAAAAAGTATACGTATATGACTGTATGTGATAGGAAGGACTTTCTGAAAAGGTGACCCAAGGAAGTGGTCCCAGAGAAACGGGCTGCGAGAGTTTTGAACAAGCATTTTCTTTCTGAGCCTGGGTTTCTTCCCTGTATGTGAGAGGCTGGATGCGGGGGCCCTGACTTCACCCCGGTGCTCTCACCCCGGCCCTGCTCTGCGTGGTGGGTGTGGGCCCCGGTCTGGACCGGTCCTGACCTTGGCTGGAGAGGCTGGCCCGGCCAGCGCGCTGCTCAGTGGGGCTGGAGGCGGTCGGCACGGCCAGCCTGCGGCTCTGCTGCGTCACTTGCTCAGTATGGAGCGGAATGCTGCCGGCCAGGCAGTGTCCCGGTGGGGCGTGGAGGGCAGAGCTCCCTGCCCTCATGGCCGCCAAGCAGCTGCCCAGAGTCGGGGGCTGCAGCAGGCGGTGGGCTGTGCCCCGGGCTGGAGGGACACTCCATTCTGGACCCGGGAAAGCTCTCTCTTCTCCTGGGCAGGGGGTAGCTGGGCTGTGGGTGGACTGATGTGCTAGGGTCGGGGGCGGTGGGGATGAAGGCTGAGGATGGGCCTTCCTGTTGCAGTCATTCCTCACGCCTGTCTGGGAGATGCTCTAGCTTTCCACGAGCTCGTTCACCTTTTTCCTGCCGTGGTCACCGCACAGAGCCTAATCTCTGTTCCTTGTTTTCTGCTGCTCCGACCCACGGTGCCTCCACTCCACTGTCACGGGCCCCTGTGTGGAGGTCTCCTGTGTGCCAGACTCGAAATTGTGCTCGCACGACCCCACCGAATCCCCACCAGCCCCAGAGCGGGGAGGCTGCACTTGTCCTTCTTTTGCACATAAGAGGCTCAGAGGACCTGAGGGATCAGCTTGACTTTTACTAGTGGTCGCGCTGGCTCCCTGCATCCCCTGACACCAGCCCTGAGCCGAGGAGATAGGGCTCTCGGCTAAGCCGCTTAGCGCAGCACTGGGTCACAGCCAGCCTGGGAGGAGTTGGTGGGAAAGGGGGCAGCTCAGGCTTCAGTCTCTGCCTCTGCCACCCTCCCCCCCAACTCCCTCCCTGTGGCCACCTTGCCCTGGCCTGGCTGAGGAGGGACACGAGGCCCCACTGACTTCCTGTCTCCTCTGATACAGACTCTCAGGCCCCCGGCCTCTGATGGCCGCTGCCTCCAGGAAGCCCTCTCTGACTGAGCTACTCTTGCCATTCTCTATCCTGGTGTCCCGCTGCTCCCACGTGGCCTTCTGGGTCTGCATTCCTGGGAACCTTACTGGCCAGGCCTGGCTGGTCAGTCGTAAGAGCCTGGCAATGTCCAGTTTGGGAGACTGAGCTCTCGTGGCTCCCCCAGTGCTGCTGGCCTCTAGTGCGACAGGCTCACAGCATCGGTCTCGCCAGATGGTGAGCCCCCGGCCGCTCCCTGAAGGGGACCATCTGGCTGCTGGTCTCTTTAGTCACGGGTGTGAGAGCTTGGGTAATGGCAGGGAATGCGGGGGCAGGGGCAGTCAAATCATGCTGGAGTGGGACAGTGGAGAAGGGGGTGCGCACCACCCTAGCCAGATCCTGGAACCTTCTCTCCCTGAGCACGTCTGGGCTCTTCCTTCTCTCCCTGTCCTGAGGTCATTCGACCCAGCTCCGGTCTCTCGGCATCTGGTTGTGTGCTCTTGGAGCTCCACGACCCGCTTGTGCCAACCCCCCATCTCTGCCCCGTCCTGCCGTGACCTCAGTGTCCCGGCCACACAGACATCCAGTGTGTCCTGGCTCCTGGGGAGGACAGGTCTGAGCCAGGCAGCTCACCTGGGTGCCGTGGTCCTGGCGTGGAGGGGGAGCAGACCTCCACGAGTCCAGGGCACCATCGGAGTCTTCCCCCCGCCTCTTCCGGCCTCTGGCAAGGCTCTGCTCCTCTGCCTCTCGCTGGCAGCTCCTGGTTCTGGAACTCGGCACCACTGTGATCGGACCGTCCTGGGGCAGCCAAACCAGCGAGCAGGTGCCTGGACCAAGGCACGTTTCTCGCACCTGCCAACCAGCGGGGCAGCCCCGGAAGGCGCCAGGCCTGTTCCTGGTTCTCGGGCCAAAGGGAGGTGCGGGAAGGCACAGGGCGACATCCTCGAAGCCTCTCCTCCTGCAGATAGGAAGGGCAGGTTGACGCTTGCCAAGAGACAAGCACGCCTTTCAACCTTCTTTCTCTCGACCCCTTTTTGAATGTCCCTAAGGAGGAAGCCTGTTGAGTTGGAGCCCAGCCATGTGCGGGGGAAGGGGGCGAGATGGGGAGATGAGGTGGGGCCTGGTGACCATGGACCCCCTGTAACCAGGAAGGACTGCCTGCCCCCTGTTCTCCCCACGTGGCTTCTTTGCTTTGTGTTGGTGGAGCCCGTGCTTATGAAATAGGCAAGAGGGGACATGGAGGCAGGCCTAGCCTGCTTCCTCCAACCCCCAGTATCCTTTTGGGGGTGGGGGTGCGGGTGCCCAGGTGTTGGGGTGGGGCTGCGGCCTGCAGCCTGAACGGGTGGATTCTGTGTCTGGGCTCGTCTGTCGTGGAGGAGGTCGTCAGTGTCACGGGCTGCGGTCCCCGTGGGCAGACCTGGGCAGGTGCCTCAAAATCCAGGGGAGGATGGGGGCTGCCTACCCGCACCCCCGCAATACGCCATCCTTCTCTCAGCTCCATTGCCCTCCTCCCAGGTTCCTTGGAGCAAGGGGGACTGCAGCTGCTTCTCACAGAAGGGCATGAACCCCGGTCACCCTGAGGCTGGCCCTGCGGGGAGACGGAAGGAGACAGATGGACAGCTGGCAACCTCTCCCACTTGAAAAGTTTGGGATTCCAAGTCCACGTCCCTCTTGGCGCCAAGGGAACAGTAGCCCAGTTGTTCCAAACCCATCGTCAGGACACCTGTGCCCTTCTGGACCGTGACCCTCTGATTTCTGGGCCTAATGATGGCCATGTTCTGGGCACGGCAGGGTAAAGCCCCGCTGGGGGCTGTTCAGAGCAGCCCTGGTGTGTCCTCTAGTCCCCTTCTCCATGTGTTGGCCATCCTCGTCTTCTGGGCCTCAGGGAGGCTCAGCCCCGGGGGCTGGTGGTAAGTGTGGCTCTGACGACACGGGGAGGAGGCTGCGCACACGCTCTGGGGGCAGTGGGAGCAGCCCCCAGTCTGCAGCGCGTCTGTGGCTCCTGGGGGGTGAGGGGTAGAGCATCGTCTGATGTTGATAGAAGGAAGTAGGTGGAGGGGGTGTGGGTTTCTCCAGCGCAGCGAGGAGGCGTGTCTTGTGTGCTGGACTTGTGGATGGTGCTCATAAACGTACTGTGTTGAAGCTGTGAGGCTGCTGGGGAGGTGTCTTGGGGGTGCCTGTGAGCCTGTCCGAGGCCTGACAGGAGCGATCAGGGTCANACTCCGGGCCTCGCTCCAAGCCTCCTTGCCTCCGCTTGCTGAGATCCATCGCCAAGGTCGCCTCCCATGGGAGGGACAGGAGCCCAGGTGTCCTGGTTCCCGGCCTGCTGCCCTGGACTTGGCCTTCATGGCGGGTCATCAGGAGCTGCTGGCATCTGAGGTGGAGGAGGTTGGGGAAGGAGAAGGGAAAAGCTGAGTGGGGTGAGGAAACAGGGGCAGGGTGCGCTTGGACATTTTGAGGTGGACTAAAGGCGAAAGAGCCCAAATATAAGGTTGGGGGAGGTCTGTCGTGTCTGACTCCTTATGACCCCATGGACTGTAGCCCACCAGGCTCTTCTGTCTGTGGGATTTCCCAGGCAAGTATACTGGAGTGGGTTGCCATTGCCTTCTCCAGGGGATCTTCCCTACCCAGGGACTAAACCCTGGTCTCCTGCATTACAGGTGGATTCTTTACCATCTAAGCCACCTTATCTAAATTAAAAAAAAGAAAAAAGTATACATATATGACTGTATGTGATAGGAAGGACTTTCTGAAAAGGTGACCCAAGGAAGTGGTCCCAGAGAAACGGGCTGCGAGAGTTTTGAACAAGCATTTTCTTTCTGAGCCTGGGTTTCTTCCCTGTATGTGAGAGGCTGGATGCGGGGGCCCTGACTTCACCCCGGTGCTCTCACCCCGGCCCTGCTCTGCGTGGTGGGTGTGGGCCCCGGTCTGGACCGGTCCTGACCTTGGCTGGAGAGGCTGGCCCGGCCAGCGCGCTGCTCAGTGGGGCTGGAGGCGGTCGGCACGGCCAGCCTGCGGCTCTGCTGCGTCACTTGCTCAGTATGGAGCGGAATGCTGCCGGCCAGGCAGTGTCCCGGTGGGGCGTGGAGGGCAGAGCTCCCTGCCCTCATGGCCGCCAAGCAGCTGCCCAGAGTCGGGGGCTGCAGCAGGCGGTGGGCTGTGCCCCGGGCTGGAGGGACACTCCATTCTGGACCCGGGAAAGCTCTCTCTTCTCCTGGGCAGGGGGTAGCTGGGCTGTGGGTGGACTGATGTGCTAGGGTCGGGGGCGGTGGGGATGAAGGCTGAGGATGGGCCTTCCTGTTGCNAAGATGTGTATAAGAGACAGTTCTTCTCCTGGGCAGGGGGTAGCTGGGCTGTGGGTGGACTGATGTGCTGGGGTCGGGGGCGGTGGGGATGAAGGCTGAGGATGGGCCTTCCTGTTGCAGTCATTCCTCACGCCTGTCTGGGAGATGCTCTAGCTTTCCACGAGCTCGTTCACCTTTTTCCTGCCGCGGTCACCGCACAGAGCCTAATCTCTGTTCCTTGTTTTCTGCTGCTCCGACCCACGGTGCCTCCACTCCACTGTCACGGGCCCCTGTGTGGAGGTCTCCTGTGTGCCAGACTCGAAATTGTGCTCGCACGACCCCACCGAATCCCCACCAGCCCCAGAGCGGGGAGGCTGCACTTGTCCTTCTTTTGCACATAAGAGGCTCAGAGGACCTGAGGGATCAGCTTGACTTTTACTAGTGGTCGCGCTGGCTCCCTGCATCCCCTGACGCCAGCCCTGAGCCGAGGAGATAGGGCTCTCGGCTAAGCCGCTTAGCGCAGCACTGGGTCACAGCCAGCCTGGGAGGAGTTGGTGGGAAAGGGGGCAGCTCAGGCTTCAGTCTCTGCCTCTGCCACCCTCCCCCCCAACTCCCTCCCTGTGGCCACCTTGCCCTGGCCTGGCTGAGGAGGGACACGAGGCCCCACTGACTTCCTGTCTCCTCTGATACAGACTCTCAGGCCCCCGGCCTCTGATGGCCGCTGCCTCCAGGAAGCCCTCTCTGACTGAGCTACTCTTGCCATTCTCTATCCTGGTGTCCCGCTGCTCCCACGTGGCCTTCTGGGTCTGCATTCCTGGGAACCTTACTGGCCAGGCCTGGCTGGTCAGTCGTAAGAGCCTGGCAATGTCCAGTTTGGGAGACTGAGCTCTCGTGGCTCCCCCAGTGCTGCTGGCCTCTAGTGCGACAGGCTCACAGCATCGGTCTCGCCAGATGGTGAGCCCCCGGCCGCTCCCTGAAGGGGACCATCTGGCTGCTGGTCTCTTTAGTCACGGGTGTGAGAGCTTGGGTAATGGCAGGGAATGCGGGGGCAGGGGCAGTCAAATCATGCTGGAGTGGGACAGTGGAGAAGGGGGTGCGCACCACCCTAGCCAGATCCTGGAACCTTCTCTCCCTGAGCACGTCTGGGCTCTTCCTTCTCTCCCTGTCCTGAGGTCATTCGACCCAGCTCCGGTCTCTCGGCATCTGGTTGTGTGCTCTTGGAGCTCCACGACCCGCTTGTGCCAACCCCCCATCTCTGCCCCGTCCTGCCGTGACCTCAGTGTCCCGGCCACACAGACATCCAGTGTGTCCTGGCTCCTGGGGAGGACAGGTCTGAGCCAGGCAGCTCACCTGGGTGCCGTGGTCCTGGCGTGGAGGGGGAGCAGACCTCCACGAGTCCAGGGCACCATCGGAGTCTTCCCCCCGCCTCTTCCGGCCTCTGGCAAGGCTCTGCTCCTCTGCCTCTCGCTGGCAGCTCCTGGTTCTGGAACTCGGCACCACTGTGATCGGACCGTCCTGGGGCAGCCAAACCAGCGAGCAGGTGCCTGGACCAAGGCACGTTTCTCGCACCTGCCAACCAGCGGGGCAGCCCCGGAAGGCGCCAGGCCTGTTCCTGGTTCTCGGGCCAAAGGGAGGTGCGGGAAGGCACAGGGCGACATCCTCGAAGNCCTCATGCCAGGGAGGACCTCAGGTCTGCTGACCCCTTCCTCCACCCTCACGGGGGACCCTCCAGGGCTGGGTCCCACCAGGCAGACTCAGCCCGCTCCCCTGTCTGGGTCTGGCCGGCCCTCCTGGTGGGGCTGAAATTAAAAACCTGATTGTGACCTCTCTGGAACGAACGGCAGTTTCCTGGCTCAGGGTCTCCCTCACCCCCATCATGGGGAGGGCAGGTTGGCACCCTCTCCCCTTGCAAAGCCGCAAGTGGGCTGAGTGGGCCCCGTGTCCACACGGCCAGCTGTTCCCGCTGCGGAGGGCAGCACCGCCACCATCTGCAGCTCATTCCACTGTATGAATTTTGCAAACAGCCTTCTTTGTCATGTTTATGAACTCAGTGGATGCCGGCTGCAGGCTGGCCTTCCTGTGATGGTGGAGGGCTTGCCTGGCAAGCCCGTAGGTTGATTTTCGGAGTTTCGGCCTTGCTGAAGATGCTCCCTACGACCTCCTGTGTCTTCCCACCTCCCGTCCCTTACCCTCCCCCTCTAGCCTCCAGAAGAAGACTAGAATATTCCCTCCTTTCTGTTTGCAGTGCGCACAGCACCTTCTATCTGTCCTCTGGAGAAGAGGCGCTCTTCGCACCTCGCAGGTGAGGGTCAGAGAGACCCAGGTCTGAGGCTGAAGGTTCAAGGCTGCCTCTGTGTTCTTTGCTCTCTCGTCTGGCTGGCGTGACGCTCGCCTTCCCTGAGGCCCCATGCAGAGTCCTCACTGGTCCCACCAGGGACCGCAGCTGCCAGGGGCCTGCCTGCCTAGTGCTGAACGTGGTTTGTGGCTTTTGTTTGCTCCTACAGTGCCCTTTGCGAATGTCATTGAGTTACGACGGGGCTGGCTCCTCTCCTGAGTTGGCAGCAAAGCCCACTCGCCATAGTCCTCTTCCTCAGAAAGCCGTGTCAATGCTGCCGTGGCTCACGGGAGAGCCCTGGCTGGGAGGGGACGCCTGGGTTTAGACCCACAGCCAGCTGGCCTTTGCCCTGCTCCGAGCCAAGTCGAATGCCCTCATGTTCCCACTCAGAAGATGAGGTGAAGGCTGTTACCACTTCAGACCCCCGTCCCTGGTGGGGCAGCATGCAGACCAGTTAGTGTACAGCTGCTTGAACTTGGGGCGCGGGGCGTGTGGGCTGCAGGTGGCCCTGTACCAGTGGCATTTTCATCCCCAGGGAGTTCCCTGATGGGTTTTCTCCTTGGGGACCAGAGGCCTGGTCCTCCCCAGGGAGGGTCAGGTGGCTGCTCTCTCCTGAGAGGGGGCTGTCCATAGTTGCCTCAGGGCAGAGCAGGACTAGATTCAGACGGGGCTCAAGATTCATTCCTGCATCTTAGGAGCCTCTTGTTATCCAGGCCTGAGCTTCCCTCGCCAATCCTCCTGGGCTGGAGAAGAGGGAGAAGGCCAGCCCGGGGCAATGGGATGGGCAGTGAGAGGCGGGCATCCTTCCTGGGAAGTTGCCCCCTGCCTTGGACTCTCCTGAAAGGCACCCAGGACTCACTGGGCAGAGAGGAGCCTTGCACCTTTTGTTTTGTGGCCTTGCTCACACGGGGACCACGATGGCCCGTGTTCTCACTTCCCCAGATGGGAGGCGTGAGGGGTATCTGTCCTGGGACTCGCCTCATCCCAGCTCCGCTGCCCAAGGGAGTCCAATGGCTGTGCTCAGGCGGTGGGGACTCTCGTTCCCCTTTAGAAGCAGCAGGGGCTGTGGGCTCCGTCGCGTCTCCGCAACTCCGGGCCTCGCTCCAAGCCTCCTTGCCTCCGCTTGCTGAGATCCATCGCCAAGGTCGCCTCCCATGGGAGGGACAGGAGCCCAGGTGTCCTGGTTCCCGGCCTGCTGCCCTGGACTTGGCCTTCATGGCGGGTCATCAGGAGCTGCTGGCATCTGAGGTGGAGGAGGTTGGGGAAGGAGAAGGGAAAAGCTGAGTGGGGTGAGGAAACAGGGGCAGGGTGCGCTTGGACATTTTGAGGTGGACTAAAGGCGAAAGAGCCCAAATATAAGGTTGGGGGAGGTCTGTCGTGTCTGACTCCTTATGACCCCATGGACTGTAGCCCACCAGGCTCTTCTGTCTGTGGGATTTCCCAGGCAAGTATACTGGAGTGGGTTGCCATTGCCTTCTCCAGGGGATCTTCCCTACCCAGGGACTAAACCCTGGTCTCCTGCATTACAGGTGGATTCTTTACCATCTAAGCCACCTTATCTAAATTAAAAAAAAGAAAAAAGTATACGTATATGACTGTATGTGATAGGAAGGACTTTCTGAAAAGGTGACCCAAGGAAGTGGTCCCAGAGAAACGGGCTGCGAGAGTTTTGAACAAGCATTTTCTTTCTGAGCCTGGGTTTCTTCCCTGTATGTGAGAGGCTGGATGCGGGGGCCCTGACTTCACCCCGGTGCTCTCACCCCGGCCCTGCTCTGCGTGGTGGGTGTGGGCCCCGGTCTGGACCGGTCCTGACCTTGGCTGGAGAGGCTGGCCCGGCCAGCGCGCTGCTCAGTGGGGCTGGAGGCGGTCGGCACGGCCAGCCTGCGGCTCTGCTGCGTCACTTGCTCAGTATGGAGCGGAATGCTGCCGGCCAGGCAGTGTCCCGGTGGGGCGTGGAGGGCAGAGCTCCCTGCCCTCATGGCCGCCAAGCAGCTGCCCAGAGTCGGGGGCTGCAGCAGGCGGTGGGCTGTGCCCCGGGCTGGAGGGACACTCCATTCTGGACCCGGGAAAGCTCTCTCTTCTCCTGGGCAGGGGGTAGCTGGGCTGTGGGTGGACTGATGTGCTGGGGTCGGGGGCGGTGGGGATGAAGGCTGAGGATGGGCCTTCCTGTTGCAGTCATTCCTCACGCCTGTCTGGGAGATGCTCTAGCTTTCCACGAGCTCGTTCACCTTTTTCCTGCCGCGGTCACCGCACAGAGCCTAATCTCTGTTCCTTGTTTTCTGCTGCTCCGACCCACGGTGCCTCCACTCCACTGTCACGGGCCCCTGTGTGGAGGTCTCCTGTGTGCCAGACTCGAAATTGTGCTCGCACGACCCCACCGAATCCCCACCAGCCCCAGAGCGGGGAGGCTGCACTTGTCCTTCTTTTGCACATAAGAGGCTCAGAGGACCTGAGGGATCAGCTTGACTTTTACTAGTGGTCGCGCTGGCTCCCTGCATCCCCTGACGCCAGCCCTGAGCCGAGGAGATAGGGCTCTCGGCTAAGCCGCTTAGCGCAGCACTGGGTCACAGCCAGCCTGGGAGGAGTTGGTGGGAAAGGGGGCAGCTCAGGCTTCAGTCTCTGCCTCTGCCACCCTCCCCCCCAACTCCCTCCCTGTGGCCACCTTGCCCTGGCCTGGCTGAGGAGGGACACGAGGCCCCACTGACTTCCTGTCTCCTCTGATACAGACTCTCAGGCCCCCGGCCTCTGATGGCCGCTGCCTCCAGGAAGCCCTCTCTGACTGAGCTACTCTTGCCATTCTCTATCCTGGTGTCCCGCTGCTCCCACGTGGCCTTCTGGGTCTGCATTCCTGGGAACCTTACTGGCCAGGCCTGGCTGGTCAGTCGTAAGAGCCTGGCAATGTCCAGTTTGGGAGACTGAGCTCTCGTGGCTCCCCCAGTGCTGCTGGCCTCTAGTGCGACAGGCTCACAGCATCGGTCTCGCCAGATGGTGAGCCCCCAGCCGCTCCCTGAAGGGGACCATCTGGCTGCTGGTCTCTTTAGTCACGGGTGTGAGAGCTTGGGTAATGGCAGGGAATGCGGGGGCAGGGGCAGTCAAATCATGCTGGAGTGGGACAGTGGAGAAGGGGGTGCGCACCACCCTAGCCAGATCCTGGAACCTTCTCTCCCTGAGCACGTCTGGGCTCTTCCTTCTCTCCCTGTCCTGAGGTCATTCGACCCAGCTCCGGTCTCTCGGCATCTGGTTGTGTGCTCTTGGAGCTCCACGACCCGCTTGTGCCAACCCCCCATCTCTGCCCCGTCCTGCCGTGACCTCAGTGTCCCGGCCACACAGACATCCAGTGTGTCCTGGCTCCTGGGGAGGACAGGTCTGAGCCAGGCAGCTCACCTGGGTGCCGTGGTCCTGGCGTGGAGGGGGAGCAGACCTCCACGAGTCCAGGGCACCATCGGAGTCTTCCCCCCGCCTCTTCCGGCCTCTGGCAAGGCTCTGCTCCTCTGCCTCTCGCTGGCAGCTCCTGGTTCTGGAACTCGGCACCACTGTGATCGGACCGTCCTGGGGCGGCCAAACCAGCGAGCAGGTGCCTGGACCAAGGCACGTTTCTCGCACCTGCCAACCAGCGGGGCAGCCCCGGAAGGCGCCAGGCCTGTTCCTGGTTCTCGGGCCAAAGGGAGGTGCGGGAAGGCACAGGGCGACATCCTCGAAGCCGCTCCTCCTGCAGATAGGAAGGGCAGGTTGACGCTTGCCAAGAGACAAGCACGCCTTTCAACCTTCTTTCTCTCGACCCCTTTTTGAATGTCCCTAAGGAGGAAGCCTGTTGAGTTGGAGCCCAGCCATGTGCGGGGGAAGGGGGCGAGATGGGGAGATGAGGTGGGGCCTGGTGACCATGGACCCCCTGTAACCAGGAAGGACTGCCTGCCCCCTGTTCTCCCCACGTGGCTTCTTTGCTTTGTGTTGGTGGAGCCCGTGCTTATGAAATAGGCAAGAGGGGACATGGAGGCAGGCCTAGCCTGCTTCCTCCAACCCCCAGTATCCTTTTGGGGGTGGGGGTGCGGGTGCCCAGGTGTTGGGGTGGGGCTGCGGCCTGCAGCCTGAACGGGTGGATTCTGTGTCTGGGCTCGTCTGTCGTGGAGGAGGTCGTCAGTGTCACGGGCTGCGGTCCCCGTGGGCAGACCTGGGCAGGTGCCTCAAAATCCAGGGGAGGATGGGGGCTGCCTACCCGCACCCCCGCAATACGCCATCCTTCTCTCAGCTCCATTGCCCTCCTCCCAGGTTCCTTGGAGCAAGGGGGACTGCAGCTGCTTCTCACAGAAGGGCATGAACCCCGGTCACCCTGAGGCTGGCCCTGCGGGGAGACGGAAGGAGACAGATGGACAGCTGGCAACCTCTCCCACTTGAAAAGTTTGGGATTCCAAGTCCACGTCCCTCTTGGCGCCAAGGGAACAGTAGCCCAGTTGTTCCAAACCCATCGTCAGGACACCTGTGCCCTTCTGGACCGTGACCCTCTGATTTCTGGGCCTAATGATGGCCATGTTCTGGGCACGGCAGGGTAAAGCCCCGCTGCGGGCTGTTCAGAGCAGCCCTGGTGTGTCCTCTAGCCCCCTTCTCCATGTGTTGGCCATCCTCGTCTTCTGGGCCTCAGGGAGGCTCAGCCCCGGGGGCTGGTGGTAAGTGTGGCTCTGACGACACGGGGAGGAGGCTGCGCACACGCTCTGGGGGCAGTGGGAGCAGCCCCCAGTCTGCAGCGCGTCTGTGGCTCCTGGGGGGTGAGGGGTAGAGCATCGTCTGATGTTGATAGAAGGAAGTAGGTGGAGGGGGTGTGGGTTTCTCCAGCGCAGCGAGGAGGCGTGTCTTGTGTGCTGGACTTGTGGATGGTGCTCATAAACGTACTGTGTTGAAGCTGTGAGGCTGCTGGGGAGGTGTCTNAATAGCAGATGACGGGTTGCCCTGAGAGTTGCCTCTAGCGTAATCGCCGATTTTGAGAGTGCCCTGGCGAGGGCCGAGAGGACGGCTGGGTTAAATTTGGCCCCCATGGCTGGTTGGCATTTCTTGAGCCAGGTGCTAATCCCTTCAGGAGGTCAGACAAGCTCCCTAGCAGCGCCCCCAGTCTTGACTTTGAGGCCAGGTTAACTCTTTCGAGGAGACTGCAAAAACCCCCAAAGTCGTGACGACTCCACGTTGTCCACACGAGAGCAGGAGCCGTCACTGGGCTGGACTTCAGGAGGGTCCGTCTGGGGGAGAGCCGAGGCCTGCAGTCCGAGCAGACTGCTGTGGGACGGTCTCTCCCACAAGGCTGTCCCGGGGAAGGATGCTCNTGTCACTGGGCTGGACTTCAGGAGGGTCCGTCTGGGGGAGAGCCGAGGCCTGCAGTCCGAGCAGACTGCTGTGGGACGGTCTCTCCCACAAGGCTGTCCCGGGGAAGGATGCTCCGGGGCAGCCCTGTGGGCATTGTGTAGGGCAGAGACCACGTGCCTCTCTCTGGGCAGTAGCTCAAGTCCAGGCCTGCCTTGCTGAGGGTCAGGGTGCTGGGGTGGCACTGTTGAAGGTCGGGGTCCTGTCCCCTCCCCCACAGTCTGATGCATTGAGTCCCACTCCCCAGAGACTCCCTGTGAGTAGGAGCAGGGAGCACCCCCACCATGCTTCTAGGCTTCCAGGTTTCCTGCTCCCATCCTGTTTACTGAACTGGAGCACCGCCCTGCCTTCTGCAGAGAGAGGGTAGGTTTGCAGCCTGCCTGCTCCTCGGGGTTCCCCGGGGCGGTGGGAGGGCGATTTTCTGCCACCAGCCTCATGGGAGATGATCGCTGCTTCCTGGGCAAGTTCGGGGTCTGGCCTGGCTTTCTCCTCCAGCCTCACCTTTTCCTTCTGGATCTGGGGTCCTGCTCCATCTCCTGCTGCTGTGAACGGGCCGCACTCTTGGGCTTTTCAGAACCTCCTCTTTGCTAGTCCCCATGGAGTGTTGCGCCCCCAAGGGACCGGCCTCTGCTTTATGGCCGCTGTCACTCCGTGCTCACTCCCGTCACCGCCGCGGCGTCCAAGATCGGTGGCGCTGCTTCTTTGGTTATCAGCCTAACCAGCCGAAGCGCTCCGAGATGCCGCGGGAATAAATTATTTCCAGGAAGCTCTCCGGACTCCTCTGCTGAGACTCCGGCCCCCCTCTCGCCAGCATCTCCTCTGCTGAGCACCCAGCCCCCTCTCGCCAGCATCTTAGCCAGGGTTCTGGAGCCTTCTGCCATCCGTCCCCCTTGGCCTTCTGTCCCCCTCCATGTGTCCCTTGCACCTTCTGGGACATCGTCTCTCTAATCAGTCACTGTGCACTGAGTCGGGAGCTTCAGGCAAGGCACTGATGCTGCGGGGTCCCAGACATGGGCAGGACTGGGCTTTTTTTTTCTTTTTCAATATTTAAGTACGTATATATTTGGGCTGGGCTGGGTCTTAGTTGCAGCACGTGAGATCTTTAGCTGTGGCATGCGAACCTTCGTTGTGGCCTGTGGGATCTAGTTACCTGACCACGGATCAAACCCAGGACCCCTTCATTGATAGCTTGGAGTCTTAGCCCTTGGCCCACCAGGGAAATCCCGAGGATTGAGCTTTATCCTTCAGTTTCTTCATGCTCTTTGCCACAGACCGATGGCCCTGAAGGAGGACATTTAGCCAGCTTTGTGGGTGAGCTAGGAGAAGGAAGGTCCTCTTTCTATGAAAAGGGGGACAGTTTGGTGATAACGAAGCTGACTTCTCCATTTGGCAGGAGTGAGATGGTTCCCAGCGGGCGAGCTGGGCAGGGAGCATGGCCACTTGCCTCTCCAAGACCTTAACTGTTGGGCCAGAGGGCGTGGGCTCCTCACAGGGCATGGAGAGCCCGTGAAGCCCTGGGCATGGGAGTGGCATGGCAGAAGCAGTTTTAGGAAGAATAACTGAGAGGGGCAGAGAGGTGGGGGCGCTGCAGTAGTGTTGGGCTCCTGAGGGTCCAGCCCCTTGGGCACGGCTTGGTCCATCCTGGGCTGCGTCTACACCCCAGTGGTCCAGCCTAGGACCAGCTCAGGGGCTGGAGAGCTCAGGAAGGGAGAGCCTGGGCAAGATTCACTGGGGGTCCGAGTGGGCCCGGGACGTGTCCTCCCACCCAAGGATATCTCGAAATCTCTCAGGTGTCCTGTCCACTGGGATGGGGAAGGAGAATGCAGGCCCCCTGACTCCTGAGGGGCGAGGACTCTGAGCATCCCGGGCCTAGGCTGTGAGGCTCGTTCCCTTCAGGAAGCGGCTAAGAGCGGAGGGAGCCTTCACCCCTTCCTGGGCTTGGAGCTGCTGTTTGGCACTTGAGACCAAGATGTCAGGCGAGTTGGTTCTTATCCTCGTCCTGCTCCTGTCAAGGCTGTGAGGAGCTAGGGGTGGTATTGAATGAACCAAGAGGTATTGAATGACATTACACTCTGTCCCTCACCCCTCACTGAACCTGCTCCCAGGGTCTTGTCCCCAAGAACATTCTGGATCAGGGACACACTGAATACAGGTAGCATAGAGTGTGGGAGCTGGCAGAGGCCGGTGAACGGGCCCAGGGCGTGGAGGAGGCTGAAAAGGCAGAGGCCAGATTGTGGAGTGTCTTGGAGGCCGTGGGAGGTGATCTAGGGTTTGCTCCACACTCCAGGGGAGCCTCTGGAAATTTGAACAAGGACCATCACACAGAGAGGGTAATGCAAGGGCAAGAGTGACAGCTGGGAAACCAGGAAAGGACTGCAGAAGTTCAGGGAGATCATGGGGGTGGCAGAAGAGATGGGAGGGTTCTGTCTGCTGGGGACACAGCTCGGAGTTAGAGTCATGAGGACCTGCTGCTGGGTGATGGGTGGGGTAGCAGAGAGTCATGGGCAGCTCGGGCTCCCCCTGCCTTGAGCAGCAGGCTCACTAGCTGGCCCCATTAAGCGTGCGGTGTCTGTAAGTCATCCATGTGGAAGTCACCGCGGGCAAGTGGGTGGGTGCAGGATTCTGAGCCCAGGGAGGGGCACCCCTCTTCCACCTGGTGGCAGTCAGATGGAGCAGTCCCTTGGGACACTTGGAGGGCCTGTGAGGTGGCCAGCTCTGCTGCACATGGTTCCTGGCATCGTTTCTGCCTAATAATGGCCTTTGGAAGGGAAGAAAGATGATGGCATGACTGAGTCACACAGAGGATGCAAGTTGGTGATCCCTGTGGTCACAAGCCTTGGGTGGGGTGGGGTGGGGACACAGCTGCGTTTGACATGACAGGATTCTGTGCCAGTAAAGAGTTGGCATTCATGCAAAGGCTTGACCCTTACGGGCCATGGCAGTGTCCTTTGACCCAGGGGACCAGCTGGGGGCTGCATGCATCTTAGTCCCATGCTGCCATGGGAGTTTGCCTTCATGAAAACAAAACAAAAAATTACCCCTTGGGAGCCTGCTATATGAAAGGTGCTGGCAGAGATGCAAAAAGGGTCAGCTTAGGCAAAACCAGCAAGGAATGACTCTTGTGGGGTGACACGTGTTAGGTGGTGTGAGATGCTTCTAGTGACAGAGCTCAGAGCTCATGAGCCCTTTGCAGGAAGAATGGGCACTGCCAGGTGGTGGGTGGCAGAGGGGCGTGGCTGGGGGAAGAGCTGGTGGAGAGGTGCACAGGAAGGGACTTGGGGTACCTCACAGAGGGATCTGTGCCCTGGGCTGTGGGGAGAGAGCACCGTGATAATGAAAAGATGAGCCTGCAGGAGGTCTGGAGTGGACGCTGTGCTCAAGAGTTCCAGCCATATCTGTGGTTGTACCCCAGGTGGGGTGTGCAGAGGGCAGTGGTGACAGGGGGAGGTGGGGTGACCAACAGGGGTGCTTCCTGGTGCTCTGGCCAAAAGGATGGGCCATTAGAGTGGGTGTAGCAGAGTTGCAGGGAGGCGGCTGGAAGATTTGAGATGGTGAGATACGGGAGGGCAATTAATGATGGTGATGACAGTCTTGTATGATGTTAGGCCATGCTCTTGTTCTGAAGGCTTTAGAAGTTTTCTCCTAGTTAATCTTCACAACAAACCTTGCAGGTACTACTTGCAGTTTTGGGGGAGTTAGCTTTATTATCCCCATCTTCCAAGATGAGGAATCAGAGTCACGGGCTTCTCTGGTGGCTCAGTGGGTAAATCATCTGCCTGCTAATGTAGGAGACCAAGGTTCAATCCCTGGGTCGGGAAGATCCCCTGGAGAAGGGGATGGCAACCCACTCCAGTATTTTTGCCAGGAGAATCCCATGGACAGAGGAGCCTGGTGGGCTACAGTCTAGGGAGTCACAAAGAGTCAGACACGACTGAGTGGCTAAACCAACCAAAACCAGAGTCACAGAGGTCGACTGGCATGAGGCTCATTGCGGGAGGGACAGAGCTGGGGTTCAGAAGCCAGGCTGAGCCTCCGGCTGCAGATCCAAGTTTTGATTCCTGGATGGAGGACTAGTTGGAGGAACATGTCCCCAAACAGGGGACATGGAGGGAGAGGCACGTTTTCAGGAGGCTGAGACAGACACCCTGGTTCAGAAGACGTCACTCAGAGAGCATGTGACACCATGGAGAGGAGGTGCTGATGGCCGGTCCGACCGGAGGGCCCTGGGCCTTTGTCGACCTGAGAGGCAGGGCAGCGCCTGTGTGGTCAGCATGACCCCCATCCCGGTGCAGGTGCAGGGCCCTCCACATAAGATGGAGCATCCACGGCGTCGGCTCCCACTGGCACAGGATGCACTGCTCTGCAGGGCTGTCATGCTCCCCCCACCCCGCCCCAGCACTGCTCCCGACCTTTCTGGCCCCTGGTGACCCGCTTTGAAGAGAAGGGACAGAATCTGTAGGACTTCCTTAGAGGATCGCTTGTGCAAAAGAGGTCAGAGTTTTCCTGAGATGAAGCCAGACTCAGGTTCCCCTGGAGCAGCTGGTACCATGGACCTAAAATCTTTTATTTTTTCCCGATAACTTCTACTTCCCGAGGTGCAAAACTCTGCCAAGTGGATGGGAGCAGCCCCTCTCCCTGTTAATTTGATGGTGTCTACGTTATGGGTGCCCTGGAGGCAGCACCCTGAAACCTCTCCACTTACAGTGTTCTTTCTATTTCCTCTTGACTACCGTGTCAGCCTGTATCTCCAAAAAACACTCTTTAGAGATCTTCGGGGAAACGTGGAGCACAAAGTGCCAGCGTCTGCATTCTGCCGGTCCTCATCCCTCTCCGTCTCCTGCTTCGTGTTTTTCTGTCGAATAAGCAAAAGCCAGAGCAAATTTATTCCTGGGGATGGGCTCTCATATGAAAATGCGTGGTAATTGTTTCTTTTTGCTATTGTCAATATGTTTCTGTTCTGTTCATTGAACTCTGCCCAGCTCCTGCCAACCCACACATCGCATCAAGGTTATTTTTCTGTTTGCCCTTTATGAAGTGGCCTCCTTTCCCTGTCAGGTCTCAGTGTGGGGAGTACTTGTCTGTGTGTGTGTGTGTGTGTGTGTGTATGTGTGTGTGTGTGTGTGCTTGTGTGCATGCTGCAGAAGAGGGGGCCTGGAGAAGAGGGGGAGAGCCATTTCAGATCTGCTTGGAGGTTGGCCTCCCCTAGCCCTGGACTTGATCAAAGAACTCACACCCCTCTGCTCCTTCCTCTTTGGGCAAGTGCCTGAACTCAGACGTGATCGATCCTGACTTTGCATCCTGGCTGGGGTGTAATTAGCAGTCTTGATTTCATGTCATGGCCTGAAGCCCCGCCGTCCCTTCCCGCTGTGTGTGTGTGTGTTTCAGTGGTCGGTTCCTGCCCTGTTCTCTGCCTGCCCCCTTGACCGTGGGACCCTGTCTCTTCTCGGGGCACCCGTTGCCTTAACTGGGGGATTTGAGCTGTGGTGAGGGGGCAGCTCTGCTACTGTCCCCTCCTACTGCCTTCCCCAAGGGAAGAGGGGTCTCTCTGACCGTCAGACCACTCATCAGGCATTGGCCGTGGACCCTTCTCCCAGCTGCGGCGCTGACCTGGCCGGTGATGCCCCAGCTCACTCTAAGGAGGCAGAGAGGTGGGCTCCCAGCTCGGGGACAAACCATTCAGCCTCAGAGACCTCGCCTCTACGCCCCAAACTGGACATAGCTATTTTCCTTGCCTCTCGGCCAGGGTGGGCAGGGAGCCGAGTAGAAAACCTAGGCTCTCAGGGCTGGGGTGGGAGATGGGGATATTGTGAGGTTCGACCTTCTGTTGGAAAGGTGGGCGCTGGGGCTCAAGGAGGGAGGGAGCTGCTCGGGGTTCTGCTGCTGCCAGCATGTGGCCGTGGGCTGTACCTTTCAGGGTTCACCCCTCCACCACCCCACTCTGCCCAAAGGCTTACCTGTCCGTTAACTTGGAACATATGCGGGGCTGCTCCTCCCCGCGTGTGGCGCTGGACGCACAGATGGCCCTTCTCCTGCCATATGCTCTGGCCTGTTTAAGTGTCAGGGCTGGAAGGGGGCTCTGCCCTCTTGCCAGGGCTAGAGAGGTGCTCCTGTTGCTGAGCTGGACACTGGGCTGGCTTTCCCCATCCCCGCACCCCTCTGTCCCCCTGTGGCTCTGTCCACACCTGGCCTAGAGCTCAGCTGGGTGCCAGGGACACGCACAGAGAGAGGTGAGGGCAGCGGGGCGGCCACTGGGCTGGGGCATCACCAGCCAGGTCAGCGCTGGGAGGCAGGAGAAAGGTCCACGGCCGATGAGTGGTCAGACGGTCAGAGCCACTGCAGGTGTTAGGTGGTGGCCAGGGCGGGGCTGGCCAGCCTGGAGGAGCAGGTGGGCACGCCAGCAGGGACTTGAGGGCCCTGGGTGGGACTGAGAAGGGTACAGAGCAGGGGGGAAGGCTCTAGGGTGAGCGGGGTGCCCTGAGCCAGGCAGGGATGTGGAAGGGACCTGAGAGTTCATGCCGAGGAGTGGGGAGGCTCTGGCCCAACACGCCTTATTTTTAGAGGCAGGTCTTGGTGTCAGCAGTGGGTCGGGCATGTGTCTGATTAGATATTGCTCATGTCTGATGCAGCGATCACGATCGTTATTTTGGCTCGGAGTGTTGCTGGGAACCTGACTCTCTACCTGTCGCTGCCGCTTGCTCACTCGGCGGGAGGATGGAACAGACCTGAGGGAGGCCAGGGACTTCCCTAGTGAACCTCCCATCTTGAGAACCCCCGGGGGCAGGGGCTCCTGGGATCCAGGGAGAGGAAACAGGGAGCCCAGTCCTGCTCTGGATCCACTCAGACCCCTTCTGGGTCACAGAGCCACTTCCCGCCCGCCGCCTGTCCGCCTCAGCCCGCCCCCTCTGCCGCTGGCTTTCCGCTTATCTTAATTTATTGATGAAAACTTGTTTTACGGTCCAGAGCACAGACGGCAGCAGCTCCCTGCCAAAAGAAAGCAGGCTCGCAGAGCGGGAAAGCCAGCTGCCTCCCGGAGATGGGCGGCTGGGGACTGGGCGGGTGGAGGAATGGGGAGGGTGCGTGTGGGCTGGCGGGTGTGTGGCCTGGATAGGCCCTGGTGGGCACCCCTGGGGGCTGGGGGCTGAGGACCCCTGTCCACCACTGGCCCCTGGCTTACCGCCTCTCTGCCGGGTCTCAGCAGTCTAGGTGAATGAAGGCCATAAATACTCATAACGACCCTCGTTGATAGCTCTGTGAAGGCGCCACGCTGGGAAGTTTATTTTTTCGTGAATCTCATTCAATTCCAACTACAACTCTGTGTGGTAGGAACTGTGAATTACCTCATTTGAAAGAACAAGCCCTGCAAAGTTGTCTTCTGAGCTCCCCTAGCCTGTACCTGAGAGCACCGCGAACTTGAACTGAGGCCAAAGCCGTCCCAGCCCCGCCCCGGACCTCAGCCTGGTCCCGTGCTCTTCTGCGCCTCACGGATGCCTTTCCGGCCGGGTCTTGCCGGTCCAGCCAGGGGTCCTGTTCCTGGGCCATGGCCTGCTCTGTGCTTGGCTCAGTGGAGGTACCAGGGCCTCTGCAGAGGGACCGGGCTGAAGGGCGTGGGGCCGCGGTCAGGCCTCCCTGATGCCCCTTCCTAAAGAGAGGAAAGTCTCATGTCCCTTTCTGGGAGTTCCTTTGAACTCAGTCTCCTGGTGGGTCAGAAGCAGTGTCCCCAGGAGCCTGTGGCCCTTGCGGGGGCGGTGATGGGCCTTCAGGAGACGAGGCTGAGGCTCCCGCCAGCTTCAGGGGCCTCGTCCTTGATGCGGGTAGCAGCAAATCCCGGGAGACTGTGGGAAGCATGTGGAAGCCCCCCTCCGCAAGAAAACTGGGGGGCGGGGAGGGGATCAGTTCCACAAGCGCCTCTGGGTATAGCACTAGAGGCACAGAAAGAAGGTCTACTGAGCTCCAGGCTCGTGTATTCCATTCCCTCTTGCTTCCTCGTCCAGCGGGCTAGCCAACAGTCTTCACAACTCTGGTGAAATCAGTGAAGTGGGCAGCCCTGGTTGGCGTGACTTCTACCCCCCCTGCCCCTGTATACCCCTCTCCCTATGGGGGTACCCCTAGCGATGGGTCCTCTCCTGCCCACCCAGCCTGCACCCAGGACGACCGTCTGCTATTCCTCCCCTCTGTGCTCTCTCCCTGGACTGTGTCTGGGCCCTCTCCTCCCTCACACTTCTCCCGGCCTCCTTTGACTCAGACTGGGCCGCAAAGTTGTCGAGAATGTTTAATAAAATGAAGATTTTAAAATTTGCTTGTTTTTTTGTCTGTTTGAGGAACAGAGATTCTTTTAAAAACAACAACTACAAAATTTAGCGATGACACCCCACTCCAGTGTTGTTCTTGCCTGGAAAATCCCATGGACAGAGGAGACTGGTAGGCTGTAGTCCATGGGGTCGCTAAGAGTCAGGCACGACTGAGCGACTTCACTTTCACTCTTCACTTTCATGCACTGGAGAAGGAAATGGCAACCCCCTCCAGTGTTCTTGCCTGGAGAATCCCAGGGACGGGGGAGCCTGGTGGGCTGCCGTCTATGGGGCTGCACAGAGTCGGACACGACTGAAGCGACTTAGCAGCAGCAGCAGCATAGCCGATTAATGATGTTGTGATAATTTTGGGTGGACAGCGAAGGGACTCAGCCATTCATATACATGAATCCACTCTCTACCAAACTCCCCTCCCATCCAGGCTGCCGCACAGCATCGAGCAGCGTTCCCTGTGGTGTACAGTAGGGCCTCGTTGGTTATCTATTTCAAATATAGCAGTGGAGGCCCAGAGATGCATCAGTCATAGCATTTAGAGTCACTTCGAACTGGGTTAAAATCCAGCTCAGACGAGATCGTAAACCCCCGACCCTTGGTTTTCTCCTCTGTGAAGTGGAGGCATGGGAAGCCATGGGACCCCTCTTGTCGGGTTTTGTGGCAAGGTGGGGCTGGAACAGCTCTCGGTGTGGACTCGGGTCAGTAGCTGCCGGTTTCCTCATCAGTGTTCTCACTGTCTCCCATGTCATCGTCAGCACCATCACGGTCACCCTCCCTGCCCTCCCCTCCCTCCTCGTCTGCAGGTGGGTCCAGGCGCGCCCTATACATTGTGGCTGATCTTCCTCTCTCCCAGCGTGGACATGTCCAGGGAACCTTTTCTGATGCCTTTGGGACGCCCTAGATCTAAGCCATGGGGCCTGGTGGGTCAGAACATGGTTCCCTTCGTTGTTTCACCACCTAACCTCTCAGTGTCTTTGTCCTCCCAGGCTGTGGAACTGGAAGGACAAAAATGACCACCCTGGGTCCCTGCCACTGGGTCGGGAGGATTGAGTAAGGCATGTGGGGCACATGGTTAGTGCCCCTGGCAGCACAGCTTTGTGGGGAGAGTGAACCAGCTCTGTGACTTTGGACATACTAGCCTGCCGACCCTGGCCTGGCTGCTTTCAGCGAGTGACCTGATTGCAGTGAGCAGCTTGAGGAACAGAGTGGGCCAGGGTCTCCAGTTCTACTAGGTGGACGAAGAGATGGCAGAGTCGGCTCAGGGGTGGGTGAGAAGGGGTCTCAGACTGTCATGTGACTTGGTGCAGAGACCATCACTCTCAGTGGGGCTTGAACTTAACCAGCCCATGCACCCCCCCCCAAAGCGTGTCAGAAATGCCAAGTCCTGGCGTGGGTGGACACAGCTCCCGGCTGGCAGTATAAATAACCTGGCTGTGGGCACAGCATCCCTGGAGAGAGGACCAATCGCGTTGACCACGTCCAGGGCTTAGAGCAGACGTGGGTGTGGGCGGGCTGTCTTGGGGCCAGAGATGGACCTGGTTGTCAGTCCGATCCTTCCCGATATCTATACGTATAATTAGAGAGTGTTATTTGCTGAACTGGAGCCAGGGAAGACCATTCTCGTTACATTATTAAAGGGCCTTAGTTCCGTGAAATACTGAGTGGAGGAGGCAGCCTTGCTGAATGAGAGGCACCCAGAAATGGATGGTACTTTCACGCTGTGGCTTTTCTTCCTCTCTGGGGGAGTGGGGGGAGCTGAGGACAGGTTTCCTCAAACAGGGAGAATGGCCACATTCTGTAGGATGAACTAGAGTCTCCCAGACCATTTGCTCTCTGCCAGAAAGATACGATGTGAATTCAAGGTATCTCTGCATCTTCCAGGGAGTGTGAATAATAGCACGGTACCTTGTATCATTTATATTCTCAGGAACACAGAGTGCTCGGCGGGCATAATCCCGTTCATCCTCCAGTGTCCCTGAGTGCTGGGGAGGTGTTTTTTTTCCTCCTCCCTCACTCTTTAGTGGAGTGACATCCCAGAAAGGCCAAGCAGCCAGAGATGCTGGACCATTGCCTTCCCCCGGCGCTTCACATCCGTAGATGCAGGCCGCGGATGGTTGTACTTTCTCAGGAAGTCTGCGTGGCCCTGGCTTCAATGTGCACCTTGAAAGCCATCCCTGCCTCCTGCGGTAGCCCAGGTTCCACCTTCCATTCCGTGCTTTGATGCTGTCCGCGGTGCCTTTCTCCCCAGATGCATTGAATAAAACAGATGCAGGAGGGAAGGAATATGCTGGTGATGAGAAATCCTCTCTCCAGATTCAGAGCTGACAAGTATCCCGGGTCCTTGGCACTCTTCCCTCCAACTTCTGGTGACCTTGGGAGCTCAGACAGTGCCTCTCTGTCTGACAGGTCCAGGCTGTTTCCCCTTAGCTCCTTCCCAGGTCCAGAACTCAGGCAGCCATGGTGCTTGGGGTGCCGTGCACACCCACCCTGCCCCAGCTCTAGGCACCCCATGTGCACTCACACTCTGCCAAGAGTGCTCCTGGGCGTGGAGGCCTGAGGCTGTGAGTTGTGTCCTGTTGGGTGCTGACAGGTCCTGGAGTTGGGGTCACCTTCCCTCCATGCTTCCAGTGGTGCAGGGGCAGCCCTCTCACTGCCTCGGGGAGTAGGAACCTCCCCCGGAGCCAGGATTGCTGCCTGTCTTCTCCTCCTGAGCCTGCTCCCTGCCATTTCAGCCTGCTTCTTTGGCATATCCCGAGCAGGATGGAGAATAACTGTGTGCTCTCCCAAGGGGAGAGGGACTCCACATCCGGGGGCTCCATCCTTGGGGAGCGGGCTTGGGAATGCTGGGTTGCAACGTGTGACCCTTCTCCCCTGCACCCATCTCACCCCACCCCACCCCTGCTTGAGCGGGAAGATAGTGTAGACCTGCTGGTCTGGTGGCCTGGGTCAGTGTGGACGCACCAGTGGATGATCACAGCCCGTTTGCAAGGCCGGTAGGGGCTTTCTGTCACCCGCTGCTCTTTGGCATCTCAAGCACACACCATTCTGTGGTCCTTCTGGGCCCGATCGTTGGGCTCTGCCGGGGTCCAGCCCCGGTGGATCCAGGGTAATTCGAAGGTAGGGGCGGAGTAGGTGTCCTAGAAAAATCTATCTAATTACAGATAGAGAGGGACTAGGAATTTAGCAGAGAAAAAGAGGCCGAATAACTTGGTTAACACAGGGTACCAACCACCACCTACGTAGGCCGCAGGCGTCTTCCCGTTCTCCCGGAGGAGAGGAGGCACTGAGGCTCCCCGCCCTGGTCCAATCTTAGAAGCCCAGGCAAAATTAGTAGGCTTGGTAGGTCCTATGCACCAGATGGGAATTTGGCCAAAAAATAGTAGGAGAGAGAGAAAGGGGCTGAATAACTTGGTTTACGTGGGGTACCAATAAAATTCCAGACAAGGAATCTGCACCACCTATGTTAGGCCACCGGTGCCACATGTGGGCTTAAAAACCGGGGCAAATAAGCAGACATGGATGGTACCCACGCTCCAGATGGGAGTTCAGCCAGAAAATTGGGGAGCAGAAAGGAACAACACGAGGGAATCAGTCTTTCCAGAACTGATCCGATTTCTTTATTTTTCAGGTTTGTTTATATACCTTTTGTTACACATAGGGATGAATACAGAGTCACGCGGGGGTCAGCAGACCTGACCTTTGTCACAATCAGGTGTTTCATATAAAATTATACAAAGGTCTTATGACTTTTTACATCATCTTCTGACCATGAGGTCTGCTGACATTTTATGGCCCTTTCTGATACCGGTCATTTAACCAGAAAACTTATTTTTCCAGGAGTGATTTTTCTCAGGCACCACCTTCCAAATAAAGTTGCATTCCTATAGGGTGAGAGTGTAGTGAGTTACAATCAAGAAAGGAATTTACTTAACCTAAGGTTTAACATGATTAGTCTTAAAGGTTAATACTTATTTCTCTTATATGCTTAAAGGTTAATACTTATTTCTCCTATATGCTAGTTATATTCATTATAAGGGCAGGGAATATGAAGATTTAGCAGCAAACATCAGCCCAACAAATGAAAACCCTTCACCAATGTTCCCTTTACAATCTATTTAGCCTTAAGATAGTGGTAAGGTTACATTTTTGCATATCAAGGACACAGTGATTTATAACAAAGTACAGTAGAGAAAATTCATTAATTCAAAAAGTCTAATATTGCTAACATCAAAAACTACTATATTTCTTTTCCTATATTCCAAATACATTGATTAATATATTCCCAGGTGCCTAAGGATATGGAGGCCTGGTGGCAATCAAATGAGAAAAAGCCCTATGCTAATACTCCAAACTCTCTGTGCTGTTTATGGTTGAGAGGTTGTCACACAAGCTAGTCTGTCAGCAGAGAGGTTTGACCTGAGCCACCCTTGTCACACTCAAGGCAGGGAATTAGCAGTAATTATTGGCATGACAAATAAAAAACCCTTCACCAATGTAATTCCTAATCAACCCACTAATACTATACTAATGATCTTCTAACTTCTCAGAAGAGTCTGCATTTAGAAAGTTTTAAAGCATCCCATGCCTTTCACAGCTGGGAGGCTGTAAACAATCACATGCGGCCGGGACAAACCTGATCAGGCAGGCCAAGAGAACCTTCAGAGTTTGTAAATTGAAACACTTTTGTCACGCCCAGGAATTTTTATTAACTGGAGCTGCAAGTTAACTCCTTCTCCAAGAGAAATGGTTATGGGGGAGAGCGCCCCGTAAAATACTCTGGTTTTGGAGTAGATGCTCGGGAACTGGGGATTTTCTGAGGTTTGATCACGCCTTTGCATATGCCAAGTGTCCTTCCTCATGACCTTTGCCATGGGCGGAGTTCCTCACACTGGCCCCCAACAGGGCTCCATTCCCTCGGGCCCCCTTGGAGGCTCTGAGCTGGCCCCTACCTCCTTTTCTGTCTCCCTACCGAGTGAGCAGGCCTGTGGTCAGTCTGAGAAGATGGAAAGATGCTGGCACTTGAGAAGGGTGATTTGGGCCCTGCTGTCAGATTTGACGAGCCCAGATGGCCTGGGAATGGGGGTGCAGGTGGAGGTGGGGGAGGGGAGCCCTGGTGCCCTTCAGGCCTTTCTCCCAAATGGAGGGACAGTTTGGAGGACCCGAGTTGTAAGGGGGCTGTGTTGAGAGGGTGCATGGTAGATGCCCCCCACCCCC